>OY744464.1:781535-1328472 GCA_963556145.1 Hygrocybe punicea
TGCCGCGTTCGCGTTCGTTTGGCACGAGGGTGAGGGAAAAAAACCTACAAGTGTGTTTAAGTAGTCAGTAGAATGAAGAAAAAAGATAAAGAATAATTACCTGGGGTGCTCTGGCATCCGCACCCGTTGTCGCGTCGTTGTTGAAAATGAAGTCTTGTTGAACTCGCGCGCGAGAATTTCAACCGGGATTTGCCGATATCCCAAACGGGGTCAAGTTGCCATATAGGGAAGGGTGGCTGGATTTTCTTATTATTATTACATGTACTACAGCACCTAAATGGCCAGGGCAAGACCCTGAAGAGATATAAGTATGCTATACCTACCCCACAGGGAGTTTTTGTATTTTATTTCATTTTATATGGGGAGATATTCACAATGCATTCTATGCCTCTGCTAAAAATGGACCCTTAAACACCTAACTTTGCGACTACAGGTCTGAAAAATCTAAATTTAATTCTACGGGTACTAGGGAAGGTGTACATTGTGTTCCAGACAAGTGCCTGGTAGTTGGTGGTGCGGAGAATGTGTTGTAGCCAAAATGGATTTGGATCTTTGCATTGTGGCTAGACAATCAAAAGTCCGTATAATCATGATTCGAATGTGAGTGACAAGTTCATAATATTTTGGCTACAACACATTCCCCGCACCACCAACTACCAGGCACTTGTCTGGAACACAATGTACACCTTCCCTAGTACCCGTAGAATTAAATTTAGATTTTTCAGACCTGTAGTCGCAAAGTTAGGTGTTTAAGGGTCCATTTTTAGCAGAGGCATAGAATGCATTGTGAATATCTCCCCATATAAAATGAAATAAAATACAAAAACTCCCTGTGGGGTAGGTATAGCATACCTATATCTCTTCAGGGTCTTGCCCTGGCAATTGAGGTGCTGTAGTACATGTAATAATAATAAGAAAATCCAGCCACCCTTCCCTATATGGCAACTCGACCCCGTTTGGGACATCGGCAAATTCCGGTTGAAAGTCTCGTGCACGAGTTCAACAAGACTTGTCGCTTTCAACAACGACGCGACAACGGTGCGGATGCCAGAGCACCCCAGGTAAGTGGTCCATTTATGCTTTTCATTTATTCTACTAACTACTTAAATACTTTTAGGCTTTTTTTCACGCACCCTTGTGCCAAACGAACGCGAACAAAACAAGCAGACGTGGATGCGGGCGACAAGGAGGGAGGACACAGCCCAGAACGGGGACAACCCAGGCCGACCACGACAGCAAGAACGGGGACGACGAGAATGAGGACGAGGGGTAAACGAACGAACGCAACCACGGCGCGAAAGGGGAAGACGACGGCAACGACAACGGGAACCACGACACGGACGAGGAAACGAAGACGATCGGGACGGGGGAACGGGATGACGAGGACCGCGGAACCCGGGACAACAAGGATGACGACGACGACGACGATGACGGGGACGATGACGACGAGGACAGCGAGCACGAGAACGGGGACGGGAGCAACGGACGACGGAAACGAGGACGACCGGGACGATGACAAGGACAACGGAGACTGGGACAACGAGGACAACGGCAGCAGGGACGACGAGGACTGAAATGGCGAGGACGGGATGGCAAACGGGACGGCAACGACAACGTGAACGGGAACAGGGCCACGCGGTAACGACGAGGACGGGGATGGGGACGGGGACTATGAGGACAAGGACAAGGATGATGGGGATGGGGACGACGAGGACGAGGACAAGGCGGATGGGTACGGGGACGAGGACGACGACGAGGACGACGGGGACCGGGACGACGGGGACCGGGACGACGAGGACAACGGGGACCAGGACGACGAGGACAACGGGGACCGGGACGACGAGGACAACGGGGACCAGGACGACAAGGACAACGGGGACGACGAGGACAAGGACAAGGATGGGGATGGGGACAAGGGCGAGGATGCGGAGGGGCGTGGACACCAGGGGAACACCGGTATGTATTGTTGGTCCTTCCCTTTCCCTCCTTTCCCCTCCCCCTCCTCCCTCCTCCTTTCCATTCTCCCCCTGGCTGTCTCCTACCCCTTCTCCCCCTGCCTATGCTGTCCATCCACCATCCCCACCTCCCATCCACCTCCTGCCCCTTCTCCCCCTGCCCACCCCCTGCCATTCCTCCTGCCATTCCCCCTCTCCTCTCCTCTCCTCCACCTCCCTGTCTCTCCCCTTATAAATTAGAATACCATGTATTTAGTGAAAATAATTATTTAATTTGCTATGTCTATTTTGAGTGGTTGGTAAATTAAAATTATGTAACATGTGGCATTGCTATGATTATTATTGTGTGACTTGGCAGATGCTGAGCAAGCAGGCAGTCCCACCAGCCTGTAGATTGGAGCTTTTTTGAGTAAAGTAAATATCCCAAGGGATATTTTATATGTCCCATGGGCTGTTTCTTCGATAGCAAAGGTATCCCAAGGGATATTTTATATGTCCCATGGGCTTTTTTGTGGATAAAGTAAATATCCCAAGGGATATTTTATATGTCCCATGGGCTGTTTCTGTGATAACAAAGGTATCCCAAGGGATATTTTATATGTCCCATGGGCTTTTTTGTGGGTAAAGTAAATATCCCGAGGGATATTTTATATGTCCTATGGGCTTTGTCTTGGTTAATGTAAATATCCCAAGCAATATTTTTCATGTCCCATGGGCTGTTTCTATAAGAGTGAAAGTATCCCAAGGGATGTTCTATGTCCCATGGGCGGTTTTCTAAGACAAGATAAGTGTCCCATGGGATATTCTATATGTCCCGTGGGCTTTTCTCAGGTAAAATAAATATCCCAAGGGATGAAATAAATATCCCAAGGGACAAAATAAATATCCCAAGGGATGGAATAAATATCCCAAGGGACGAAATAAATATCCCAAGGGACGAAATAAATATCCCAAGGGAAGAAATAAATATCCCAAGGGTCGAAATAAATATCCCAAGGGATGAAATTACAGTCCCTAGGCCTTTTAATCTATGCACACAAATATTTCCATAATTTTACCTATTTTATTTACAATGTTATAGCTATTTTTCAAAAAACATCAGCTTGAGCTGAGGCAACACCTGGTTGACAATATATCCCAGGAAAATATATATTCTCCCTGATGGTATTGTAATATGTCCCATGGGACAATATTTCAGGCCATGATCCTTTGTCAAAATCATCCCTTGGGATAACTATTCAGTCCTTGGTCTTCTTTGGAAATTGTCCCTAGGGATAAGAATATATCCCTATGCCTGCCTACAGTGAGAATGTCCCTGGGGCAATAAATTGTCCTTGGGAGTACCATGGTTATATGAGCACTTAGATGGAACACCGACAGAGTTGTGTTACATCTAGTTAGTTGGGGCTAGGTGGTTGACTGAAGTGGGTTGTGTTGCAATCCAAGCAACAAAGCTCTTGCGGCTGTCTGGGTGATCACTATCTGCAAAGAATTCGGCTGGAAGATATTTGTGGGCAAAGTTCCAGCTTGCCCATGAAGCAGGAACTTCAGCATGGCTTGAACCATGCTTATCCTGTGATAAAATGAGATTTAAAGAGTGATGAGAGGAAAATATAACAAACGGCATATTTTATCAGTGCCAAGGCATCCTGATATTCCTTTATGGATGATAACATCTTGAGAAATGCTTGATTGCTGTATAAGGTGCCTGCTGGTGATTGTTTATGAGCTGCTCCTGCAGCTGGGGCACTTTCTACTTCTTCTCCCTCAGCGCTGTCCACCTCAACATACAACCTTTTTGCCTGTTTTACAGGAACTACTTTTTTCATTTCCACAGCACATAACTCTTGTTTCACTTGCAGTGGTCGTTTTCCAGCTGCTTGCCTCATATACCAGAAGTGATATAGCCCATTTGCACATCAATTTGTCATGCGTGATGGCTCTTTGATAGTAATGTCATTGTCATGAGGAATGGATGTGGACTTGAAAAAACCCTGGGGATTGGCCTCAATTTCCTTCCAGTGTACAGTGGAGGATCGAGTGTAAAATGCTGTACACACATTAACAATAAATACACATCAATGGTATTGTGAGGACATACCCATCACTAATTTCACAAAGTTGCGAAGCACCATCCGCACAACCAAAGGGTCAGCATCGACTGGCTTTTCAGGCAGATATGGATATTTGTCATCATCAAATGTTGTGATGGCCCAAGGTGAAAGCTTGGAATTGTCTTCCTCATTCTCTACAATGTCATTTGAATTAATCATCACATGTGAAACATGATTGTCAATTACCTTTGCAGAAAGATTGTGCAAATTTACACCACTCATCATAGAAATCACTATCCTTCCATTTGGAAAAATGCCTGGAGAATTTAGCTGTAGGATCATTGGTCTCAAATCTTGTTGCATTTCAGTTGATGTTTAACTTCTTGAAAATGAAAACTTACTTGGATACAAAAGCTTGATCATTCTCATTCACATGTGTGGTTAAGATGACAACATGAACCCCCATTTTGCGATGGAGATCATTCATGAAGCTCGTTACTGTTCTATGGAGTTGTGTCCTGGCCTCTCTGCTGGAATAGTCAATCACATATTCACTTTCCCATAGTATGATTACATACTCCATTTGTTGTTCATGTGGCCAAGCTTCTGTATTCCACTTTCTAGCCTCATCATCACAACGTGCTTGATCCTCCTCTGATAGGCCATTCCAGACATTCGAGAGTGCAGGCTGATAAGCACTCATATGAGTGTGGCTGCCAGCATTAATCAAATTTTGCATTTCTTCCTCCACTTCCCTCTTGAATAAATATCCTGCTGCTGTTCTCCGTGTCCATCGTTTACCCCACATATCATTTCCTTTTCCAACACCACTATCCTTCTCAACATGATTTTCCAACTCGTGAGTATCACCTCTAGCCTTTTTCTTGTTCTGTTGGGATTGTCACTCATTCTTAAACCAATTGGCAATTTTCTACTCAAGGTTAATATGTTTAAAATGAAGAGAAGTATAATTAAAATGGTATTAACCTTGTGAAGAATGTCTTTATCATCAGGCAGAACAAGTGGTGTTTTGTTGGCTCCCTTCCTCTCCTTTTGAAGCTGATGCAACTCTTTGATGATCTCAGTTCGAATTTTTTTCTTATTTTCATTGTTGGTGGTGGAAACATATTTGTTGTAGTGAGACTTGAGAATTGCCTGGATTTCTTCAGTAGCCCAAGCCATTTGTAGTTCAGTATGAGGTAGACTGGAGTATGAGTGAAATAGAAGTGGTAAGGGAAGTTAGGATGAACTCTGGAAGCTAAAACAGATTTTCCTTGCAAATTGGAGCAGTAGTAACTCAGAAATTGGAGCAAACTTGAGTTGCTGTGGCAAATTGCCACGTCAACAATCACATGTTCAAAATATCACGTGATGGTTCAATTGTATTTAAAAACTCCGAAACCTTCGTTTTCACCCCTTGAGTGCTTTTCTCCCACTCCCACTCCCCCGGCAGAGAGAGCCGAATCTCTCTGCTTGATGCCAGGGCACCGAAGTCCTGGTGAGGGTGCAGCCTGTGGTGTGATCTGCACTCCATTTCGTAGACCTGGATATGTTACCAGCAGAGAGGGTGGCCTCTCTGCTATTCCCTGGGCATGGGTCCAGGGTAGGTAACTTAAAAGGTTCTCATTTATTTATACATAGTAGTAGTAACGAGTTATGATAATAAAATCTAAGCTTATTTTCTGTGTGTACTTAGTTTTGCTGGCATGCCTATAGACAGGGCAGCGGCGGTTTCGCGAGTTCGCGAGTATTTGGGTGGTGGGGTTGGGGCCACCATCACTGGATGAGGCATCATTCCCCCCAACTGTTCTCTGGTCCCTGGAGACCTCGCAGACACAGCGCCGACGTCCATTGACGTCGCGGTGCATGTACGCGAGGTCAGTTGGGATGGGGCGTTGGGCGCCAGACGTGGTGGGGCCATTGGGCGTTGGGCATTGGGGTTGGGCTGTCGTCGTCGTTGCCAGTTGTGGTGGGGCCGTAGGGTTTAACACGGGTACGGGTATACCCATGGTTTTTCCATAACGGGTAGTCGCGGGTCCGGGTACGGTGGCCAGAACCAGGACCCGCCCCGTTACCGTCACCCTTATCCACGGTTTCCAGGTTTCCCCGGGTGTCAAGGCTTCCATCGAGCTTCCACCTATGCCCAACTTTCGATAATGTTACAATCAAGACTTCTTCATTCAACTCTCATCGATCTCACCCCCCATCTTGACATCCGCTGCCCTGATGATCCTTCAGCTGCCATTTCTGGCCTCTTCACACCCTGTTTTGACACTTCGTTGTTCAGCATCTATGTACAATCTTGCTATCGAACCTCATCAGCCATTTCCCTGTTGTTCAGATCGCTTCCCTTAGCCAGCTTTCTGTCAATTCTTTTGCCGTGCAACCCGACGGGTTCCCAAGTTCCCTACTATGTCGGTGTCCGTCATCCAGCACAATTTAGGGTATATTGCAAAGTCATTGTACGTATATAATGTGTCTTTTCTTTCTCTTGTCGCTCACCCACCACTCCAGATTCTCATCATGGCAAAAAAGTCTCGCTCTACTGCAAAAAAGTCTCGCACCTCCGCACCATCTCAGTCTACTCAGAGTTCTCAATCCCTTTGCAAAAGCGCATCCGCCCAGTCGCTCTCCTCGGCCACTACTCAGCCAACTGAAGACCCAATTGTGATCGATCGTGCTCACGCGACCGCCAATGAGCAAAGCGCCTCTGACGACGACAAGGTTGTCAGTCCAGAAGAGAAGCTCAGTCAGTCCTTCGACACCTACATCAATAATATAGTGCTGATTTTACCTTTATAGCCAAATTGAAAAGCACTTGGCGTTCTCCAGTTTACACCTTCTTCAAGACCGACCAAGTTGCTATCCGATGTGACAATGGGAGACCTTATCATTGGTTCCCGTGTGGCGCTCGCGTCTGCAAGGTTGGCACTGGCGGCGTTCGGAGGTATCAGGATAAGTCCGACAAGGCATCTACAGGTAATTTGAGGCAACATGCTTGCCATTGCTGGGGTGACGAAGCGGTGGAAAATGCCACGATTTCATCACGCAAGGAAATCCCAAGGGACGGTTCCATATTTGCTGCATTCGCTAGGCAGGGTCAACAACCTGTTAACGTCTCTCATCGTACACACTCTAACACCGAAGTTCGGTGAGTTCACACCCATTCGTTTTTACTTGTGACATTTACGGATGTGATTGCAGGGCCCACTTGGTAAAGTGGATCAACCACCCCACTAGCATCATCAATGACCGTGAGCTCCAAGAGCTCCTTACCGCTGGTCGTCCCAAGCTTCAGCTGCCATCGCATACTACGCTCACTCGGGACCTCAAGGCTTCATTCGAGAAGTGCAAAGTGCGGGTTGCTAGGCTTCTACAGGTATGTGCATCTGGGTCAAACACGATTTCACTGACGCAAAAGCATCAGGAACATCCAGGATGTCTTAATTTTGCTACGGATGCATGGACCTCACCCAACCATCGTGCCATCATCGCTTGGACAGTCCATCTGGAACACAAAGGCAATATGCTCGCTTTTTTGCTGGATGTTGTGGAAGTACCTGAGGTATGTGTTTCTTGTCTGGCCCCTTCTTCCAAAAAAACTGACCGTGCATCAAGTCTCATAGTGGCGCAACCTTGGCACGAGAATTTCACAACATGCTTCTCCGATTCGGGATACAGAACAAGGTTAGTGCTTCATTGTCTCCTTGTCAACGCATGTTCACGCACATTGCAATCAGATTCTGTCTTTCAATGCTGACGGCGCCTCCAACAACAACACGCAATCCACCGCGCTAGCCGCCAAGGAGAACTCATTTGAGGAGGAAAACCGTGTACACTGTTTCAATCACAGTATGCAACTGTCAGCCAAGACTTTGCTCACGCCGTTCAACACTGGCTTGGGATCTACAGCTAGCATTGAGGAAGACAACGAAGATGCTGATGAAGGAGGGACTTTTGCGACTGTTGAAGATGAGGAAGGGGACAACGAACCTGAAGAGATCGATGCTGAGGACGAGGACGACGGCATCAATGAGCTGGATGAGGTGGGCGAGGATGAGCATAATAAGCTTCTAGAAGATACTGCCATTGTTCGCGAGACCGTTTCAAAGGTGAATCTCCCAATGCATTTCGTGATTTCTTATTAAAACATGATCAGATCAGGAATCTTTCCTTTGCCATTATCCATTCAACAACTCTGGCCCTCCCAGCATGGCGGCGTCTGTGTGCCGAAAACAAGCTCCCTGCCAACCTCATCCCCCGCGATGTCATTACATGATGGAATTCCACGTATGACATGATGAAGTTCGCTCTAAAATATCGCAAGCCAATTGATGCCATAACGGCTGAGAAGGAGTTCAAGCTGCGCAAGCACGAACTTCACGATGAGGACTGGAAGATTGTTGGCGACCTAGTTGCCATTTTGGAGGTATGTTTCCAAGGTCCTTCCGTCTGCACGATACTAACATATCTCAGCAATATAAAAAGGCCACACTTTTTTTCTCAAGTAATACGGCAACAGTTGCTGCGGTCATACCTGCAATGGATCGACTAGACAATCATCTCAATCTACATACGAAAGAAGCCCTTCACCCGTCGATCCTTGTTGCCATGAAGTTGGCATGCAAGAAACTCAACTGCTACTACTTGCTCACTGATCTCTCGGAGATCTACCGGACTGCAATGAGTGAGTTTAACACCACGCTGTTTAATGGCATTCACTGACAATTGTAAAAGTACTCCACCCCAGACTTAAACTCGAATACTTCCGACAACAAGAATGGGAGGAAGAATGGATTGAGGCTGCTAAGGCTCTCGTTGAGAAGCAGTATTTGGATAAATATGAGAAGCCAGGGGGAAGAGCATCCGCCGCTTCCACGGAACAGGTTAGTTTCTCAATCCATGTGCCATTGTCATGCTGTGTACCATGACTTCTAGGATGAATCGGGTGGCAATGACTTCGGCGACTTCTCTGTCAAGACAAAGGCTGTGCATACGAGTGAACTCGATGAGTATCTGCGTCATCCAGTCGAGTCTGTCAAAGATCCGCTAGCTTAGTGGTATAACAACCGATTCATCTATCCTAATTTATCCTGCATGGCCCTTGATTATCTTAGTGTCCCTTTTACATCCACCGCCGTCGAGCGTGTTTTCTCCCAAGGCCGTGGACTGCTTCAGTACACGAGGAATCGCCTCTCGCCAGCCTCAATTCGTGCTTACCTTTGCCTCGGTGACTGGTGCCGCAACGGGTTGATCTCTATTGACGAGTTAGTTGCTGTTGTGAATGATAAGAAGAGGAAACGCGCTGCTTCTGAGGTTGTTGATGATGAGGTTGTTGATGTTGAGGAGGATATGCCCGCGCTGGAAAAAGTTGGTGTCTAGTATTGATAGATAGCTGTGTGACCCCCTCCCCCTTGCAATAAACCTGCGGGTGGTTGACCACCCACGGTTACCACCATCAGTGGCGGTTACCGCAGGCAACCGCAAATGAAGGGTATGGTTCGGGTAAGGACTCATTTCGGGTACGGTATTCAACGGGTCCGGGTACGGTGTCTTGAAAAAACACCCGCAGGTTACCCGTGTTAAACCCTATGGGGCTGTTGGGCGTTGGGGTTGGGCGTTGGGCGTTGGGGTTGGGCGTTGGGCGTTGGGGTTGAGCGGGGTTGGGCCGTTGTCGTTGCCGGTTGTGGTGGGCCGTTGGGCATTGGGGTTGGGCGTTGGGGTTGGGCGTTCGGCGTTGGCGTAAGGGTCGTTGTCATTGCCGGTTGTGGTGGGGCCATTGGGCGTTGGGTGTTGGGGTAGGGTCCGTCGTCATCGTTGCCAGTTGTGGTGGGGTGTTGGGCGTTGGGCGTTGGCGTAGGGGCCGTCGTCGTCGTTGCCGGTTGTGGTGGGGCTGTTGGGTGTTGGGGTTGGGCCGTCGTCGTCGTTGCCGCATGTGGTGGGCCGTTGGGCGTTGGCGTTGGGCGTTGGGCGTTGGGGTAAGGGCCGTCATCGTCGTTGCCGGACATGGTGGGACCGTTGGGCATTGGGCGTTGGGGTAGGGGCCGTCGTCG
This sequence comes from Hygrocybe punicea, assembly GCA_963556145.1. Classification (NCBI taxonomy): domain Eukaryota; kingdom Fungi; phylum Basidiomycota; class Agaricomycetes; order Agaricales; family Hygrophoraceae; genus Hygrocybe; species Hygrocybe punicea. The sequence goes on from OY744464.1 coordinate 791,598, forward strand.
TCGTCGTGGGGCCGTTGTTGCCGGATGTGGGGCGTTGGGCGTTGTTGGGGTAGGGGCCGTTGAGCGTTTGGGTTGTCGTTGGGCGGATGTGGTGGGGTCGTTGGGCGTTGGGGTTGGGTTCGTGAGGGGCCATTGCGGCTGTCGTCGTCGCCGGTTGTGGTGGGCGTTGGCATTGGGCGTTGGGCGTTTGGGTAGGGTCCATCGTCGTCGTCGAGGGGCCGTCGTTGCCGGATGTGAAGCCGTTGGGCGTTGGGCGTTGGGCGTTGTTGGGGTAGGGGCCATTGGGCGTTTGGGTTGTCGTTGGGCGGATGTGGTGGGGCCGTTGGGCATCTGGAGATCGGCGTTGGGCGTTGCCGTCGTCGTCATGGGGCCGTTGGGCGTTGGGAGTTGGGGTCGTCATTCCCGGATGTGGTGTCGGTTGTGGATGGACGTTGGGCGTCGTTGTTGGCAGCTTTGGTGTGCCGTCTCTGTGGGATGTGGAGCCGCAACTTGGTGGAGCCATTGTCGGCGTCATTGTAGTGGTTGTGACTAGAATCTGGCGCAGACCTGTGAGTCAGTCAGACGAAGTCAGTAAGTCAGATGAAGTCAGAGTTTCGGAGTTTGATGTGAGCATTGCTGCCTCATTGCAAGTTTGCATTGTTCTTGCACTCGAACTTCATTCTCTCTCATTTTTTCAGCCATTCTATTACCACAAATATGCACATAATTACTGCTACTACTGCCAGTAAAAAAGCTGGTGCACCAGCTCCTCAATCTCAGCTTGTGAAAGATCTGGATCTTGATCTGGAAATGTTATCTGATTTGAGTTCTCTTTCGGGCGATGACCAATCAGATGCCGAAATGGAAAGTGTACCCCAGATAGCCACTCTGCCGCCCTTGCAGCCCCTGCAGCCCATGCAGCCCTTCTCACTAGACCTTAGGAAACATGTGGAGCCATCTAATATTGTAGGCCCTCATTGTCATTGCTTCCCATACTAATTAAATTCCTTTCACCAGTGGTGTTGCTCTTGTGGCAATGGTGGTGAAGTCTTTTGCTGTGCCTATTGCCCTAGGGTTCTATGCATGGACAAGTGTATCACACTTTCTGCAAGTCCAGGATTTCTGATAAAGAATGATACTTTTTTTATTTGTCCCAAATGCCACATAAAGTATGACTGGCAGATGAAGAATAAGATTTTGACACCATACACAGTAAGTAAAAAGTGTAACACATTTATCCTTTAACTGATTTTTGTGGAGGGAATTGTTGTTGGAAATCGGATTTGGGATGGGACCCCTGCAGAGTTGGGGGCTCTTGTTATTCGAGGAGCATGGCGTTTGGTCGATACAGCCTCAGTTGCCATACTGAATTTTAGGTTGGCTGATATTCCACAAGGAGGAGACCCAGCTTTTATGGTGTACCATCACCTTCATGCCTACTTTCCTGAGCAGAAAGATCAGGTCCTCCAATATTTCAACATTGACTTTTCCTTTGATCCTTCCAGTTCTGCCTCAGTGTCAACTCAGGAGAGAAAAGTCCAGAAAGTGTTATTGGCTCTACTCAAGTATGTTTCAGAATTATTCCTCTTAACTGTTCTAATCCAATATGGATAAGACGTGATTTCAAACGCATTATTGTGTTTTTGCACACCCACTCTGACCCTGATACTGGTTTGCTGCACTGTCAAGTGGATCGTGGTGCATCACTCACTATTCCTGAGGTAGGTATTACATATTAATTTACAATTTGATATAATAACATATTTGCACTTCATAGCTTTTCTCTGTTCTATTCTCCCCTGGATTGGAGCGTCTGCTTACCACAGCAACAACACATCTCTACCTTTTGACATGTGCCCACATTTTTTTACATGATGGTTCTCTTACCATGCTCAAGGACCTGGCCAAGCGGTAAATGTTCCTTTTCAAATAATTTACTTGGAGACTAAAGTTTATTGTATAGCAACATATTTGATTGGATTGTTGGCTTCACACAACTTGACTTCTACCCCCACATTGCTTCACCCTTCTTGCAAAAGTTGGCTCTCAAGGTGTTTCTTGAGAAGTATAATATGGAATTTATTATTGGCAACTTGCTGGTGGAAGAACAAAACCTGGGTCATAACACTGATGTCACCGTGATGAATCGGGAGAAGGGGTGGTGTTTTTTCCTTTGTTCGGAGTCACGATCACGTCCCCTTTGGATCACAGTTTCTCCTCAATGCCCAGCATGTGGTCACATCGGATCCTCTGAATGGGGGTCACATCCCAATGATCAATTCACACTCTTAGTCAACTGCAAATTCTGTCCACACATCTATTCCCTTTATGCAGGCCAGGACGATTATTTTACCAAGGCAATTTTGAATGGTGGAGATGGCTGGGGTATTGGGCTTTATTGGGGTCCTTATATTGACCACTTTCCCAATGGTACTGAGGCCTACTCACGAGGGAGCCAGAGTGAAGAAGTCATCAATCGTCTTAAAGCTATAGGTTCTGAGGAGCATTACAAGAAGTTGGAGGAGAAAAAAGCTGCTGAAAAATCTGGTGGGCAGGCCAAGGAATTGGCTAGTGCAATTAATAGGGGATTCCAATCTTGATAGATAACTCCAACTTTATTGCAATGTTTTGTTTTCATTTTTTGTAAAAACAATTGTAGATTATGGTGAAAGTTGAATCATGGCTGAGTTATTGAATTGGACTATAGGATCATGTGATCCTAAGAACTCTGATCATGTGACTTTTTGTTGTTTGCAAAAAAAAAATTGAATCTTGTTCACTCTTACCACTACTACCATGCCAAAAAACCAGTTAAAAAGACAAAAGGGAACAGTTGTGGAGACAGTATATGTCAGGAAGACCACTTCTAGAGGTGAAGTCAAAATATTGGCCAAAAATCAGACCAGATCTTCCTCTATACACCATCATTCAAAATATAGAGAAAGATCACAGCCTCTAGTTACAGAACAGATTCATATACCACTACAAGATCTAGAAGAACCCCAATCTCCTCAGGCTTTGAAGCAAGGAAAAGTATGCTTATTTCTGTCATAGTTTTCATATGATTCTCCACTCAATCAATTATCAGACACAGAATGATTATCTCCAAGAATGGAAGCATAAACATCGACAGACTCACTTGGCAAAACTGGTTGAGTTGGAAGCTCCACCAGTAAACATGTTATGCATCAATTGTCAGCAGTGTCCAGGGCTGTACCGATGTCTTGATTGCCACCTTGGTCAACGATTGCTTTGCAATAATTGCTGTCTTCGAGTTCACCAACACAATCCTTTTCACAAAATCCAGTATTGGACAGGTCAATTTTTTGTTCGTGCTGATCTTGGAGAACTGGGTCTAATCATTTATCTTGGACATGATGGAAATCCATGCCCTCAACCAACAACATCACAATCCTGGGAGGATGTAGAAGATGATGATATGCAGCTTGATAAAGATGATGATATCATGGTTGTAGAAAACATGGATGATGTCTCCCAGTCTCAAACCACAACTATGGTTTTGTGGATAGCTCTGGGATTTATCGACACCCTGTTTGCTGGTGCCAATGTTCAGCAACAGCTACCCATGAAACACAGCTCTTCAACATGCGATTCTTTCCAGCCACATCATCTCGTCCCACTACTGCATTTACTTTTATGGTTCTTCACCAATTCTACATTGAAGCTATGGAGTGCAAAGTTTCTGCCTTCAACTTTTATTCAAAGCTTAGGAGATTGACAGACAACAATTTTCCACACTTGATACCAGTACATTTTGTTTTTTTTGCAAGTTATCCTGTCAGCCACTAACAAATCACTTTTGTAGGACCGTTATCGTGAATTAATGCGTGTGTCAAGGCAATGGAGAAACTTGACTGATCTGAAACGGGCTGGCTTTGCACATGATTCCACTATTAAATGCAAAGATGGTGGTCTTGCAGTCTTTTGTCCAAGTTGTCCCCAACCTGGCATCAATGTTACTGAGGATGAAATAAGATGCTCAGACACACTGTATGTACTTTTTCTGTTATGTTGTGAGAGAGGTGCACATTATTCATGATACTACAACAGATGGGTATATTACCCAAAAATTGTTGCAGATGGCAACTTCAAGCTTGATCATGTCATTCCTAAATGTCCTGAGAAGGATGTTTGGTTGAGTGATGGGCATCAGTTCATGACAGGTGAATCTGCCTATCAGCAGCATCTTGCCTCTTCTTTTGAAGAGAATCAGGTTGGTCCTCTGTATTTATTTCAATATATTAGCTGGTCTTACAATTTTTTCAGAAACATAAATGTCAAAATCACAGAGCCATTAGTCAAGCCAATGTACACCATAAGGACCATCTTCGCACTACTGGAGTGGGTGCCTGTGCTTGTGCCAATCATGGATGCTTCTATCCACATAGTGTGGTGGATTTTCAGAAGGGTGAAAGGTAGTCTTCTTGTTTTGTGATTAAATAAATCATATTCACTCTATTATTCTAGACAAGTCAACATGGACTATGCTTTCTGCCAGGCATTGGCTCAAAATTCACTCACACCAAAGGCTATTGCAATTTATGACATCATGTGTTCATGGTCAAAAAACTTTCTCTGGCGGGTTTCTCAAAGCAACACCCTAGATCTGAGAGAAGATCACGAACTTCTATATGGCATTGGAAAATTTCATCTTGGGGTTCATATTCAAGAATGTTTTCCTCTATACTCCCTCAACTTTATCCATGGAGCTGGACAAATTGCTGGGGAGATCCTAGAATCACTCTGGTCCAATCTGAAAAAGGCAGCTGGTTCAACCAGCACAATGTCTCAAGCTCATCGTCAGGAGGTTTTGGATAATTATATGAATGATTCAAATTGGAAGAAACTGATCAAGTCAGGTATGATTCACATATGTCTCAATAAGTTTCTCTTGAATATATTTTTGCAGCTCAATATATTATCAAGAAATGGAAGGAAGCTGTCCTTGAGAGAGAGAATATGAAGGATGCCTTGGATGAGTTGACTGATAGACTTAGTGATGAGTGGATTGCAGAGTGGAAGGAGCTAGAAGAATTGGCCATAGATGAACGTGGCGATATCTTAAGAATGTATGATGTTGATGAAAATCATGGTAAGCAGGGGTTAATATTGCATTAGTACAATATTGATGTATCAATTCAGTCTGCAGTCTTGCAGAGATACAGTTGGAACTTGCTGAAATTGAAAACAAGTCTGGCAATATGATGGGATATTCTAGTCTATTGTCCATTGGACTAAATGTGGAGGAGGCACAGTATGTCTTTCTTATCCCATTGAAGCTCAAGTTATTTCTTATATGTTTCTATGACAGAATGGCTCTTTGTCAGCATATACGAACACTACGCCAACCATCATTAGCTGAAAAGAAGACCCTTCAAGAGAAACGACAAAGACTTCAAGCTCTCATTAACAGCTTTGAGAAGAAGCTCTCTGCACTCACTGTTATGAATAATATTGGAAGTGGAGATCTTATGAGAATTGACATTTCTAGAGATGAAAGTGAAGAAGAAGAGAAGCTTTTAGATGATGAAGAAGAAGTGAAACACACTCCAGAAAAGATTACACTTCTTCTTCCATCCAATCTTACCACAAAGTGTCAAAACCAACCAGGATTAAATGACTTGAGCAAGCAAGAGGCTCAGTTATGACTTGGGCAGTTGAATGATGCATTGGAGCAGTTGAAGGTGGCGTTAGGTGGAAAGTCCCTGAAATGCGCAAAAAGGTCTGTCTGTTGACTTAACTATGACAAAATTTACTTAGTGATTTTGATATAGATTCGTAATTCCAAAAGCACTAAACAATCCACACGAATTTGGAGTCAGATTCATACACTGGATGAAAAAATCACAAGAATTGTTGCTAGCTACAACCATGCTAGAGAAGCACGACGGAGACTCGGATATAATGATTCAAATTATCATGCTATTACTAAAAGTGACCTTCAGATGCCTGCTGATATTATGGAGGCAAACAGAATTGGACAAAAATCATACAAGTTACCATGGTTCTGGAGAATTGGAGATCAGGTGGATGGAGATGAATTCAGTATACACATGAAAGACTGTGAGTATAACTTGTATTTCCTAACTCAGCTAACAATTGAAGATTGTGTACAGTTTACAGAGTCAATTGGTTATGAGCCAGTGCAAGATTTAATCAGTGGGATGAACAGGTTATTCGGCTTCACCATGAGATGAAGTGGACACCAAATTATTTCAAATTTTACAAGCAAAGATGGGAAAGATTCGGTTGACTGGATGAAGGTAAAAGCTAGCGGTGTTCTGGGCTGTTCAGGAGGGGGTGGCCTGGTAGCGCGTAGCCGCACGATGGGATTGATATTGGTTGACAACGGCTGCTGTTTCACACAACACTCGATTCAACACAAAAACCAATGTCAAAGCAAAATATACACTTACGAGTTCGGTATAATTGCGCACTCGGCCTTCCATGTGGCTGCGTGGATCAGGGTTTCCCCCATATGGATTCACAGCGAAAACGTGTATGGTGCGCTTCCTCATTCCAACTGCAATCCATCTCCCGTCGTCAGCCCAGTCAACTCCCTCAATTACGGCAGTCATTCTTCCCCGACGAAGATCATACATATGCCATGGGGCATCTGGTCAAAACAATGGCTTGTCTTTAACTATACCCTTACTTTCTAGATCTAGATGAGACTCCTTCGATACCGCTGGAGTAGGCTGGAGCTGGAAGACCTGAAGGATTTGACCATCTTTTGGAGAAACCAAAATGGAGTTTCCATCACCGGAGAAGTTGAGCCGGCTGATGCCCTGATGTTTAGACGCCAGCCATTGAACAAGAGATAGATGGAGATAATTCGCTCCACAACCAGGGTTTGACAAGTTATGCCTACAAACAAGCTCAGACATGGGCAAGGTTGGAGTCAAGTGCACGTAGTTTATTTCAACCAATTTTGGGAGATGAGCAGTAGTGGCAGTACAAGAACATTTTTTGCATTATGTCTGAACTATGATGTCTACCATTAAAAGTATTATGAGCCTGAATTGTGCAGCTGAGTCAGGATATATCCTGAGAACATCAGCCTGGGCCATCCCAGTTGGGCCAGGATATATCCTGGGAACATCAGCCTGGACCATCCCAGTTGAGCCAGGATATATCCCGGGAACATCAGCCTGGACCATCCCAGTTGAGCCAGGATATATCCCGGGAACATCAGCCTGGACCATCCCAGTTGGGCCAGGATATATCCTGGGAACATCAGCCTGGACCATGTCAATTGGCCCAGGATATATCCCAAGAACATCAGCCTGGACCATCCCAGTCACGGTTGAGCCAGGATATATCCTGGGAACATCAGCCTGGATCATCTCAGTTGGGCCAGGATATATCCTGGGAACATCAGCCTGGACCATCTCAGTTGGCCCAGGATATATCTCAGCCTGATTCAGCTATCCCCAAGTGAGTTGGGCAATCTCATTCTCAGGCATCCCAAGTGAGTTGGTAATATCTTGTGGGTAGGCATAATCTATGTGCATCCAATGTCATGTGCTGTGACATCATTGTGACCATTGAAGTTATCATTTTTTGTTAAGTGCACCACAAAGCTCATTACTTTCCTTGTGTCAATTGTAGGCAAATAATGACTGGTTAACCTATGACTATGTTTACTATATATGAAACATTTGCTTGGTTTATCCATTGACGGAGTTGAAGGTTGTTTTTTTCACTCATGCTAACTTGTGTCTACCCAATTTGGGCAATCATGCAAAATTCTCTTGGCCTCGAAGCTAGATGCCAGCTTGTCCACACGCAGGATCAAAATTTGTTCTGCGCCAATAATTTTGGTTAAAGTAATCCAAAATTCTAGCATGAACACAATTTGGGTAGGATGCCTCAATTAATTGGCATGCTGATTTCTCAAGTTTTATCATATGACATGGGATGTGTATGGATTACATCTACCTTATATTCATGTGGAAGATGATGTCAACTATGTTGCCGAGCCTGAAATGCAAGAAAAACTTGGTGCTTATGCAAAAGAAATTTGTTGAGAATGGTGCAGCGATGGCTCAGCAAGTTGAATTGGAGATATGGACAAAAATGATCATGAAAGGGATGACATTGTGAAGTACCGGTGGACTAGTGGATTGTGGCCACTAGTCCAGTGATCACGTGACCTTCCCACGGTTCGAGTCAGTAGTTAGCCCTGTTTAGTAGTCAGTAGAGATTTCAGATTTAGTCTTAGCCTCCGAGCCAGCGATTAGCTCGAGGACACTCTCCATGTCCATCGTGGTGATGAGAATGCAATTTGAGCTTTAACACGCTGACTTAGTCTTTTTTCTCAAGTGCTTGCATCTTTCTTGGTGTCTTTGAGTCTCTGCATCTTTGAGTTTTTGTGTCTTTGCATTTTGCATCCTGCATCTCTGCGTTCTGCGTCCTGCATCTCTGCATTTTGCATCTTACACTCTTCATTCTCGCATTTTACATTTGCATCACACTTCTCTTGATTTTCACAATCCACATGCCTGGCCCGAGCAACAAAAAAGCACCCGCAAAGAAAAAGAAAGCCGCATCCCATGCCGAGTCCACTCCAGCTATCAATAACATCGCTAGCTCCAGTGAATCGCCTACTACAAGCAAATATACTGAAGAATATAAGCAAAATGTCTGCGAAGTGGCCATCAACAAATTTATCGTAACAGAAGACAAAATACTTGTGCTTGCCGAGTTCTTTTATGTTGCATTTGGTCTAGGACGGCTCACTGTGGATGCGAAGTCAACAGAAGATGCTGAAAGGGAAGCAGAAAGTCGGCAAAACGCTGGAGAGGTACTGAGGTACCTCTCCGGGGGCTCACGCAGGACTCGAGGTGGAAGTTGACTGGATAGGAAGGATGAACTGACTACTACATCGGGAACTACTACTGACTAAGGGACTGGTCACGTGATCTACCACTACAACGCATACGAAGCAGGCAGGAAAGATGGCTATTCACGAGGATATGAAGAAGGGTTTGAAATGGGTCAAGAGTTGGGCTATCAGGATGCGTGCGATCAAGGATTTTTAATGGGGAATGCTTACCACCCACAGCCTCCCAGTACCTCCACGTCGACTCAAACAGCTCCATCCACCTGCGTATCCACATCAACGCAGACTGACACAACTCAACTTACTCAAGCAACATCGTCCCACACCTGTATATAGGGATGACCAAGGGTTGACATATGTGATAGGGTGAGATTTTCCAAGGGTTTTGAAGGGTTTGTTCTTGAATCATTATCTATTGCAGATAGTGATAGACACTTGGTGGGAATTTCAAAGAGTTATATATTTTCTAGTTTCTCTCCAAAATTTAGGTCAGATTTCTTCAGTAGTTATTGTGCAGTTCCATTTTTAAAAAGGAGTGTTTTTCAAAAACCATAGGGGTCCACGTTTTTCAACCCCTATGGTTTTTGAAAAACACTCCTTTTTAAAAATGGAACTGCACAATAACTACTGAAGAAATCTGACCTAAATTTTGGAGAGAAACTAGAAAATATATAACTCTTTGAAATTCCCACCAAGTGTCTATTACTATCTGCAATAGATTAGTGTTGCCGAAGTTCAGTTCGGTCCGGTTTTTCGCTATTTTTGAAAAACCGGAACCAGAACCGATGGTTCGGTTCAGCGAAATGCCAAACCCGAACCGGAACCGTGTCGAACGGTTTCACGGCGTTCGGTCTGCGTTCAAACGCGGTTCGAACCGCGAACCCACCTCCAAATACCTCGCGCAGGCCAGACACGCGTCAATTGACGCGGCTGTCACCCTCACGAGGTAGATGGGGGGGCTCCGTCTGTTTTCGCGAGGTTGGGTTGGGGCCAGGCACTTCCCATGGGCATCCGCGCATGCTACCTACCTCACGAAGAACGGGGACGCGTCAATTGACACGCTCCGTCTGTTTTCGCAAGGTTGGATGGGGCCGGGGACTTTCCATGGGCGTCCGTGCATGCTGATGACCTCGCGAAGAACGGGGCACGTCAATTGACGCGCTCCGTCTGTTTTCACGAGGTTGGATGGGGCTGGGGACTTCCTATGGGCGTCCGCACGTCAATTGACGCGGCTAGGGCGTGTTCGTGAGGTGGGTCTTTGTCATCACCTCGTCCATTCCCCTTGTTAGCCGATGTCGTTGGGACTGGATTTGGGGGACGTACCTGGCTGCTGCCGCCGGTGTTGCTCTGCTGCTGCTGCTGCCACTGCTGCCGCTGCTGCTGCTGCTGTTGCCCTTGCCGCTGCCGCTGCTGCTTTTGCCGTTGCTGCTGCTGCTGTTGCCCTTGCCGCTGCTGCTGTTGCCATTGCCGCTGCTGCTGCTGCTGCTGTTGCCGTTGCTGTTGCTGCTGCTGCTGCTGCTGTTGTTGCGGTCATTTGGCCGTCGTCGTCGTCGTCATTTGGCCGTCGGGGTGGTGGTATGTGGTGTTGCCACTGCCGTTGCTGCTGCCGCCGCTGCTGCCATTGATTCACTCCGACTCGCATTGGAACGCAAGGGAGGTTGTTGGGTGGAGTTGACCGCGGGCACCTTCTTTATGCGGTCAAGGTGGGCCACGGGGGGCTGTTCTATGTAATAAAATGTCAGTAAAATATAGTATGAGGCCGTTACTTACCGTGGTTGTTGAGTAACGTTCAAGTTAGTGTTTCACGCGAGTATGTTTAAGGTCACATGACCTAAGTTCACGCGACTGCATAGAAAAAAATGTGAAAAATTAAGTATCTAAATGAGTATCTACGTAGGTAACTATACATTACGGTTCAAACGCGGTTCAAACCGCATGTCAGTGCCAGAACCGCAAACTGAACCAGCGGTTCGGTTCAGCCAAATGGCCGAACCAGAACCGAACTTCCGGTTCGGTTCGCGGTTCAAACCGGGTTCGGATCGGTTCCGAACCGAACTTCAGCATCACTACAATAGATAATGATTCAAGAACAAACCCTTCAAAACCCTTGGAAAATCTCATCCTATCACATATGTCAACCCTTGGTCATCCCTACCTGTATAGAAACCCAGACGGCGCCCATCCACGCGTCCACATCAACACAACCATCACCCGCCAACAGCATCTCTGTGTCGACCTAAACAGCACTCACCTACACTGCTACAAGCATACAGACAACGCCGTCCATCGGCTCAGCCGCAGCCAGAACCCCAGCTCACCCGCTCACACCAAAAATGACACACCACACATTGACCCAAACAGAACCGTCCACCCACACGTCCACGTCAACGATGCCGCAAGTCTACATATCACCGGCCCCCACCTGTGCCCCCACAGCGAAAATGACACGCCACGCATCAAAGTCAGCCCAAACGAGCGCACACGCTGTAGTAGTGGGTAGTACCCCACTACCACTAGTATATCATGTGACTGTTCCCACGTTCCGTAGGATTACCTTGTGTGTAGATAGCTTATGAGATCTCAGCTTGTCACACCATCTGAGACCACTGAGGCACTCAGTAGGGACCCTAGTCCCTACTACACCTGGTGATGAGAGTGTGATTCGTCTCATGTCTGCTGTTCTCACCATTCTCCAGCTTTTTTGAGCCCCTTTTCAGCTTTTCTACTAGTTTTCTCACACTTACAGTTTTTTCACGTGGTCTCACCACCCAGTTGCAGAGCAACACCCATTTTTCGTCCATGCCCAGCTACACGGCCACCCGCATCCTCGCCAGACACTCCGCGAGCCCTCACATCTGACAGAAGCACCATAGCCGCCGTTTTTCAAGACAAAATGGCCAATCTGCGCACGTATGACATACCAAGACTTCCTGTCCACTCGCGTCACCTCAAGAGGGACGTAGCCAGCCTTTATGGCCATCCAGCGACGCGCCACGTCACCAAAAGATCGACCCCCATTTTCTGTGTACCCAAGCCCTTCAACACGCACGCTCAATGCGCCCTTTTCGCTAATGGCCCGCGTCCCAGAGCTCTGTGCACCCCCATGTACACCCCACGCGAGCCAACCTAGCCATTTTGGAGCCCCCGTGTTTTGCCGTGTCACCAAAGTTCAACCATGTACCCAAGCCCTTCAGCACACGCGCTCAGCCCCACGAACCCCTGTTCCACGCACCGGATGTCCCCATTCACTCGCGCTGTCCCAAATGAGCGGTCGCCAGCCTTTATGGCCACCCCATGAACCCGCCGCGTCATCGTTAGCCGACCCCAGCTTTTCGTCATCCACCCACGCGAACGTACGCATCCTCGTCCTGCGCTGCAAAGCACCAATTTTAGATATTTCCTCGAATCCCCGTGACCCTGTTCTATGTCCTAAAGCATCAAGTATCCTGTTGCCACCCCACATGAGCTACCTCCACCGTTTTGAGATCCCCAGAGCCTTTCCATGTCTTTACCATCGATACCTGGTTTTCCCTAGTTCCCTACCTGCATTCATCCAGATCCATGCATCTCCACACCCCCACCTAATGCCACACCATCACACTCTAAGGTCCTCCATGTTTTTTCGCGAGTTACACTCTGAGCACAGGTGATTTGGTCAGCAGGCGGCATCTTGAGCTGGTGGTGGTGTCCACTGGGGGGCATGCCACTGTTGGCAGCATTTCATAAGACCTCGATGGAGTTGGAGTTTTGAGTTAGAGTCTAGAGAGTTTTTCTGTGTTTTGGTTTTGGTTTTCAGGCTTCAGTGGTGAGGACACCACTGTTTTTTTCGAGGGGGGTACATGTAGTAGTGGGTAGTGCCCCACTACTACTAGTAGATCATGTGACTGTTCCCACATTCTGTAGGATTACCTTGTGTGTAGATAGCTTATGAGATCTCAGCTTGTCGCACCATCCGAGACCACTGAGGCACTCAGTAGGGACCCTAGTCCCTACTACAACGCCCTCACATTCACGTCAGTACAAACGGATGAGCTGCAAACACATTCACCAGCACCCAGCACACATAAGAACACTCACACAGCCCCACATGCATGTGGAAACGCATCTCAGCAAGCCCCAGCACACCCACCCTCACCAAAAACAACCCCCACTGCACCAGAATGTGCCATGTCATCAGACCCACCGCGTATCGCAGTACCAGCCCACCTACATGCGTCGAGAATGACCCCACGTGTCCCAACATGCCCCCTGTCACCCAGCACTGACCATGACAACCGCCATGCCCCAACACCTACCACAATGGCCCCACCTCTCAATGAACCACCACCCCCGCCGAGAAACGAGTCCATACACATCCCAACAGGCAATCCCACCACGCCGGCATCAACGCCCAACCAGTTCACGCCCACATACGCCCAAGAACCCGTGCCCGTGCAACGCAACGTGTCAAAACACGTCCCATCCCCCATCCCCACCCCAAGTGCATACTCACGCACACCCACGCCAACCCAAGGTCGCAACGTTGCAGTCCAGACGTCGCCAATGTGACCCCCAAGGCCAAGCGATGTCGAAACACAGCCCAGCGTGTACGCGGACGAAGGGAATGAGAGGGAGGGAGAGAGCACGAAGAAGCAGGAGACGACGACGCCGAGAGCAGGCAAGACAGGCGAGGATGCCCCAAAGACAAACGGGGGCATGCACCGAGGCAACAACAAGATGGACCATAGGGAGGCCGTGGACGGCCCCATTCGTGTGCCCAACCTTGCCCCAACATCTACACCGACACAACCTACACGATTCGACTGGGCTGAAGACGCTGTGATGATTGTTACCTTTTCCAACTCCGCAACTCCGATTCCGACTCCGTTACCCACCATGATGATTCCGCTTTATCACACCTTCCTTTTTCATTTCTTTTTGTCCTTTGTCTTCATGTCATTGTTTCTTCTTTCGGACATCCTTGTATTTTCTTATTCTTGTTCTCTTTTTGTCCCTTCTTCTAGAACAATCCAGACCAACCATGGACATATCCCACGTGACCTTGTTGTACCCGAATAGTCTCCTTGCCGACGGATGTCACCGACATTGTCTTTTCCCTTTGATATCTTGTTTACGCTATCCCACGACAAACCGATCTCAATGGCTGTACTCCCAACACAGCTCATTACCGTAATTGTTATTGGCAGCATTGCCATCACCTTCCTGATCGGTTTCTACCTTGTTATGATCTATCTTTGGCATCGGCATCAAAACCCTTCTGCCACTGATACTTCTGACTTCCACCTCAACAATATATTGACACGTAATTGACAATTGCCATTCCCGGATATTTGGATTCCATATTCATACCCTGTGCCCACCATTATCCTCCCTGACGATCCGATGACATTCCTCACCTGCATGCGAACTCTGAACAATCCCCGATCACAAGACATTTCACTGTTCTCTCTAATCCGACCATTACCAGAGCATACTCTTTTGGACTTCGACCACAGACCATATGACTTCCCAAACAGTGAACCAACCCCTATCGTATATTGTTCGCACGACACCACTTCAATGCAGTACCCGACAACTTGTTCCCACAGCTTGTCACTCATGCCATGACTCGAAACCTGGACCCACGTTCATTTATCCTTTTCCATCTATAATCTTGATACCTCCCACACTCGTTTACAACGATACCCTTTCTTGGACAAATACCGACATCAGGTGGACCGCATTGTTCCACACACGCAGGACAAGACACCGCCCCTTGATACATCATTGACACAGACATTGTCATCCGGTACAGCTTATGCTGTTCACATGTCTGACCTCGACTAGCCCACTGTCCTAGTTGGTTTTTTCCTCTATACATTCCTTCATTTTCTTTCATACCAACCTTGCCGCTATATCCATGCTACCTCAAGACACTCTCATCACCAACCCCACACTGGACGATACCCATCTTCGACCCGACCGTGCAATGCACTCGCCAAACTGCACACTTGCCTGTTACAGCAAGTGTAGACCCCGAATTGGCAATTCTGCATGTCACATGATCCGATGACAAATCATCCGAGTCATCTGGACCCCTTCTATCCTCAACAACACCCGGGCCTCTAGTTGGATCGCGAGAACATCGACATGAGGACGCCTCATGTATGCCTCATGGTGAACACATGGTAGAGTTGGACAGGTTATGGCTTCATGGTTGTATTTCCATTTACCTCCCCTCAAGACCAGTCACTATATATACTGTTCTTGTTGTTGGTTCGGACTTTTTCTTCTTTTCCTTTCTTTACGTTTAGTCTAGTTCTTGGGGCAGACTCATCTTGTTTTGGGTAACCCCCACGGCTCGCAATGACATTAGACCTTGACCCCCCCTTGTAGCAGTGTTGTCTTAGCTGTAAGCAACAATGAAAACTGCTCTCCTCTCCTCTGGAATCTGATCCCTAGTTAAGTTGATTGTTGCTGGAGCCCGCTGCAGAAGCGATCCGTAACAATGATCCTGCTTCGCCCCCTTTGCCCAGCCAAATACCCACCCCGTGACCTTTCAAGCCTCTGCTCCAACAACTGACGACTCTTCGCCACCCTTCAACATCGTATTTGACAATGCCATGCACCCCCTTGACCTCACCGTACATACACAAGACCACCTGGTCCAGCATTCACACAATCCCACCCATCTGGCATCGCACCTGGCCAACCCATCTTCACAAAGCCTTTCCGCACAACATACCCAACTGCCCCGAGATCTACCTGTCTTGACTGGGACCAGGACCCTCGTCTCTCAGACTTGAGTAGGGCTCTCCAGGCCCTAGGTTGGAAGAGACCAAGGTAGACTTTAGTTGTCTTTGATTCATTTGATTCTCTTGTGTCACTGCTTTTACCCCATCCCCATCTTTGTTCTTTCCCTTTTCTTTCCCTTTTCCTTTTCTTTCCTTTCTCTTTCTCTTTTCTTCCCACTGGCAGCGGGGACGCTGCCATTTTGGAGGGAGGTGCATGAACCAGTGGATTGTGGCCACTAGTCCAGTGATCACGTGACCTTCCCATGGTTCGAGTCAGTAGTTAGCCCTGTTTAGTAGTCAGTAGAGATTTCAGATTTAGTCTTAGCCTCCAAGCCAGCGATTAGCTCCAGGACACTCTCTGTGTCCACCGGGAAGCATTTGTCGAGAAGTGGAAAGAGTATGAAAAATGGATGGTCACATATGATAATGATGGCAACATTCAATCCATACCATCAGGATTCCTGATTGAAGGAAATCCCCACTTCTGGCTGATTCTTGTGACCCACGACAAATCCACATTTTACGCAAATGATCACCACAAGACTAAGTGGATTCATGCCAGTGACAAAGCTACCCCAGAGCGCAAAGGCGAGGGGCTGTCATTGATGATTTCTGAGTTTATGACGTTGGAGTGGGGTCACTTGAAAGATGATGATGAGTGAGTTCCCACTTGATATTGCAATTTCACCTAATTGATTGCCTACAGTGAGGCTCGCATTGTTTTTAAAGCTGGGAAGAATTGCGATGGATGGTTTGATGCTGATGATTTACTGAAGCAAATGGAGTTAGCAATCGATATCTTTCACATGGTTTTGCCACAGGTTTATTCCTTTTCAACAATGCACTAAGTTATCAGAAATGTGCACCTGATGCTCTCTCTGCTTGATACATGCCAAAGAACCCAAACAAGGACTGGACAAACAGAGGAGGACCGAAAATGCATAATGCCTGCTTTGGCAATGGAACCATGCAAGAATTGTATTTTCCCATGGATCACCCCAGCATGCCTGGTTGGTTCAAAGGCATGGAAGTCATTATCTGTGAGCATAACCTCTGGCCTGAAGGAGGATTGAAGGCAGAGTGTCCAGGGTTCAAATGCAAGGCTGGGCGCACAAACTGTTGCTGCTGCCGACTTCTCTTTTGTCAGCCTGACTTCACCTCTCAGAGATGTCAACTTGAAGAGTACATCACTTGAAGGGGCCACATATGTGACTTCTACCCTAAATTTCATTGTGAACTGAATTTTATTGAACAGGACTGGGGGGCAGCAAATTTCATTACCAGTCATCTGTGTTGACTTCGGACATGGAGGCTATGGAGAAAAATGTTCTCTGATGTCTTGATGATGTTCCCCTGCTGCAAATACAACAGTGAGTTTCTCCTGCTACATTTCTGAAACTCACGGCTTAGCCACAGATAGCTAGCTATGCAAATAGGTTGGCATGATTTATTTCAGCCTATTCACAAGGTTTACCTGGTGCTGAGGCTTTGTGGACCAATCAGAAATATCACAGACATCGTACCTTACCAGCCAGTATGATTGTAGAGGTCAAAAAGTCTAGTAGTTGCATTATGTATTTCTCATTTTATGGGGAGTGTATGCCAACCACCAGGCTCCTGCCAAGCCGCTTGTGAGAGCATGAGGGATATATCCCAGTGTGGGAAATTTCCATATATTGAATGTCCGATATCAGTGATTACACTAGGGAGATTCCGAAATATGATTCTCCGAATAAAATTATTTCAAAGTCAGCACTCTTATTCCCTCGACCCTCTCTACAGCAGATAACATTTGTAAACAATGTCAGCCACAATTCCATTAAGTCCTAAAATGGAGAACTATAATAACACATTATTCCAGCTTCCTTCAAACATGTCAGGAAGCTCAGTAATGCACTGTTGGAAATAATCTAAAGGACATTGGGCCAAATTGGTGGGCCTGCTACAATGTTTAATGGTTCCTTTAAACACTACCACTCTTTTGAATACTGTAATATAATCAATTCCACTTTCTTTTTTGAAACATGTTCTATTTACTTCAATACATTCTCTGAACCTATCTGGATATTAATTTTCATTCAGACACCCCATTGGTCCAAATAGAAGTAGTTAAAAGAATATTCACAGAGCAGAGAAAAATCTGATCACTCCTTATACTCTAAGGTTTTGATCATAAAACACTTTGTGGGTCAGTGATATTTGGGCCAATGGGGTGTCTGAATGAAAATTAATATCCAGATAGGTTCAGAGAATGTATTGAAGTAAATAGAACATGTTTCAAAAAAGAAAGTGGAATTGATTATATTACAGTATTCAAAAGAGTGGTAGTGTTTAAAGGAACCATTAAACATTGTAGCAGGCCCACCAATTTGGCCCAATGTCCTTTAGATTATTTCCAACAGTGCATTACTGAGCTTCCTGACATGTTTGAAGGAAGCTGGAATAATGTGTTATTATAGTTCTCCATTTTAGGACTTAATGGAATTGTGGCTGACATTGTTTACAAATGTTATCTGCAAGCTGTAGAGAGGGTCGAGGGAATAAGAGTGCTGACTTTGAAATAATTTTATTCGGAGAATCATATTTCGGAATCTCCCTAGTGTAATCACTGATATCGGACATTCAATATATAGAAATTTCCCACACTGGGATGTATCCCTCACGCTCTCACAAGCGGCTTGGCAGGAGCCTGGCCATCCACGCGAGATTTGGGGTCAATATTTGGCCGTGGGATCATCACGTGACTGCCCTACATAAGCTGGTTCCTGATGGATGTAAGCGACGGATCAAAGAAATAATTTCTCTGTCAATTTCAGATCTTGACAATCCCTCTAGCAGTTATTCTGCTATTGTTGAAACAAGAACTGGTGTTTTGGCCAAAGGGACGAGAAAACTAAGGAGAAATACATGATTAATTCTGGTTGTAAAAAGTAGAGGAGCCGCCCCGTTGCGGTTAGAATAACGGAAAATGAAACTGACCCTGCAGTCACAATCTGTCTTCTGATCTTCGTCCCGGCGATGTGGGTCCACATATGCGCCCACACGCACATTTTTCCTTCAGCCGTCACTAGCGTGACTCACTGCTGCACGATGGATGCGCTACGTTGAGCTGAAGGAACAAGTTTGATGCTGCCAACAACAGCAACAGCACCTTTTGTGCATTGTTGCATGTCATAAAATAAAATGGCGCAAACCCGGCGGCTCCAACTTGAATGTGGCGCACGCGAGAGAATGTTTTATATGGCCGTGGTCTCCGGCAACGTTTTTTTTTACGCCAGAACCAAATTTCACGACTGAATTGGCGGAATCACTCAGTGCGTTATCACGCGTACCTTTTTTTGTCGCTTAGCTGAACCGACATCCAATAAAGGACTAACCTCCAAAGTCGTGATGCATATAAACCTGAAAGTCCCGCAGCACACCCCCCCCCCAGCGATATCATGGCATTCAACGATGACCAAGCGTACTTCGTAGCCTTCGCCGTGGAGGCTATGTTGTGGGGTTAGCGCTCTCGCTCTCGCTCCAGGCTGTCCTGCCCGTCAGAACTAAACGTGTACCTTACAGGCGGCTTTTGTTTGCTGTTTTTCACCACAGTCCGGATCCTATTTAGATATGGAAAGTGCAACAAGATTCTTGTTGCAGCGATGATAGCCCTCTTCGTCCTTTGCACTACGCACTATGCCGTCGTTTTCACTAACGTTTACCAAGGCTTGGTAGGGTCCCTCGTTTTGGCTTCGATCAATATTATTTTAAGATTTTATCTTGCAGATGGTGAAACACTTCGCGATTGGCGACGAAGACCACATGCTTGTCGGCGCTGATTTGCTGAATTTCATTATTGACTGGCTTGGCCAATCGATACTGGTAAGATACATCATATCCTTTTTGGTGTCCGCAGTATTCACCGCCGCTTGTAGATATATCGCTGTTGGTTTGTCTGGAATAACCGCTTTAGCGTCATTTTACTTCCTCTCCTTTTATCAATCACTTCGTTGTGTATGTCGCACATCACACATAATTCAGGTCGTCACGTCATTGCTCAATCTTCCCTCAGCGTGTGCTATCTCCGCCCTTGTTCTAATCCTTAAATTCCCCAATGTCTTACCCACCGATGGCGCTGGCCAAGGCCAAACTATAGGGCTTTTGGTCCGTCTTGCGACTGGAGTGCCCATTGGTACCAATCTTCTGCTGACGGGTCTGATCACCGGTCGCATCTGGTTCATCTCTCGCCGATCATTCGAATACCGCCTTTCGGGTGGGACTTACGACGCTATTGCGGTGATCTTTGAATCTGGAGCATTGGTCACCGCCACTCAGCTCATTCTTTCTGTCTTGGTCTTGACTGGTCAATCCGCACAAAATATTTTGTTCTCCACGGCCGCACAAGTTTACGTTCGTGCACTTTTTCTCTCCTTGCGAATTCATTCATGACCGTTGAGCTTGACAGGGTATCGCGCCAACCATCATCCTTCTCCGTGTTGGATTGGGAAAAGCTATCGACACCACTATATTTAGCCTGACCACAGTCAAATTCACTGAACAGCAGAAAGTTGCCGGGGAGCCAAACGGTGTTGTCAATATCTCGCTTGCGCCATCTACTTCTGGTTTCTCAGCGAGCAATTTCAAGACAGAAGTCTAATACAATCGTTAAATACTGTAGTGTAGTATGAACAATTCTTCCACTTATTGCGCTCAACCACAGCGCCTATACCGATGAGAACTTCTGCTTGGATTGTAAGCCAAGCTGGAGCAAGGAACATGAATCTTTCATCAGTACAACGTGCCGCCCACGCAGCAGGTCGTGGACCTGTGCACGCGACAAGATCGTGGAGGTCTTCGGAAAGCGACCACTGGTCACTACACTGGTGTTCGATTGGTCATCCCAAATCAGCCATGTGACCTGAGAGGCTGAAGCGGGCCAGATCCAGCCATGCTGCCATACAAAAAAGGCAGCGTCTGTCCGATATCCAGGGTTTGCCACACGGCATCGACGTGAAAGTTCTATGTAGATTTGATATAGAACTTTATAGACCACCAAATCAGGAAACGTGATTATTGCACAATTTCTGGTACTATATACAGGCCAGTTACACCAAATCTCCTCCTGCTCTGGCGGCACTCAGCCCATCATCCTCTGTGTTAAAAGAAGTCAATCAGTGTAGAAGAGTAAAGGAAAATAGTAAAAGGGGATGTACTTGCCATTCTTTATCCTGGTAGTGTAGAGGAATGGCGGAGAGAGACGACGTGGTTGAGAATAAGTTGAACATGGCGCTTCGAAGGTTCAAAATTTGGGCTCGGAGTTGTGACGGAGTTTGAATATATCATCTTGTTTCACCAAGTCCTTCCACAATTTTCGCTAAGTCCTTCCGTGACATCAAATATACATGGAATCGATGTTGACCCGACATTGAGCTGTCAGTGATCGGTCCAGCCCAAGATTTGGCGCTGGGCCATACTTAAATTTGATCAAAATTATATAAGTAAAGAAGTCGATCTGTGATGACCATGAATACAATGTCATTTTCATCACCTTCTATCCACTGCCGAATTTAGATTGGGTTTGCAGCGGGATCAGAAATAAATATCATCTATTTCTAGCGCTGCCTTTTTTAGGTCCCAGGGACGCTGTGAGCCAAATGGCGGTGTAGTGTCCATGTCGCGTTTAGTACCAACTCGGTCACTCCCTGCTCGGCGGTGAGGTCGAGGGCGGTTTGGCCCCTTTGACGGGTGTCTCTAGGCACCAGCATTCCGTCAATCTTGTCGAAAAACAGGTGGTCCCATGAGGATTCAGATGGAGAGAAAATGGAAGCCTTGTTTGTGAGGGACTGCAAGGGTGTCAGTGAATGTTGGCTGAGTATGCGGCCAAGTTGGTTACTTACTTCGACGATGGTAGGGGCCTCTTGACTTGTCCCGCATCCTCGCGAGTGGAAAGGCGAGTTGCATCGTGGGTGACATCGACGCACTTGTGGGCCGGGGAGCGAGAGCACCACTTCCCCAGCCTCGTTCTCTCCCCCCTCCTCTCTAGTTACACATCGCGTCTAGCTTGGATGCCGGCGTCTCATCCTCGAGGTCCCTGGACGCGATTCCGTTGTCCGTGGGCATGTGGACGACGTCCCTGTCGTTTTTGGCATGTCGGCATTGTTCATACACCTCAATGCCATCCCCACTCTCTCAGATGCGTCGTTCCCGAAGGTGGCATTGGATGTGGGACGATCCTCATCCTTAGCAGTGGTAGTGGTAGAGGGCAGGTGAAATCATTGTAGCCTGTAGGCTGGGGTATGGAAGCGGCCTCTTCCCTTTGCAAATGCCTGGACGCGGGCGTATCGTCCCTGAGCTCGCAAGGTAATTGGGAGGCCATATTAGTGTCGGCAGCGTTGGCTCAGCCATGTGGCTGTGGCTATTGACGTCCAAGGGGCAATGTGGATGTTGTTGGCGGTTTCGCCGGTGCTGGGTCCAAGGGGTAGCGGGGACGTTGTTCTTAGTTCCTCGTTGTCATTGGTCCACGGCGTACCCCTGCATTCTCGTTTCTGGGTCTGAAGGTGGTGTAGGTGTCGCGGAGGATCCGGAGGCGACGTGGCCATCGTCAGTGAGTCCAAAGGCGGCCTTGGGAGGTGTTAGTTGGCGCGAGAGGGGGGCAGCAGTAAGTAATTTGTGCAGGTAAGTACCTGCCACCTGTTGGAAAAGGTGGTGACCAGGAAGGCGAACGAGGCCAAAACGGGGTGGTGGTGTATGCTGTATAAACTGTACATTTATTTGCCGCGGCCGCGGCCGCATTTTGGAGTGACCGCGACTTAAAAGATTTTGAGTAGATGAAGCTATATACATGAACTATATCCATGTCATTACTGGCGCATAATATTACATTTTTGTTTGCGAGGCAAGGCGTTTGCACACAGGGCTCCAACTGTAAGAATGATTCGGCCTGCACAATGTTGCTGACGCTCTCCCACTGCCCATTCAATGACCTCGCAAAGCCAGGAACATGTCAATAGACATGGCTACTGCATTTTCGAGGTGGATTGCGGGGTGTGGGAGGTGTCGGTAGGGCGGCCATCCTCATTGTTGGCACTGTCGCACTGTCCTTTTTTCCTTGTCGATATTGTCTTCAACCGTGTGACCCGCATCTTCGTGAGTCGTCTACATCTTCGTCCGTCCGCATCTTTGTGAGCCATCCACGTCTCCCTGTTATCCAGGTTGTCGTTAATGGTGTCATTGCTGTTTGAAAATCGTGTGAGTTTCACGTAAAACTCCGACTTTCCTAAATTGGTACGGTAGAAGCCGGCTGCAAATTGCAAAGTACAACCAACGAAGCGAGGACAACCAATGAAGCGAGGACAACAAGTACGACAAACGAGGACATGAGAACGAAGGCGAGGACGGTCTGAACAACAGCATTAACGATAAGGTGGAGAATGGCAAGGACCATGACATAGGCAGAGGCAGCAGCAGTGCGACAGTGCCAACAACGAGGATGGCCACCCTCCCGACACCTCCGACACCCCGCAATCCACCTCGAAAATGCAGTAGCCATGTCTATTGACATGTGCCTGGCTTTGCGAGGTCATTGAATGGGCAGTGGGAGAGCGTCGGCAACATTGCGCAGGCCGATTCTTACAGTTGGAGCCCTGTGTGCAAAACACCTCGCCTCGCAAACAAAAAATGTAATACGAAGATGCGCCAGTAATGACATGGATATATAGTTCATGTATATAGGTTCATCTACTCAAAATCTTCAAGTCGCGGTCACTCCAAAATGCGGCCGCGGCCGCGGCAAATAAATGTACAGTTTATACAGCATAGTGGTGGTGGTGAGCAACCTTTGAGGAGACATTTTGACCACGGTGCAAAAATGTGCCCAGCATTGCCCATCGGGGTAGTCCCAGCCTTAGAGAGTTGAGTTCGAGGATAAGGTTCAACCTATCCTCGAACTCAAATGCAAAGAGAGCAGGTTTTGTCCAGTAATGCCCACGATACTTATTTGCTTTATCATTAGATCTCGACTCTGAAGATTAGGAGTAGATCAGCTCAACGCTAGAGATTATCATTGCGGCCATACGCCATCGTTGAACCAAATACTTGTGTGCAGATGAGAATAAAATGCTATTTTGCCGGGATTCACTTCTCAGTGACTCCCGTTTTACATCGCCTGACCATTTAAAGAAGTTACATCTGTACTGTGGGTCAACTTCTTCTCGTAGGCGCACTGACTTGCCCTTGTCGTACCCGGGACCGACTGGACTGTAATATTTATCAACAGGACTTACATTCAGAAAGGAACTTCTGGCAAAGAGTCGCCAGACGCACCGAGAACACACAAAGAAGTTCTTTCCTTTGTTCGGTCCCGGCTTATTCACCGTGAACTCCTTCGCAGGCTCACCGTGAACTGTACACCTGGGTGGCTGGATCGGTGCCAAGAGCTGTGACCAAGCCGCTGTGTTCTGCGATGTCGATTGAACTGTTGGATAAAGTAAGGGATCGGTTTCCTGCGATGCGGATGGTTGGAGGGCTAAATAGTGGTCGTAGTCGAGTTGACTTGGAGCGCCCACATCAGAAGTGTCAGGCTGTGACGACTCTGTAATATCGAGGATGCCTCGTATGACGGTATTCTCGACAGTGGTCGGTTTCCGTGTCTTCTGAGCTACAGGTGGTTTCGTAAAGAAAGCCGAAAGTTTAGTCTGACCATTCTTTTGCTTTTTGTTCTTGCCGTGAGGAGGCACAACCAAGTCCGACTTTCGTTTGGCGACAGGTGGTGGAGATACGTCGGATCTGTTCGTTGAGAACGAAGCACCATCTTCCTGGGTGGACGAATCTAAAGTGGGTAGAGACGATTAGAAGGAACACTCGTTTAGGAGATAAATACAAGTTTCACAAGACTGTGAGCGGTCAAATGAATCGGCAGAAAGAGACGAGACGCCAGCTTCGTCCAACGACTGCAATGATGAGGAATCGGGTATTGGGGATATATTTGCCTGCTTCCCAAAGAATGTCAACAGCAATGTCTGCTTTCCAGAAAACTCCTCCCAGTATTTTGCTGCGAGACGTGGAGGCTCTCTTCTGGTATCGCTAACCTTCATCGCTTCGCGTAATGTCAGCTTGGCGCCTGAGGGAAGTATAGTTTCATCATGTAAATCAATATATATCGGACAGTGGTCAGAGCCTTTCAATGACGGCTGGATGTCACCGTGCTTGGGCCATGTTAGTACCCCACGGGTACCCAAGATGTAATCCACTCTTGAACCGTAGTTGGTTTCACGGGCAGAGATTTTAGTGTTCCAGCCTTTGTCACAAATCAAGGTCGAACACCTTGGGCACTAAAGACAAGGCGAAACCACGCACAAGTGTACATCCCTTTCCTCGTTGGCCAGAAATAACGCACTAGGTCGACCATGCACCCCTCAGGTGCAAGCCATTGACGGAACCAAGTGCGGGGGGGATGATCATAGAAATTGTGGGAACGACTCGGTAAATGTCCTTCGCCATGATCAAGTGGTGTGGCACATATATTGACGTCGCCTAGCACAATCACCTCACGTCCGTCCTCAATCAGCTTCCGTACCCGTTCCTGAAGCATCAAGTGGAAGTTCATTTTGAACGGGAGGCGCTCATCTGAGCTCTCATTCGGGCAGTAGACATTGATAAGGACGAACAAGCCGAAATCCAAGACCAACGCACGTCCTTCACAGTCTAGGATCGTCAGGTTTGTAGGCGTATTTCCTTGCGCGTCCGCCATCAAGTTGATTTCATGAGCGGATGGATACGATGCGGATATTCTTTCTTCCATGGTTAACGGTGGTTTAGGTTGAAGTTGTCCTGACAGACCTTCCTCCGCTTTCAATGGAACAACATTGCGCGAATCGGTGAAAACAGCAACGCCGCTGTATCCTCCTTTGTTGACTGGGAAAGAAAAAAAGGAATCGTAGTGTCCCGGAAGGCCGACGGTATTGTCTAAAGCGGAGCGCGATGTCTTCATTTCTAAGATGTTTATCATAGTCAATGCGTAGTCGTCAACGAACAGGTGTTTTTGTACCTTGAAAGCATGTAATGTCGGCTTCTAGGAGGTCCAGTATTCCTTCGCATGACTTCAGCGTGTTCCATCTGTATAGTAAGTAATAATAACACGAATGTTGGGATGGTTCAGGCCGAGCAGGTTACGAATATCTCTCACGGATGATACTGAGGGAGGGTGCGTATGCCATTCTGATTATAAATTTTTCTGATGAGTACTGAACAGTCCAGTTTAACCGGTTACTGGAAACGCACAATATTCCAGGAGAGTATCCGCATCGCGTCAACACCGATCCGACTCGAAGAGTGGTGAAAGACAACCCAAAAGATGACCCAAAACAGTCAATTTCAGGCACATCGTGACTCGCAGTATGGGTCGTCTCCGACGTAAACGAGCGCACCATGCTCGACGAGACGTACACAGAGCATCTCGAACTCGTGTCCGTCTTACTTAGGGTCTTAGCGCTACCGTCTCCCGCTGAATTTTGATTGCAGGTTCGTACAAAAGACTTGGACCAGATCCAGTTAATCGACCTTGATCCAAAAGTATGTTACATTGCTAGAAGCTCAAGAGCGCTTTAATCCTTCTCCCACCCAGAACCGTGTAGCACTAGAAGCGCAGCCCCTCGACTTTGAAAAGCCCGGTTTGGCGCAACATTACTGTGTAGAGTGTGCAAAGTACGATTTTTTCCATGGATACTCTTCCCGTTGGTAGTATCAACTAATTCACACAGGTACTATGAGTCTGATGTAGCTCTGCAGTCGCATTGGAAGAGCAAGGTTCACAAACGGCGATGTAAAGCGCTGAAGGAGCCCGCCTACACGATAGAGGAAGCGGAGCGCGCTGCTGGATTGGGGAGGGAAGATAAAAGGCCCCAGTTCGATATGCCATTGTAAAGATGTCTATGCCGTGTTATCCCCTGAATTTATTTCGTTCGGTAAGCCAAAGATTCAACTCTTTCACTCTCAACACCTTCCCGGAAACCACGTCTATCTATGTAAGGAATTTGGAAAACTCGCATTCCGAGTCGCCGGTGTGCAAATCATCGGAGTTTGCTGAAATTGCGGAAGTCCGCCATACCCGCCAAGCTTTGGGGGATAAAAGCTCTATGACATCTAGAGCCCCTCAATGCATTTCTCTTGCTCTAGATCTTTTAATTTTTAAACTAATTAGGAAATGTAGACCTGGATATGATTTGATTGTATTAGGTCTCACTGGCATAGCATACTAAGGTTTCCTTCCTGAGTATTCTGAGGGTTATGGGTCCTTCAGTTGGGTTGTGAACACTGGCATTGACATGAGGCAACCTCAATGATGTTCATCTCATGGCAACCTGATGGTGGACACATGACTCAATTGGAAATGTGCAGCCAACTTGAAGTTATTGTATCTTTCCCCATTTAATTATACTGACCCAATAGTCTGTATTTCATGGCAATTCCCTAACCTCTGAGTATTTAAACTGTCCTTGCTGTACTGAAAATCTTTTTCCCCTTTGTCATGTTTCATGAAGTAGTGGCAATAATAATTGCAAAAAGTGTGCCTGGGTGGTTATTAGTGTTGCCTCAACTTGGCTGCTCATGAAAAGCTGATCCTAGTTCTGATTGTTTGGTGCACCATCAGAACTGGGATCAGCTGTGCCTGACCAGCCAAGTTGAGGCAACACTAGTGGTTATATAGGCCAAGGATGTTTTGGCGATGCCAGGGATGTGAGTGTTTCTGGACCTTGTAGCTTTCAGCTCATCCTGACCAAGTGACACCAACAGAGCTTGGCCTTGTTACAAAAGCATTGAATAGTCTGGAGAGCAGGGTGAACAGCAACCAGGGCTGCTCATCAGTCATTCCAAGGATCTTTGGGATCATTGCAAGTCCAAAAGAGGTCACTGGTCACTGTGTACATGCATTTCACCACTCCAGAGTTTCTCATTGATAGTGAGGAGGTGGCTTGAGTTTCTAAGTTTTCAAGACATTGGTTCTGCTTAGACATTTTGGGAGATCAACTCAAGGTGAGTTCAACCAAAGTGCTCAGGCCACTCTGACCACAGCAACAGACCGAGATCCATGAAGCCATTCAGATTCTCTCACCACTATTAACCAAAGCTATGGCAAACATCCAGGCCAAATTATCATGGCAACAACAACAGGGCCACACTGCCAAAATGGCCTGGAGGACCTCAGCATTTCACCCACCTCTCGTTGATGCTGAATTCCAAACAGGTGGTGGATATTTCCCTGGAGTGGTTTGCTTAAGCAGACTCGGTAAAGTCACCACTAAGGTTACGAGCTTAGGGCTAAAATGAAGAAATTTTCATGCAGACACTCCAACACCAGAGCAACCCATCCCTAACCATCATCGACCCTATCATTTTACCATTCTTGCAAAAGATGAATTCTCTTAACCAACTGCTAGAAGCCATATTGTTCATCACAACACCTTAATTGTGACATGCAGGCAAGCAGGCAATGAACCAAATCAAGGATCAGGCTAAACACCCTCATATTTCACACTGGACATCTGCATACTCCACAATGGCCATCATTGTCAATCAGGAAACCAAACGACACCAAGATCCTGGTGGAGGCCCCACATGTTTTGATGCCTTGGTATCCACCAGAACACATAGCGGTGCCTTCTTGGATGTCCCAGATGTTGGGCTTAAGCTTAAATATGATCCAGCAACAATGATTCTGATTGCTGGAAGACTTCTGTCTCACAGGGTCCAAAGGTGGATGAGGGAGGAGAGAATTTGCCTGGCATACTTCATGAGGGATGATGTCCACTGATATGATACTCACTGGCCCACATACCCACATATCAGCCACTACCAACCCATGCTCAGCCAGGGGTTTGCACACAGGCAAAAGAGAGAGTAGAAGGGAGTTTTACCATCCACTTGTAGATGTTGACTTGCCAACACTAATCTGTTGTGGGATTTTCTTCTAACAGTGCTCTGACATCTGTGATCTTGGTTCCTGATATGGTTACTTCTCAGGATATTGGTGGTGCATGTTGCTCAAATGTATTTCCAGATTTATACAAGTTTATAGTTTATAATATCCTCAGGGTCAGTTGTTTTAGAGAGACTTTCGAAGCAAGGCTGGCTCCATTTGTAAGGTGAGATGACTTGAGAGCCCCTGAGTAGTTGTCAGAGCTGGTGTTTGCTCCAAAGCGGACAGCAAAAGTGGAAGGGTGTGTGAGAGGAAATGAGCCCTTTGTGTGGTTATCTCCTCACATATATATTGGTTGTTTATCTAGCTGCTAAGATTCTGTAGCACCATTGCAGGCAATGGGGAGAGAGGTCCCCCAGATGACAAACCTTTGTGAGTTTGCATCCCTCTGCTACAAGACAGAGGTAATTGGTAGGTGGGTCGAAGTACACATAGTGATTTACAGATCTTGATCCTCTCTCACAGAACTTTGCAATTCTGCAGCACCATTGCAGGCAATGGAGAGAGGCCCACCCAGACAACAAACCTTTGTGAGTTTGCTGTCCCTCTGCCATGAGACAGAGGTCATCTGAGGGTGGTCGAGGTATCCATCACAGCTACTTCCTCTCTCACATAACTTTGCGATTCTGCAGCACCATTACAGGCAATGGGGAGAGAGGTCTCACCATGATGACAAACCTTTGCGAGTTTGTTGTTCCACCGCCATATGGCCGTGTTCATCATGGGAGGGAGTAACTGGCCCACCAACCATGTAGGTAGTGGTAGGAGAAGACGCATCTTGGCTAATATTCAACCTTTTCAACAAGAGGTCATGAGACCATTAGTATTAAGTAATTGTTGACATTAGACTTATCCATTCCTCCTTAATGTAATCTCGCAATTAAGGCCCTACATAGGTATACTACGGGTCTGATTTTTGGACACTGTACCCATACCCGAACGAGGGCAGGTATGGTGGTAGACCATGGGTACTTCATGTACCCATGGTGAATCAAGGTCCCTACACCTCACAGGGGCCAGATGTACATCAATTGACGTGGCTGTCACCCTCGTGAGGTATGGGGATGTGGTAATAGGAGCATGCTAGGAATCAGCATCTATTTGCCATGATTCAGAGCCATCTACAATGAAAATGGTTACATTCTCCAGGAACTTCTCTCAGACCCCACACACTGATAAGCATACTACTAGATACCACAGGCTGATGTCATGGCAGATTCATATTTGGTAGAAGTCCTATGGATCTGTTTGCCACCAACTATCTGGCAACCAACATTGGCATCAAGTCAAGAAGGCTGAGAAGTATAAAGAGTATACCTGATGATACCTTTAACATCCTCAAAATAGTTGGTATATTTCAATTCTGCTTTATCAGTTGAAATGATAATAATAAGCTAATATTCTAAAATTGCTGTCTAAGGGAATACAATATATGACTCACTTAATTCCAGTTTGAATCCCAGACAACTGTTCCCTCTCAAGGCAAATGTTCATTGTTGCTAATTATACCTTCAGCACATGATACTGTCATAGTGATTGGTCAGTTCCTCCTCCATCTGGCTCAATGTTCAATTTTACACTCAGCCTGCCAAATCTACAGGTGTTCTTTAGCTTTTCATCTCATACTCAGCACAGCACTCATACTTAAGACAAACAGTTGTTTGCAACAATGAAAGCTGCTGTTCTCTCCTCTGTGCATGGAACAATTGTGTTCACCTGGTTATGGTATTCATCCAATAAAGGACATCATTGTAAACAAGTGTGGGAGTCCAGACAGTAAGTCATGTCATAGGCATGACAGGTCATGAGAATGCATAATCAGGTACTGCGTGAGGCATGTATGCAGGTGCAAGATGGTGTCAAGGTTATGGAGATAAAAGGATAAATGAATGTGGGTCCAGGTTTTAAGTCATAGCACAGGTGACAAGCTGTGGGAACAAGTTGTCAGGTACTGCATTGAAGCAATGACAGGTGAACAATAAACAACAGGGATTGGTTCACTGTATTGGGAAGTCAGGTGTTCTGTGGTCGAAGTCCAAAGGAGCACACTTTGGAGATGGTCAGATTGGAGAGAACAGCGAAATGTATCATAATCAATGATCATTCAAAGTATGTGTGCAGATAAGGAATGTCATCAAATTGTCAGTGAGGATGTTAGAGGCATGCAACTCCAGACAGAATGGAGTTGTCGGAGGACCGGAGGTGCGAACTCTTGAAGTAGTGTGCTACTTCCTTAAGTCATACTGAGTAAGCACAAGTGGACGGAGCGGAGTTAGTCCGGAGATTCGGACTAAAGACAGAGACTGATAGTGAGCTTAAGGCAAGCCCTAAGTTTGAGAATGAGGGGAACTCAAGTTGATTTTCAGAACGGAGTTACAGGACTTTGTAGTTCTAACTTATATACTTGGTAAGTTAATTGTTATGTCCTTAGTAACGTAAAGATAATAAGTACTCCGGAAAGGGAGCCGGAGTTCGGAGAAGGATAAAAGAGATAAAAGGTTGCTACATATGGTGACAAGTAAACAAAGGGAAGGAGACAGATAGGAGTCTGGAGAAATGGAGATGAAGAAGAATAGAGTGCAAGGCCCACCTAACGGAAGCAGAGGGAAAGGAGGAAATCATGACAATGTGGAAATCGGCAATGCAGAACAAGGGAAAGGAACAACAACATATGCAAGAGGATAAGATAAGATAAAACAGTGGAAAAGTCCAGAGCGGAGTTCATCGGAACTCTTCGGAGTTGCATAGATATGACAGAGGATGATGATTGGCATAGGATACAAATATGGAAACCATATATCCAGGAAAGTCAATTGTTGTTATGGGTGAGTATATCATACAGCAAAAGACAATGAGAGTGATGTTCATCGGCAAGGGGATTATTCAGGTACAGCAAGGTCACATTGGCGTGTGTCCATGGTCAGTTGGGATTGTTCTAGAAGAAAGGGGAAAAGGAGAACAAGGGCAAAGCACATTGTCTGAACAAGAAAAGGGAATGTGGAAGTAAATGAGAGTGTATTGTGGGGATATAATTGATGATAAAGGAAAAAGAAAACAAGGAACAAAACAGGAAAAAGGACTGTGGCTGTGCAGAATTGTTACAGTTTGCAAGTCACCTGACCAGTTGGTGAAATCACCAAGTCAAGTCACCTGACCACTTGGTGAAATCACCAACTCAAGTGATCTGACATAGTTGTGCACTATTCTGTTTGCAAAACATGAACTGACTTAATTGCTTCTTTCAGACCTCTTACCTGACTTTAGTTACTTTTCATATAACTGTTCCAACAAGCTAACCACATTCCATTTAGCATTACTAAAGGCTGGACTCAGCTACCCATATATACATATATACAATGTCTTCATCTTCAGCTTCCAATGTTGCCTTAGCCATGAATGCTGCCTTCAGCAATAACAGCTCAGTAGTAGATAGCACAGTTGCACCAGAAGTAGAGACACCAGCCCATCCTGCCATTAAGACCCCCACCTTTCATGACTACCTCAAGCAGTTGGGATTGGCAGGGATGATTACTTTACTTGTGGCCTTGGAAAACATGGTGCCTCACCGGTTCCAACATGAACTCAACCATACTCATGTCAATAAGCTCAAGATGGAAATCATGGAAAATAATGAGTCCCCACTCAAGGGCTGTGTGGATGACTGGGCAGATCTGAGAGGGCTCGCATCTTATTCCAGGTGTCCTGAGGGCATCAGCATTAGCATCTATGATGGTGGTCATCATCTGGCCACTACTTTGAAGGCCGGCACTGTGGATGTCTAGCCAGTGGAGATCATTCCAACAGGTAAATTCCCACTGTCTTGCAGCTAAAAAAACATAGCTGACACACACACACCACTTACAGCCGTGTTTGAATTAGACATTTCAGTTTGTTTGGCCTTCATGAATATTCTAAACCTCCACAAAGAATGCCTCAATGTCTCGCTGCTCAACAAGTGGATGAGTGTGGTCACAGCCATGGTGGGCTACCACTCTTGGTGCAAGTACACCAAGGAGTCTGTTGCCCCATATCATGCCATGATCAAGAGCCTCAAGCTCACAGTTGATCCCAAGAATGCTGAGTCTTGAAAATGATGCCTGAAGATGCTCAAGCATCCTGCCCTCACTTGGTTTTGGGCCGATCTCCTCTGCACACCAGCTTACAGAAGCAAGATTTCCATCAGCAACTTGGTCAAGCTGCAAGGCCTTGATCCATCTGTAAGTTCTTGGACCTATTCATATCTGCTCATGCCAACCAAGTAAGAAAATTTTGCATCAACAGGTCATCAGCTGCCTCCTGCAGGACATGTGTGAATTTGTTCATGTCATCAGCAATGACCAAGCTGAACTTATAAAATGAGAGCTGGCCTTGCAGGCCCTCTTGAAAAGGGCACCCAATGCGAATTCTACCACCAGTGGCAAACAAAGCCAAGCCAGGGGTAAGACCAATATCAAATACTGCATGATACAAAAGCTGCGCAAGGACATTCAGCAAGACTCCAACCTGGGGTTGGAGCAGTCCTGGAGGTTGACCGACATGCCACCAGTGATTTCCTTTGGGGAATTACTCGATTTGGCCTCAAAACCCTCACCTGGATATGAAACCAATTTGGTGGAAGGAAAATACACTTTTGATGGGCTTGTAAGTGTACTTCTAAAATCATTTCATCTTTTCTCATGCAACCAATTCAATTCACAACTTCACTTTTCCTCCCTCTTTGCACATGCTGTGTTTGCTGAGGACATGGGTGTCATGACTGATGTCATGAGACAGGCAAGCCTTCAAACCAGCCATCCAAGGCTGTGACTAACCACATATATTAGCTCATTGGTTTGTTTTGTGGGCTAGAGGCCTACTTGGCTCCATACAGACCAGGTACTGCCTCAGGTGCACAATCTAGGGCAGCTTCTCCCATGGCTTACATATATGGCTGAAATGAGTATCCAGAGGGACAAATTTGATATGCCCTGCATGCAACCTGCAGAGACAAGCAATGGGCCAATAAATTGACAGAGCCGCTATCACAGCAAGTGCTCAATGCAACAGCAGAGGCTTGGACATTGGTGAGTAAACTGCACTGAGCTCAGATTACACCTTACTTGAATATTGATTCTGCAATGACTGGCAGATCATGCATTTCCTGCAGGCCCACAAGGTTGACAAATCGACCCACCACTGCCAAGAGTCATGTCACGGAGGATCAAATGAAGTGGGTCATTCACCAGCCAAATTCACTCTACATGCAAGTTCTTCATTTGGTTTGGTTTCAGCCAGGAACCATACTCCTGCCTGGAGAGCTGATAGAGGTGCCAGCTGGTAAGTGATGTCACATTTGAGTGTTTCATACAAATGTTAATTGTAGTTCTTGACAGAGATGGTGTGAGTAGCAACCCCGCCTCCCTCTCCAGTGCCAGTCATTGCCCTCATCAAGAATCCAGAGTATATCTCCATGGTGCAGTGTCAAGCCAGACCCATCCCAGCAATGGGACTTGGCCTGGAACTGCACCAGAGATTGGAACAGGAGGGACCTATGGTTATTGAGGTGGATGTCCAGCAGTATCTGCCCAGGCCCATCACTCCACCCATGGAAGACAATGACGTCATCATGCTGGTTGATGACTACTCAGTCATCAATTTTATCCTTGTTGAAAACAGCAATACAAATTTGGGTACCCAGGAAACCAATGCACCAATTCTACCTCCAGATGACTTGGGATCCTCTTGGAAGACAGCATCCAGGAAACAAATGCACCAGTTCCATGTCCAGCTTCTCCCAAGACAGCCGTGCCCCCTCCTTGTACTTCCTTCAATCTGCCATTGGTTGTCATCACCACAGCTCCCAACAACCCCAAGCCAGCAGCAGACATGTGAAATCCCAGCCATAATGGAAAATGACTTCCAATCAAACCTGTCATGCTAGGAAGACACAACAGATCTGACAGCACTGCTTATCTTCAGCCCACCAAGCCTGCAAAATGGTCAAAGGGTTCTCAGGAGTCAGATAATGATGAGGATAAGTTAGATGACAATCCTCCAGAGTCCAAGGATTCATTGATGTCCACAGCACACTCAGACAAGTTGTTTGATGACGATGAAGATGACATACTGGTCCTCAACAGTGAACCTGGTAAGCAAGCCTCTCCCCAGCCCAACAACCCCAACAAAACAGGCAGCTTAGGGTTAGATTTATAGGGGAGGAAAAGAAGGATTCAATAGTTATCTTTCCCAAAGGCAGCTCACAGTTGAGGCTGAGGATTTTATCCACAAGACTTGTAATAAGACAGACAAGAATAAGGGAGAGGAGAGTAGAAGCCTTTGAAACACAAAATGAACCGCAGATAAAGAAGATCAAGTCACTCACCCCAAGAGGGGAAGATTTGGTGGCAATCCAAATGTCTGCAGTGATGCTTCTTCAGTTCCCAGTGTCTGAGTGGGTGGATAAGTTAAGAGAGTAAAGTCTGTTCCAACAGGGCTCTTCTGAGCTGGTTTATATATGATTCTGGGGCTGGCTTCAAATATAAATGGATAGTCAAGTTATTTTATTCATTAAAGCTTATCAGTCAATCAGAATATTGGTGTAATCATTAAAACTCCTTTGAAATATTCATAAATTGCTCTAGCCAATGGCAGAACACACTCACTAGGCAACAGGCACATAAGGGTTTGATGTAACCATGGGAGTACAAGGTATCAGTGTCCTAATTGGGTACAAGATAACAATGACCTATTTTTGTACAAGGTTGCACTGTCCCAGTTGAGTCCTTAGTAATAGGTACATGATAGTTTGATGGTATCTATTTTTAAATACAAGGTGTTGGCCTAAAGTGGAGTGAAAGGGTCCTGTACTGAGATTTAATTCTTATCAGTCAAAAGTGTGCTGATCTCTCATCACTAGCAGTCTTCTAAATAGAAGGATAGAATTCTTTGTCAGTATAGTGATGGTAAGGTTCGGTTCGGTTCGGTTCGGTTCAGGCCAAAAAAATCTGAACCTTGAACTGAACCTTTGGCTCAGGTTCAGATAGATTCAGTTCAGGTTCAGGCCAGGCTGAACCTGTGAAAATACAAGTATACTAGCTAATCAATTTTCTCAATCCAAATTTTTCCTTTATTTCCTAACTCTACATTGTTGTTGTGCTAATAGTTTGACTTCAATTACATGTACTGTGTTTTCACTGTGAATGAATCAATAGAATCTCGTGTTAGATGTGTCTGAAGCACAGTAAGCATGAAATATCCTGGACAATTGTTCAGATGGTCATTGCAAATGTTTTGCAGTATTTTTAACAGGAAGGAAAGACCTTGCAATCAGTATAACTGAATCAGACAACATCCTAGGCTGAATTTCAACTTTACATTTTAAAATATATTTAAGTTTGCAGATATTCCTGTTACAGAAGCACTAATTGCAACAGTATAAACTCTAACTAATCTAGATTCTGTTATTAATAGTGCTGAAATGTCAAGTCAGTAAATAGTTGGACCAAAACTAAGTCTCTACTCAGCAGACATTAGACTAATATATGAAAGATTAGGTTCAGGTTTGAACTGGTTTGAATCAGGTTCACAAGATTCCCTCCTTGACTGAACCTTGAACTGAACTTAAGTTTGGTTCATGTAGGTTCAAATTTGAACCCAGGTTCAGAACCAAACTGTACCATCACTATATCAGTAGACAAGGTTTAGTTTCAAATAAATCCCCAAATGGTTGTTGTTGAATCAGATGATATGATTAGAATTACTAAAAGAGGTAGTTCAGAATACATTCATCTGTATATGGTTGAGTGGGATTTGAAAGAAGTGAGACTATTTGACTTGGTAAATGTGCAGGAATCAATTCATTTGTGAAAGAGTCTTTCAAGTAAATTGTGCAAGACATCTTTTTCAGCATTCAGTATTGAACCTACTGTTCAACATCCATAAGGACTGTTATTCATAAAGATCCTTACTGGAATTGGATCCAGTTAAGGTGAAGAATGAGTGGTTGTACTTTTATAATTTTCTGATAGAAATAAACTATATCAGTAATTGTATCCTTTGAAATGAATCAAATTCTGTACTTTGAATTAAATGAGTCTTAGAGATGGTACAACTGTTAGCCTTTTAATCAAGACATAAGATGACATTTAAAATCGATCTTATTCAGTGTATTATTCCAAGTAAGGGTTTCACTCATCCAAAGTCAAATTATCAATATTTTTGTAGTAATATCCCAGTCAGTGTTTCAAAAAAGTTACACAGATTCTATCTTTATTAGTAAGCAGGAGAAATTTAGTTAGGTTAGATTATAAGGGTGAAACCAGGAGGTCTCAGAAGGAGCTTCAAGACAGCTGGACTAAGGGATATTTCTGAATCAGAGTGAACAGAGAATCTACATAAGTTCACTGGAACAGTCACAATTAGTAGTGGAGGTTCTGTCATAGGACTAAGCTGACAAGGCCTTGAGCCAAGTATTTACAGCTTTGAAACATAGGAAAAAAGGTCAAGGGTTTCTGCAAAAAGAGTGGGATTCAAAGGAACAGTTTTAAACACTCATCCTAAGAGGGGAAAACAAGTGGCTGGTCCTTGTTTCTGCAGAGGTGCAGTTCCCACAGGGAGTAGAGCAGAGTGAGTGGTGATCTGTTCAGACAAGGCTTTCTGAGCTTTTTTATAGGCTGGGGAGATAGGATTCTCTCCAGAAATGGAAGGGGGACCAAGATTTTGGCCAGCCAATAGCAGTATCTGTTCATTAGCTACCAGACCCTATCAAAATTGGTTGCATGGATTCATA
Organism: Hygrocybe punicea; assembly: GCA_963556145.1. Taxonomy (NCBI): domain Eukaryota; kingdom Fungi; phylum Basidiomycota; class Agaricomycetes; order Agaricales; family Hygrophoraceae; genus Hygrocybe; species Hygrocybe punicea. The sequence goes on from OY744464.1 coordinate 828,938, forward strand.
TCAAGTCCAATGATGCCCATATGGATTCTATTGCTTCCAGACTGTGTTTTGGCCACTTCATTTCGATTTTGGTTGCTGTTTGTTGCACAGACATTGGATAGGAGTGGAAACATTAAGGGGGAGGTGGTAATTGGATATTGTTGCTATTACTACCTCTTGGTTACTATCATTGCCCCTTTGTCTGGGCTGTTCTGTGTGCATTATAGCCCCACAATTTCACATTTTTGATGCCCTTTGTTACACAGACATTAGATAGGAGTAGGAATATTACAAGGGGGGAGGCTTTAATTGGATATTGTTGCTATCACTGCCTCTTTATTGCTATCACTGCCTCTTTGTTGCTATCACTGCCCCTTTGTCTGGGCTGTTCTGTGTATATTGGATGGTTACTATAGCTTTAGAATTTCGCATTTTTGGTGCTGTTCTTAGGGGTATTCTGTGGCAGTTCCCTGATATCCACTAACACAGCCCTTGTTGTGAAGGTGTGTGAATTCCTTGAGAGCTATGCTCATTGATTGTTTCTAAGACATGTAGGGGTCATGGGGCATGTTGCCATAGCTCTTATTTTTCGCTTTGGTGATGCTAGCACATGTGCTGCATTGTATGCAAATTGGTGAGCATAGGAGTATTGTTGATAGGAGGAGTGCAATTAAACATTGCCTGTTGCCATGAGTATTGAGGCTATTGTTCTGATGGTTTCCAGGGTATAGCCAGGAGTTATATTTTTTGACTGCTCAATTTTTCTTTTCTGTTCCTCACCTCTTGCCAAGATCAAGCCTTTTGTTGACACAGGCTTCGTCACACCTGTGGCAGCTCTCACAGTGACTTCTGGAGAGGTCCTTGCGAGTGTCCAACCTGGTGACTCCATTGAGCTGATTGGTGGCAAGCAATCAGGCTGCAAGGCTATTGGAATATATAGTTTGCAGTGGTTGTTGACCGCTAAGATATTTTGTGTGGAATGAATTAATATTTGCCTCTCTCTGAGAGGGTTTTTATACTACTAGCTAAATCTACTAGAAGTTTCCTGTGGTAAGTAGAATACATGCTGCGCTTCAGCATTATTCATCGGATGGGTGTGTTTGAGTTCTGGGGTCACGTGATACGGATTACTAATCCTTTCCGCGACTATTCGGCCACTATTCCCAACACTCCCCCTTGGTCGAATACTCTTCGACTCGTTCCGGGTCGCGGTAAACATCGTCCATGTATTCCGTTATGTGTTCCGCTCTTTCCCGTTCCTCTCCGGTCCATAGACCAAGTTCGGCTGTGAACTTTGCGTGAAGCGGGCGAGGTAACCCTTTTGTAAATATGTCTGCTAGATTTTCTTCAGAAGGAATATACATGACTTTGAGAATACCAGACGCGACGTGATCTCGTAGGAAATGTAGATTGATATCCATGTGCTTCATCCGCGCGTGGAATTCCGGGTTGTGCAATATAGCAATCGCGGCCTGATTATCGGATCGTAAAATCGATGTTTCGTCCGACTGTAGGTCCAATTCCTTCAATAAGTTTCTATGCCAGATTAGCTGTTTCGTGGCATGAGTAGCGGCGACATATTCCGCTTCGGCTGTTGACAACGCAATCGTGCTTTGCTTCTTCGAGCTCCAAGCCACGGCTCCCCCTGCGATCATGAACACATATCCGCTAATGGATTTCCGGTGCGGGTTGGATCCCCAATCGGCATCGACGTAATGAACAGTTTCTGTCGTAATCCGTTGGTCCTTTCTGCTGTACGTTAGTTCGTAATCCATTGTTCCCTTTAGGTAGCGGAATATCCTTTTAAGTGCTGTCCAGTGTTCCGGACTCGGGTTCCGTGTGAATTGCGCAACAGTTACAGTTGCATACATGATATCGGGTCTTGTTGCGTGCGCAGCATACAAGAGCTCTCCGACTCATATCGCATACCCGATCAAGGTGCGTTTCCGCTCGCTCTCGTCAGTTTCGGTTTCGTTTATTCGTAGGACCACGTTCTGGTCCATCGGGGTTGATACCAGCTTGGCATCCTTCATTCCGGCCTTTGCGAGGATCTTCTGGATATAGTGGCTTTGTGATAGGGTGATTTTCTGTTGTTGGTGGTCTCGTTTGATATGGATTCTGAGCAGTAATGTTGGCTTTCCGATGACCGTTACCGTGTATTTTTCCGTTAGCTGGTTGATTACCCGCTGATTTATCGCTCAGTTGTTTGCGTAAGCGGCACGGTAAGCCGTGAGGTCGTCGACCCATATGAGTACAATGGAAAAGTTTTCACCTTCCCGATAGTAGTACGCGCAGTAGTCGGTCTGTAATCTCGTATAACGAAATTCCTTCATCGTGTTATCGAAATCCATGTTCCATATGTTTCCGGCTTGCCTGAGACCATATATAGGGCATATGAGGCGGCAAACCCGTCCAGTTCCGTCCTCAAATTCCGCCGGCTGCTTCATGTACAGCTCCTCCTTCACCCATCCATTAAGGTATGCGCCTTTGATATCCATCTGCTGGATATCCCAGTCCTTGACTGCGGAATACGCGAGCAACGTCCGTAACGTCTCGAACCGCATCACAGGAGCGAATGTTCTGGTTTCGCTGAAATCCACTCCGGGCTTCTGTGAGAACCCCTGGGCTACTAACCGGGCCTTGTGCCTAGCGATTGCGCCCATCTCATCGCGTTTCCGGTGGAAAACCCATTTGCTTCCGATGGCTTCCCACCCCTCCGGCAAGTCTACAAGTTTCCAAACGCCCATTTCCTGTCGCTGATCGAATTCCTCTTTCATCGCTACCTTCTGGTTCTCCCAATCTACGGCTTCCCTGGCTTCCCTTAAATCCCATGGGTCCTTGTCGGTGAGACTGCTATCTTGTTGCATTGTGCTCAAGAACGCATATGCTATGGTTGTTTCGCTGCGGATGATTCCGTTGGTCTCCGTACATCAAGCAGTTCGCGTATCTCGCGTTGTGTTGGTTGTGCACGCAGGTTGTTTAACTGTCGGTAGTCGCGGTCAACTCCTCGTGTTGCTCTTGGTGGGTATGTTATTTCGGTTTCTGGTCTGCGAATGGCCCTTTCCGGTGCCATTACAGTGGGTTCTGGTGATTCCATTGCGGGTTCCGGTGGTTCCGGAGTTTGCGAGTCGTCGGGTTCACTCTGCTCCCCCTCGAATTGCAAACCCAGTAAGTCGGATACAATCCAGACTTCCTGCAATGCCCCATCCTCGTGAAATGCAACATTCCATGACGTTTTAACAGTCTATGTTGCGGCATCGTAGTATCGGATAGCCTTCTGCGACTCCACAAATCCTACGAACTTCATCTTAGCTGATCGCGGTGCCAGCTTCGATCTTTTTCCGCCTTGATATAAGACCCAAACATTGCATCCGAACTCCCGGAAATGCGATACGTCTGGCTTCTTGCCAGTCCAGGCTTCATGTGGAGTCATTCCGTCTAGAGCCTTGGTGGGGGATCGGTTTCGAATGTATGCCGCATGTGCAATGGCTTCCGGCCAAAGGAATGCGGGCAGGTTTTTAGCGATCAACATCGCGCGGGCTAACTCCAGTAACGTGCGAAATGGTGCGATTAAATCTTTCCGCCGTTCCATGTTGCGAGGGTGAGTAAGGGGCCATTGTCTTGATGACAATTCCCTTCTCCGCTGCCCATCTCTCGACTTCCTTGTTGACGAGTTCCTTTCCGTTATCAAACCGCAAATATTTAGGGTTTCGATCGAACTTCTTTTCGATTGTGTTAACGTAGGCCTTGATGCGTTCCGTCGCCTGGCTTTTCTGTTTCATGAATAAAGTGGTTACGGTGCGTGTCACGTCATCCGTGAATGAGATATAGTATTTCGATCCTCCGATAGACTCTACATGTGCTGGGCCCCAGATGTCGCTCAAAGTCCGCTCTCCGGTGACTTTGGATCATCCATCAGCCTCTTTCGGAAATGGCTGGACAGCTTGCTTTGCCTGAATGCAAGCCTCACAGGTTCGGGAAGGGACACTCCCTTCGTCAATTTCTAGACCCGTGACTAACCCTTTCTCTGCAGGGTCTTGAGTCTGCTCATTCTGATGTGTCCATATAGGTGGTGCCATTCGTCCCAAGACATTTTCTTTGGTTTGGCTACGTTTGCCTTTTCCGGCATGCGGGATTGCGCTCAGGCATTCAAACGGTATAGTCGTCCGTCTTTCTGGCCTGTTCCGACAAGTTTATTCTCCTTCATATGGAGCCTGCATATTCCATTGCAGAAGTTAACCCATCCGCCACTTTCATTGAATGGCTAAGCAATAGTAGCGAGTTCCGTGACTCTGGTACATGTAGTACGTCTCGTAGCTGGTGCTGTATGTCCCTTCCATCCACTGTGAAGTGTAAGGTGATGGTTCCACGACCAAGAGCTCGAGCGGCTACCTTTCCTAGTCCTTGAACGGTAGCTTTGTCCAGAGTTTTGTACGTGATAAATGTGTTTTGGGAATTGCTGATGTGACTTGTCGTTCCGGAATCCAGTAACCAATCGCAGCCTGAAATATTGTCTGTATTCACTGCATATGCTATGTCCTGTAACATATTATTGACATTGTCCACAGCTTGATTCGATCGGTTCCGTTGGTTTCCACCCTTTCCGGTGCCCTTTCCTTTCCCTTTCGGCCCTTGCCCTTCCTTTCCGCCACCTTTAGACCAGCAGTCCTTCGCCATATGTCCCTTCTTGTGGCAGTTGAAGCATTCTGTTTTGGAATCGGCCGCTTTCTGCTTTCCGTTACCCTTTCCATCACGCTTTCCGGTGAACCTCCCATGCATAGTGACATTGTTAGGATCTCCGCTGCACTCACGGCGCCTGCGGTCTTCCTCCAATAGGATCGCGACTAGTTCGTGTGATGTCAGTGACGTTCCGTCCTTCTTCGAGCCTAAATACACTGATGTATACAGGTCCCAGCTTTCCGGTAAAGAAGATACAAGTATCATCGCGAAATCTTCATCGGAAACGAGGCTTCCCATCAAGTGGAGTTCCTCCTGTAGTTTCCGGAGCTTCGATATGTGCTCGATTAGGTCGAATCCTTCTTCGGCAATCGACTGGTACAATGCGCGTCGCATCGCTAGTATTCCGAGCTTCCCCTGGATTCCTTTACCAAGGTTAGCTGCTTCCACATCTCACTCGCCATGTGTGCGCCAATGATATGTATCATTTCCGCGTCACCAATTGCGAGCTCGATCTGCGTCCTCATCTTGGCATCTCCACCGCGCCATTTCTTCATCGCCTTGGATTCCTCTGATGTTGGACAGGATGCGTCCACCGGGACAGGGGCCTTTGATTCCACATTGATGTACGTCTCTAACCCAAGATCCCGAAGTATGGCTAACATCCGTCTCTTCCACGGCATCCAATTGTTTCCCTTCAATAACTCGATCCAGTATGATCCCGATGTGTGCGTGACTTCGTCTGTCATAGTTGGCTAGTATACGAGGTAGTAATGCGATGTTCGGAGGTGCGTGATCGTGTTTCCGTCAAAGCCATTCAGGGCTCATAACCTATTGGAATATATAGTTTGCAGTGGTTGTTGACCGCTAAGATATTTTGTGTGGAATGAATTAATATTTGCCTCTCTCTGAGAGGGTTTTTATACTACTAGCTAAATCTACTAGAAGTTTCCTGTGGTAAGTAGAATACATGCTGTGCTTCAGCATTATTCATCGGATGGGTGTGTTTGAGTTCCGGGGTCACGTGATATGGATTACTAATCCTTTCCACGACTATTCGGCCACTATTCCCAACAAAGGCTATGGTCATTACTTGCCATGACCACCTTGCTTTGGTCAATGTCAAACCCTTGGTATCCGATCAACCCTCATTGTTTTTAGAGGTTCCACTCAAGCATATATGATGTATCTTTCATGTTGGAGACAGTGTTCTCATTAGAGAGGGCACAGGTGAGCATGCTGGTCCATCAGGCTGTGTTGTTGCCATCCTTGATGGTGGGCAACACCTGAGCTTTGTTGAGGACAAGACCAGGAATATTGTGGGTCACCACTCCATCTTAAGTTGAGCAAGCAAATCAATTAGCAATGGGTTGATGCTCTCTCTACATCTGTTGAGTCATTTCAGCCCATATCTGTTGAGTCCCTCCACATTCATGCCGATCAAGTCAAGGAGAAGACCATCATCAATCCACTGGTTCGGAGACATGTCCTGGTGGCTGGTAAAACCTATTACAAAGAATACATGTGATCTATGTCTACCAATGTCACCCTTGTCACTTTTGATGCAAATCAGCACATGCAGAGCATACCAATCCATGATGTCATTGACTTGTAATGTGCACTCATTGATATGGTGGCCTCTCTACTAATGTACATGAAATCTCAGCTCCAACAGCAGGACATTAGGAGGGACTGAGATTCAGCCCAAATGGCTTTGAGATTTTGTGAAAGCTCTTTGCAATCATGCCACAGGTCATAAAACTTGCCCCACTACACTTCCACCTGATATGGCTTATCACTATCTGCCTTTGCCCATCCACTTGTATTCATGATTGCCCTCTGCAATGGACACCGAAACATTGGCATGGTCAATCACCACAGAGAATATTGTTAACATTCACAAACCTTATGGTATGTAATCTCAGTGTACCTTGGTTGCACAGGTGGCCAGGCCACTTACAAGAATCAGATGGACCTGGAAAATGGTTGCTGGACCCCCTTGTATGTGCAAAGTTTGATACAGATCCCATTGTAGTCTTATTCAAGATGGAATATAATGCTGGTTGGTGGAGTGGCTGCACTGCCAAGATGCTGAAGTCATGGTTTATCATGGAACCTCTGTGCCCTGAAGAGGTTGCATTGACATGGACTGACAATAGAGCCATGGTTCACTCTGCCAATGTGCATGTTCAATTTCTGAAGCCAGCACGGCCCATCCTCAACCAGAGGATATTGATCATTGATGGCCCCAACATGGGAGACACTAGTATACTCAAGAAAAGGAAGAGGGGAGGAAAATCATCAACAAAATTAGTTGTGGTAAAGCTTGATCATTCTGATATTCACATAGAAATACCAGAGACAGCCCTTTGTTGTATTGCTGACCAAGAATAATTAATATCTGCATATTCACCCTATCTACTAAGTCTGACTCAAGAGGTATGTCTGCATATCCAAGCAAAAATGGAAGAGGGTTCAGGGAAGTTAAAACATTTCTCATGTACATCAATTTCTTCTACATGATCAAATCTGATATACCTGTTTGAATCCAGAAACAAATTCCCTCGAGCACATTGATGGTTACAAACAAGTAGCTATGCTCTTTGTATAACATGAAGAAACCCTTTGTCCATGAGCGTGTCAATATCATCAGCTTCCAGAATGCCAGGATAGTATTGGTGGAAAGGATGGTTGTTCTCAGGATTGACAATCTGATACTGGATAAGTCATTTCCTGAGTTCATAGAGGCCCAAACTTACTGAGCATGCAGTGACGTTTAACAATTCAGCAGGTCTTACCAAGTCAAGGTCTTCATTTGGGTGGCAGTTATAATTGATTTCTTGCATATGATGCCAGTCTTTGGTATTTTTGTAGAGACAAAGGACTACTGTTCTGATTGGGGTTCTAACAGCTTGTCAACATAATAGTCATTGTTGGCAAGATGATCTGATGCCAACCCTTTCTTATGCTTCTTCTTTCTCTTGTTGACTAACTGGCCATCAACCTTTCAACTATTGGTTTGTGAAGATTTGTTCTGCTCGTTGGTAAGTCTTGCTAGAAAATATCCTCAACTGGAAAACCAACCTCATGTGTTTGCAGGGATTCTGGACTTCATCTTGGCACATCAACATACACAATCACTCCACTCTCACATGATGGAGATGATAATGCAGCTCTTGGAGACAGACCTTCACTGCCCACTAATAACACTTGTCTTGGCAGCTCACTCGAAGCAGGTGTGGGTTGGCCACTTGGTTGTGGGGTGGCAATGGTTCTTTTCCTCTGAAATGGTATGAGTTGTTTTCATTGCTTCAATTGGTCAGTCCATCCTCACAAAGTCATGCAGAGCAGTGATATAGTCCTTTTTGATAGGTTTGCCCCATTGTCTGCTGAAATGCACTGGCAGCTCAAATTTCTTGCAGAGCAATTGCAGGATGTTGACTTGATATTTGTTGAATGATGCTTGTCCAATGATGTGAGTCTTGAGTAAATGAGTTTCAGCGGCCTTCAACAACATTGGTGAGTGGTGTGAAGAAACCATCACACTTTCACATCTCATATATTGACTTGTCTTTTGTACTTGCTAGGCACACTAACAAACAATCAAAGCATAGTAACAACACCGTAGCTTGTTTATTGTGTTTATTATGCATGAGAAACAAAAGCAGCAGCAATAGCAATAGATAAAAACCCAATACTAGCTAGAATGCAACAACTTACTCGAGCTCATTTATCATGCCTCACATTTACAGGACATGATTCATCCACCATCATTACCATTTTCCAACCAGTAGAACTTGCTTTAGTCCTGAGCGTCAACTACTCGACATTGCGCTGTGGACATCTAGGGTCATTTTCAAGCCAGAAGGTGAACTCTTAAGAATTGGAAATGAAAGAACAAATGATGATGTTTTCCTTGATGATACACCATCTGCTGCATCCAACTCCCTGATCTCTAAACCCAGTGGCCAGGTGACATGCCTGAATCGGGATGGCTACAATCTAAGGGATAAATTGAGGTGGAAACATGACTTCTATAGCGAAGTCCAGGTTTGACTTTTTCTTTAGTTTACATATTAGTTCCAGGACTTCCTAATCTAATGATTTTCATTCCCATTTGAGCTTGGCTAGCTAGTTTATTGAAACTATTAGTTTCAGTCCAGTTTTCAGTACAGCTGAAATTGTTTATTTTCCAGTGTGGTTTTCATGGTGGCTGTGTCTTTCTGAATAAGGAAGCTGCCAAGAACCCAACCAATACACCCCTGAAGAACTCCAATGCTGTGACAGGGATGACAGCTGGGAACTTTTATTTAGATACTTTGTAATACTAGCACATCCTTTTTTGACCAGGTTCAAACTAATGATTTAATCCAAACCTTGGACCAAGGTTCAGCCAAAGGCTGTCACAGCCTTTAGGTCTAGTCCAGACACTTGTAAAAAGAAGGGCTCAAACCTGCAACCTCCTGAGCAGATTGAAAACTTCTCAAACCAATACATAATCCACTAAGCCATTGCACCTTGACATATTTGGGCAACTGCATCAATTTATCCAACTACAGGCTTCTAATTTGAAAGACACCTTATAATGTAATATAAGTCATGGCTTCAAATCTGACAGGGCTTACTAGAAGAAGCTGATGGACTTAGTGAAATTTTTACTAGGGCAAAACCCTGTGACAGCATTGAGCTCCCAAGGTTGGCTCAAAGGTTTGGCTGACCAACATCATTTCAATGATTTCAGAAATCCCTGTCCCATCACTGACACATTGTTGAATCAACCCTGACTCTCATGTTCTCACACCCTCTTTTGACCAATGCTGTCACAGTACTCACTAATTTTGATGGTGTAGCCAACTTATTATATAAGATAGACATCCATACAAACTGAGGCACTTGAACTATAGTTGTAGCACCCATAGTGAATGGCATGGGTATGGCGACCCGCACAGGTCACGGGTAAGGGTAGCCGCGGGTACGGGTACGGGTACAATTCTCCTACCCGTGAGCTTGATTTTAAGCCCTGGATCGTCCAAAACGGTCAAGTATTGGGTGAGTTATGATCAAAACAATCATTCTTCATTGTTTTGATCTTAACTCACTCAATACTTGACCATTTTAGACGATCCAGGGCTCAAAATGACAGGTAAACCCGCCGGATCACGGGTAGGGGTAGCTGCGGGTATGGGTACGGGTACAGTGCAAATACCCACAGGTTACCCGTGCCATTCACTAAGCGCCAACTCAATCTATCTGAGTTTGAAATGATATAACTACGAACAAATAAGACACACATCAGTACAAACAGCACTGCCAGCAAGATGATGGTTACGAAGGAAAATGGCCCGGAGGGTGGTGCACCCACCGAATGGCCCAGGTATGTGCCACAAACCCTGTCCTGTCATCGTTGGCTAACACCATCCGACCATGACCACGCTGGTGCTGAACCCAACCAACCACACCCTGCAAATGTGTGCAGTCATGTCAACTGATGTGTAGACATTGTTCGTGCGGTGTCCGGCTGCCACCCCCCTTGCCAACACACCTCGTGAACACATGCAGCCATGTCAACTATGTCATTCACAAAGTGTGATGGCGACGGGAGTGCAGGTTCTGCTCCTGTTCCCACCTACAATGGCGTCAATTGATGTGCGTCTGGCCTGCGTGAAGTATGTGGCACTGTCAGTATCCCCAGTACCCATGGTCTACCGCCATACCTGCCATTGTTGGGTACAATGTGTACCCATCTGCAGGTACTGGCAGGCTGAACCTGAACTGAACCTGTGAAAATACAAGTATACTAGCTAATCAATTTTCTCAATCCAAATTTTTCCTTTATTTCCTACCACTCTACATCATTGTTGTGCTAATGGTTTGACTCTTCAATTACATGTCCTGTGTCCATGTTCACTGTGAATGAATCAATAGAATCTTGTGTTAGATGTGTCTGAAGCACAGTAAGCATGAAATATCCTGGACAACTGTTCAGATGGTCATTGCAAATGTTTTGCAGTATTTTAACAGGAAGGAAAGACCTTGCAATCAGTATAACTGAATCACACAACATGGCATCCTAGGCTGAATTTCAACTTTACATTTTAAAATATATTTAAGTTTGCAAATATTCATGTTACAGAAGCACTAATTGCAACCATATAAACTCTAACTAATCTAGATTCTGTTATTAATGGTGCTGAAATTTCAAGTCAGTAAATAGTTGGACCAAAACTAAGTCTCTACTCAGCAGAAATTAGACTAATATGTGAAAGATTAGGTTCAGGTTCGAACCAGTTCGAACCAGGTTCACAAGATTCCGTCCTTGACTGAACCTTGAACTGAACCTAAGGTTCGGTTCAGGCATTACCCTGAACCTTGAACTGAACTTAGGTTCGGTTCATGTAGGTTCAGGTTCGAACCCAGGTTCAGAACTGAACTGTACCATCACTAGGTACTGCAGGTATGGGTGCGGTGGCCAAAAATTGGACCTGCCATGGAGGCTACACTCCCTCCCCACTCCCTCCCTCTGCACTCTCTCCCTCCCTCCCTCCCTCCCTCCCTCCCTCTGCACTCTCTCCCTCCCTCCCTCCCTCCCTCCCTCCCTCTGCACTCTCTCCCTCCCTCCCTCCCTCCCTCCCTCTGCACTCCCCCCCTCCCTCCCTCCCTCTGCACTCCCTCCCTCCCTGCTCCTTACCCTCATTTCTCCCCCTGTATTATATATTTATTCTAGTTTATAAGTAAAAAAAGGAAAAATGACACAATTGCTTGAAAAATAGCCTGCACAACAGAAAAATCAATCAGACCTCAAGTATGAATTAGTATGGTGATAAGAAGGGGAGAAGAATGGCTATGTGCATAATAAAATAAAGAATCCTCCCTCCTCCTCTTAATTAATTAATTGGTGGCACTACAACTACAGTTCAAGAGCCCAAACTGACAGTAAAATGACAATAGATAATGGTTAAATACAAAAAAAAAAATTGCCAGGAAACATTTAGAGGGCATTTTCAAATGGGTTGGTGTGTTTAGATTTTCTACCTGGTGAAGGTATTTGTTTTAACATTAAGTGTCTTACCGTGGGAAAGAAAGCTTACTTATAATAATGAAATGAATGGTTTGCCATCGATCGTCACAATGAAAGCGACGACCTCAACAGCATCAACCTCAGCCCCGGTAGCCCACAACGCCCTTCCACCACCATCGACGCCGGCCGCCGGCCGCTCATCTCGCATCGCTCCCCATTCTCATATCAAGGGCCTTGGGCTTACCGCAGAAGGGCTGGCGACTGTCGATGGAGCAGGGTTCATCGGACAAGCAAACGCCCGAGAGGTGAGTGTGTTTATTGAATATTCTTGTAGTGGTGACCAAATTTATTGTCTTTCTTTCTTCAAAAGGCGTGTGGAGTTGTTGTAGAACTCATCAAGTCTCGCAAGTTCTCCGGCCGCGCTCTTTTACTAGTTGGCGCGCCGGGAACGGGCAAAACCGCACTAGCCCTAGCAGTATCTCATGAATTAGGCACAAAAGTGCCATTTTGTCCTATGGTTGGCTCAGAAGTTTACAGTACGGAGGTCAAAAAGACGGAGGTTCTCGCTGAGTCGTTCCGGCGGGCAATAGGTGAGTGTTTTGCTATGCCATTTAATCACCGGCATGTCCTGTACGAATTATCTGACCTGATTTGAAACACAACAATCCAGGTTTACGGGTGAAGGAGACCAAAGAGGTTTACGAAGGCGAAGTGACCGAGCTTACCCCGACAGAATCCGAAAACCCTCTGAGTGGCTATGGGAAAACCGTTTCTCACGTCGTCGTCGGTCTCAAGACCGTGCGGGGCACAAAACAGCTTCGATTAGACCCAAGTATCTACGAAGCTATATTAAAAGAAAAGATTGTAGTTGGCGACGTTATATATGTCGAAGCAAACACTGGGGCAGTAAAGGTGTGTGTGTATGCACGATTTGCGCTGTACCTGACTTAATTTTGTTGCAGCGTGTGGGTCGATCAGATGCATACGCTTCATCATACGACCTGGAATCGGAAACCTACGTCCCATTGCCGAAGGGCGATGTGCACAAGCGTAAAGAACTTGTGCAGGATGTAACATTAGGAGATCTTGATACAGCAAATGCTCGGCCACAAGGAGGACAGGATATCATGAGCGTGATGGGAAGCCTGGTCAAGAGCGGACGGACGGAGGTTACTGATAAACTCAGGAGGGAGGTGAACAAAGTCGTCCAGGGATATGTTGACCAAGGCGTTGCCGAGGTCGTGCCTGGGGTGGTTTTCATCGATGAAGTGGGTTATGAAACTCCTTGGTTTTCAAAAACCCATATTGACTTCAGGAATTGGAAGGTACATATGCTTGACATCGAGTGTTTCACTTACCTGAACGCACTGCTGGAGTCACCCATGGCGCCAACCGTTATCCTCGCCACCAACCGGGGCAACTCACTTGTACGTGGAACCACCGACATAGTGTCACCCCATGGAGTTCCTGTCGATTTGCTTGACAGGTAAGTCGCACAGGTTAACTCGTCGTTGTGCATTTGGACTGTCCTGCTTTTTTTCTTACTCGCTTCTCTAGATGTATGATTGTCAAGACTGATGCTTATAACCGGGAACAAGTTGGCAAAGTTGTGCAACTCCGTGCGAACGTCGAAGGGCTCAAACTTGGCAACGGCGTCATTGAACGGCTAGCTGCTGAGGGGGGAAAGGGTTCATTACGGTGTGACTGTCTCTGTCGTTCGGGCGATTGTGAAGCCTTACTTTTTTTTTTTTCGTACTCCCAAAGCTACGCCCTCCAACTTCTCACGCCCGCTTCCATTCTGGCTTCATTAGCCGGTCGCTCCCAGATTGAAGTAGAAGATATTGGAGAGATGAACGAGCTGTTTTTAGATGCGAAAACGTCTGCTTCGATGATTTGTGCTGAGGGAGGGTGATAACTGTGAGTTTATTCATTTACCTGTCAATTTGGGGTCATTATTGATACATGCGGTAGAGGGGGACGGCGAGGAAATTTTTTACTCAGCACGTATTGTCAAAATGAACCGTCGGCTATCACCTCAACGGTTTTCCCGCTGAGAAGGAAGGTCTATTTTGAAGTTGTCGTTCGGATCTTGTTATAGCTTGCTCTTGAAAGGCTCTCCCGGTCATTCACAAATGATTCTGCTCCTCGTTGGTCGGCATTTACATATGCTTGAATTTAACCTTTCAGGGTTAGGATCGCCGCTCGTGTTTGGACTGCTCCACTCGGGACGTGAGTTTGTTGGCGAAACGTTTCGCAAGTTTTACAGAGCCACAATGCGCAGGAATCGCGTATTCGACATGAAGGCGGCTTTGGTGTTGCCGGTCGTGATCGAATGGATTCCAGTCATGTGGTGATGTTAAAGCGACTAACATTGAACGTGATGGATACGGCTTCCAGTTATGCACCGGTCCCATGCATATGAAAGAGAGACCATTTATTCGGTTAGTATCTACATACGGGCATCTCCCCCTTCTATTTCGCACACTCTGGTCAGATGGACAGGACAGACGGGAATAGACTCGGAGGAGTAAGACAGCTTGGCGTCTGCAGTGATCCTCAAGACCTGATTATGATCATATCAAAGCCTTTAAAGGTATGTTGTGATGGGTGTCTCTGAGTCATGGGTTTCATGCCATCATATGCCATGGAGGTTTCAGGACTTTCTAGTGCCTGTCTGATGCAGTATGTTTAACTGCTTATCCGCAGAAGCATACATGAAATAACAGGAACTCTACGTTGAGCCCAAGTAGACAAGAATCTCCACTTTCCATTTCAAGCTTCAAACTTCATGATCAGGAACTTCAAAACACCACCGCTGAGCGCTGAGCGCTGAGCTGTCAATGCATATGCATATTTTCGGTTCTTGTAAATCTGCTTCTCGAATTCCGTTGGATCGTTCGGGACATGTTTTCATGCAGGTCTTCAGGCACACCCTGTCAATGGCCATCCACGGTGCCTTGTCAATGCGCTTGCCTGTCGAGGTGTGTTAAATGGGATAGCTTTGGAACACTAGCGAACCCAAATATGGTGGGCTTGTCGCAGCGTCGCTAACTGCCTCGTCAACCATCCTGGGCTAAATTTGCAAAAATCTGGTTCAAAACCCAAAATGGGACATTTTCCATCCGGACCAAAAAGCCGAGTTCGTGATCTTGCCCTTACAGTGACCATGTAACCCACATAGTCGGGGGTCCACGCTTTCTCCACCTCGTCATTCACAGGGTTGAGTATTGATCCCAGCCATCATCCGATCCATCGTCAGTGACCGATTCCATATTGTCAGCAAAACACTCAGCCACCAAGCCATGCCATAACTTAACACCCTGCCAGAAACATCCTAGCGCCACGAACTGCCTCATTGCATATCTGTATATTCAGAATCTGATTTAGGGGATACTTCCTGACTTTCCTTGCGTACTGGGCCGCCCTTTGACGATAGACGAATAAAAAGGCCTCACTCGTCCAAGCTTTTTTGGACTTAGATGCCACCCCTTCCCTTAATCCTCGAGGACCGCACAGGTCTTGTAGATGGGTCAGACTTCGACGATATCTACGACCGAATATTTCTGCGTGTAGCCCCAGCGACACAGCAGCAAGATACCTCCGCCCTTATGATTTATAAAATGTCTCAACGCGGCTCTCGTCGCAGAGACTCTCTCCCCTTTCATAATACGCCTTCCATCATGTTGGAATTTGGTCCAAGAGGAGCGCTTGGACACATTTCCTTCCTGGAACATCTCGGCCAAATACCGAAACTTATGAGTCGATACCTGCGAAGGACCTCGATTTTTGGAGGGTGAGGAAAATTGTCTGGAGACCCCTTCGGTTTCAAATGTTCGATAATAACGAATTGCCCAGATCTCTGTCAAGAAAATTCGTAGCCTCTGATGGGTATGAGTACAGATGGAGTTACAGGCGTATACCTGGACAAGAGTGGTCTGTGAGTCCACATATGTTCCGTTTCTACCCTTGCCGGACCTTTCATGAAATCTACGCAGTGTGTCACCGTTGAAAACTTCTTGGTCGCACATTACGATCTCAAACCACCGGAAACTCCCGCGTACGGTGTTTCGGGAAATGTCTTGACTATCCATGAAGCGTTTACTCACTTGACGATCGGTGGGCATAGGCACATGGCTATTCTGCTTCGTCTCCTCATTCTTGTGTTCATCAGAGCTTCTGGCATCCCTCACGATCATGCGCCACATCGGACAGTACAACCTTTGAAATAAAAACATCCCAATAAAATATGACTCGGATGTATAATCCTGCCGACTGTTTGTTTTGGGCGTTCTGTTGGGTTAGGGTTCAATGCTCTCCAAAACGTTACCTATCCGTAAAATAGTCAACTTTCGCATTGTAACATGACCAAGCCTTACATTCAAACTGGGGAGCCATTGAATGAATTTCTACGTTCCTTTTGGCAGCGGCAAGTGGATTCGGCGGAACAAGAGACTCCTGACTATCGCCATCCACCACTTCCACTTGCTAGGATTAAAAAGGTCATGAAGAGTGATCCAGATGTTAAAGTGAGCAGAACGTCTGCATAGTATTAGTATTCGTTTCAGCTCAACTTGGACTCTGTTCGTGAGATGATAGCAGCGGACGGTAAGGGACGTGTCAAGTGCGAGCCAGCAACCATTTGACAGCTTCCCACAGCCCCGATTCTGTTCTGTAAAGCCTGCGAAAGTGCGTCAAGTGCTCTTGTGCTTCCTAAAGCTCGGGTGTGAATTAACGTGTTTTGCCCTCTACAGTATTTATCGCGGAGATCACTGCACGGGCGTTTATTATTGCAGATTCCAACAAACGTCGCACACTCTCCCGTTCCGACATCGCAAAAGCTCTGAGCAAATCAGACCAGTTCGATTTCCTTATCGACATCGTACCGCGAGATGAACCACCCTTTAATGGGGCCTCTGGACAAGGAGCGCCGAGAAAGGGTGTCGGATCGTCCAACCCTAGGAGAGATCAGGTGCGAAATAATTCTGACTTGGTTGTTGTGCTGAACATGCTTTACACACACATATATATAGAAGTCGACAGCTCTGAATGGATGCGAGTCGCAGCCAGGATCGTTGAGTGTGGTGGCAAACGCCGAAGGAACATCGGAGGTCATCGACCATGTAAATTTATCTTTTTTTTTCCCCCCTGCGCGACCTTTCCCTTTTTCTTATGCTTTTATTCTAATTGAAAATCTCTTTCCCAGTTTCATTCACTGTTGCACCCTCCGGGACCATCTGAAGGCGGTTAGAGTTTCGATCCATCGGCGATGGCTAGTGTCCGGGTAACCTTCTGAATATTAAGGTAGACAGACGGTCACTACCTCTGAGGATCCTCCAAATCCAACGCGTATATCAAATGACGATTTCACACCGTCAATTGAATACCACCGTGGCGGTTACTATTTTCAACATTGCAAAAATGACACGTCCCGAAGTGAGTTATTACCAATAAATGAATGAGCAAAACCTTCCCCATCTCAGTTCTCTCAAAAACTTCAACTGAGATGTCCTCACCAACTTGATGAAGGGCGAAATAATGATGCAAAACCGTGGACAAAAGGATATCAAATCACCAGCGAGTTTTCATCGGTTTAGGGTTTGTAGGAGCACCTTTGTGTGCGCACTGCCTATTGCCACGACATTTGAAGGTTTGCGACGATGATATGAACCGACTCTGGTTATGATACCATGAAATCTCAAGACTCAGGTCTGACAGCCTGTGGTTCCAGCAAAGGACAAATATCGCGACAAAATGAGCAAGGGATACCCACAGCCACGGTACTTTGGAGTAGTTGACACGAGTTGCTATTCGGCCCACGTTTAACGGATCCCGTGGTCCAGCTTGTTGCTCGTGTGGGAGACTCTGTCGAAGGGCCGACGCCGAACTTTTTCCGGTTTTCGTTCCGATCGCGCCAGCCTGATCATGAGAGGATATCAAATCACACATGTATTCGTTGGAAAGTTAAACGGGGAAATGTTGGGTCGATGGGCGAAAGGAGCTCGCTTCAGGTATTGTTGCTAGTAGTGGGTGTCAATTGTACAAAAAAAAAAGTCTTCTCCGACTCTAGTATTGTTAGCGAGCATTCCGGACAGGTCAAATCAACAATACCCTTGGAAGGACTAGGCGTACTGGCACGGCCAAGAGCAAACAATGGTTATCGGCGCCACATTTCACTGCAGCATACGACGGCCAGTGTAACACACTTGCAGTGGCCGTTTTTTGGGCGGTACCGGAATTTACTTTTGGCACCATCGTGGTCGGTTTTTCGAGCGAATGGATGGAAACAGCAAGGGGAAGATAGAGAAACTATTCAGGGATGTAAACTTTCGCCATTTTGAGGGGTCAGGGAATGTCGGACATCGGATATGCGATGTGGACGAGGTCTAGCATCAGTGCAGGGCCATTTTATCGATATCTAGAGATAACAGCAATTGAACTATGCTGAAGTTGGATGCAACCAGGTGCATGCCTGTGCTGAAGTGAGAAAGCAATCTCCGACTCGGCGATGAGGTGCCAGAGATTTTGAACAGGGATGTGTGCAGTTGGTTTTCGTGCCTGGGGCGCAACTTGAGAATAGATAACGACCACCGTCTAGCCGCAGATGGACAGGGACATGACATTTGCGCCGATACAATGGCAAGTGTCGGACTGATGTTGTTCCAGAATCAGCAAGCGCGAGCAAATGATAGTGACCCTAACCCAAATTATGGTGTTGTCCCGTAAAGGTCTTCCGTCGCTCAAAAACTTAATATCGTTTGGAAGAGGCTCTTGAATTACTGTTGGTATATCGGTGGTATGTAAATATTTAGCCTAGAGAGATGGGTAATAATGAAGGAGTGGACCGATTGGCCAGTGAAAAATCATGGCGGGGCACTGGCACAATGATGATCACATTCAGTCAATACATATACCACCTACTAACAACCTCTACGGAGAGGCAGCGTAGGTGAGTAGTTATGTTTGTTAGTTGGTCTGAATGCCGAGCAGTGTGATGACCTCTTGAAGGTTAAGTTTGACGATTACATCAACAAGGTTGTTGACAAAGGGGACAAGCGCTGCAATGACACCGCCTACCAGGGAGACGATGACGGCGAGGAGTTGACCGAGGGTGACTCTGCAGTGTAAGAATTAGTGGTGGTAGTATTGAGAACAAGACAGGAAAAGCTTACCCGACGCCGACCAGGAATGGAACGATGACTTTCGCCTCCGCTGTTGTGACAACGTCGAGCACAGCACCCAGAGCATTTATGACAAGCTGACAGTATAGAGATATAAGCATGTGGCGAATATATACAAGGGAAACACTGACGGAAAGGACCCCAATTACAAGGTTTGCGATGTCTGAGACGGAGAGAACGTTGTTGACGTCTTTAAGAATCACATTGGTGGGAAGGCCAACAAGATACTTGGCCTCTACAACCGCATCCGCAAGGAGAGAATTGATCTCGTCGGTGACAGGCTGGATGGCCTCGGCAGTTACATTGCCCATCGAAGCCATTTGCCCTGCTCGAAGGTAAACAAAAGAGGTAACCCAGGGAAGAGGGGATACTTACCGAGTTGTGTGGTCAAGGGCTGTAGATTGCTGAGCAGTTGTGAGAGGATTGCGGGGAGAGGGACGGTCTGTGGGGCTGGAGCTGCCAATGCGAAGGATGCGAAGGCGACTGCAGTGATGATAGCCAGAGAAATAAATGAACGCATTGTACAAAGGATTGTGTGGGCGGGGTCGGAATGAGCCTGAGAGTGAGGAAAGAGAAAGAGGAGACGGGTAGATGGTTTGGGAACATCACGATTTATATATTATTTCCGTAAAGCAAGTGGATGCCAGTTATCGATCACATGACGACATTGTACAAATCTATTTCTATTTTGGGATTAACCGAACAAATTGAAACACGTTTGGGCTGAAACACCTTCTCTGGCTTCTCAAATTCTTTCGCAAAGGTATCTCCCTTTATCGATTTGTCCTTTATTCCAAATCCAACTGATCCATTCTCAGGGAACTACCACGCACGCACAGGTTTTCGGCTTGCTGGAATTCAATGTTGCGACTTGTTCATTTACTCGTTCTTGTCAGTCTGTTTCCGACACAATTCGCTAAAGATGCAGTCGACTATGTCAACCCGTATGTTCTCTGCATGTTATTCTCCTCCTCAAAATTCCTTGAATTCATGCTGAAAGGCTCATCGGAAATGGTGGGGACTCTCCGAACAACTCTGGTGGGATGATCCCATCAACCGCTCCACCCTTCGCCATGACTCGTTGGGTCGCTCAAACCCGTCAAAACCACGTTTCCATGACACCCTACAACTACACTGATGCCTCAATTCACGGATTCCAGGCAACTCACCAGCCAGCCATTTGGATGGGCGAGAGTGCGACAGTGGTTGTGGTTCCTGGAGCAGGCAAGCCGAGAGATATATTTGAACAGCGAGGAATGACTTTCAGTCATGACAAGGAGGTCATCTCTGCAAGTTATTACAGAGCAGAGTTGGAGGCTGTAGAAGGAAGTAGTATTCTCGCTGAGCAAACGGCTTGTACGACTTTGTCATCCTCTACCTCAGTAATTGTTCTTCTGACGCACCGTAGCGTCTCGTGTCGGGCATTTACGCTTTACGTTCACGGATACACGTTCGCCTTACGTTCTCGTTCAAGCAACTAGACCGTCGATCATCGGATCGTCTGACACCTCAAACGTTACGCTCCCATTCGGTTCCTTGTCCATCAATCCTGCCACCCGCGAAATTACAGGAAGCAATCCCGAGCGCCAAGATTTCATCATACAGCCAATCTCAACTCCTGCATCCAGTTTCAGCGGTTACTTCTGCGCACGATTTGACACTCCCTTCATGTCATGGGGCACTGCAAATAATGGAACCTTACACCCTGGACAGCAGGAAGGCAACGGAGCGATACTTTCGGGATATGTTGCATTCGAACCGAACCAAAACTTAACCGTCAATGTGAGAATTGGAGTATCATTCATCTCGATAGAGCAGGCGAGGAAAAATTTGGACGCTGAGATATCTGACGGGACAACTCTGGAGGAGACCGCAAGTAAGACCAGGGCGATGTGGGCAGAAAAGTTGAATAGCATTCAGATCGAAGGTGCAACCGACGAAGTATTGGAAACATTTTATACTGCATTCTTCCATACCTTACAGGTGAGATCTGTCGTATTTCACCCTACGTATTCGCAAGTGGCTTAGCCGTGCTGGTTCAGTATCCGAGTGAGCAGGATGAAGATGGGCATTACTATTCCGGATATGACCAAGCTATTCACCAGGGGACATCCTATACGGGGTACTCCATTTGGGTAAGGTATGATCTTTGTGTTCAAGCTCACTTATTAATTCTTCCATCTTCCATTTCCAGGATACCTACCGGGCAGAATGGGCATGGCTCATCCTTTTCGCGCCGGAAAGGGTGCCTGGGATGATTCGTAGCATGTTACAGGATTATGACGAGGTAGTCATCACAGAATATGTGATTTTTATCCTGTACTCAGCTACCATTGTATGTTGCAGGGAGGATGGCTTCCTATGTGGAAAAATATCATCGGTGAGCCTGTGGTGAAAATCAATCCTGCACTGTTTTCTTAATCTCGTAACTGTATGGTTTCAGAAACAAACATCATGGTGCGCCAAAATATCTTCTGTTCTTTCGCTATATTCTAACGGCAAAAGTATAGGTAGGAACTCACGCAGACTCCCTAATTGCAGAAGCTGTTGTGAAGGGTGTAAACGGGTTCGATCTCGAAAAGGCATATGAAGCGGTGCTCAAAGATGCCACTGTGTCTCCAATGAATGACCAAACAACATCGTGCGTACCCTTGATTGATGCCCAGTGTTTTACTGACGTCAGAACAAGGTACTTTGATCGGGAGGAGGTTGTTCCGTTCAAGAATCGTTTCTCACCAAATACAAGCTTACTGTAACCACACAGAACGTGGACTATGAAGTACGTGCGGGCCTATCCTCAGAGTACGCAACCAAGGGCTGGGTCGCGTCCGACGTTCACTCTGAAGCTGCATCTCGAACTTTGGATTATGCTTGTACGTTTGGCCCTCTTCCCTTTTTAGACTGTTGAAACCACACTCCACATAGATGGTGACTATGTTGTTTCGGTTTTTGCTGCTGCCTTGAACAAAACAGCGGACGCCGAGTTTTTCGGATCTCGGGCCAAAACCAGTGCATTCACCATCTTCAACTCTGACACTGGCTTTATGGAGGCTAGGAATGCGGACGGGTCGTGGGCTGGACAGGACGCTGGATGGACAGAGGGAGATATGTGGTGTTATTCGTTCGATGTTAAACAAGACGTTCCTGGCTTGATAGAAAAGCGGGGTGGGACCTTGAATTTCGTTCAATCGCTTGAATCGCATTTTGAACAAGGGCACAACGATCATACGAACGAGGTCAGAGAAATGACCTTCTGGAACCGCGTTTGTGCTAACCCGAGTGTGTACGCAGCCTTCCCATCACATTTCGTATCTATATTCTATGGCGAGGGCAGCATCAAAAACCCAAGAACGCGTCCGAGCGATTGCCAAGTCAAACTACAACAACAGCGTCAACGGCCTGTCCGGTGTTTGTACCCCCCCCTCATGCTATACTAAAACGCACTGTGATTCACGCGTACTTTATTTATTTCCCTTGGCAGAACGAGGACTGTGGCCAAATGAGCGCATGGTATCTTTTCACGGCTCTTGGTTTTTACCCCGTGAATCCTGTTTCAGGAGAATATGTCGTTGGCTCGTGAGTCCTGCCCATATTATATATTATATCATATATCGTGTGCCGTGCCCTTCCGATTGACGGTGTACTCCGTGACAGCCCATTCTACGACAAAGTCACGATCAACCTCCCCGGGGTTGCCAAACCCCTAGTAATTTCGTCTCCTGGAGCACCCACCAAGATCTACGTCAAGTCACTGACTGTTAACGGGCAAGCGATGGCTGACCCCATCATCACCCACGATCAGATAGCTAGAGGTGGTGAGATTGTATTTGAGATGAGCGAGACGCCTCAGACTTGGGCAAGCCATACCTTTGTGGTGAGCGTCATTCATTTTTGTCTATTTTTTTTTGTGGTCTTTGGCCGACCTATTTCCGTCATTAGGGAGGTGAACCCGTGCATCAAAAACAGGCAGTTCTACACGAAGAGCTGTAGATGAATTTAGTTGTGAATGTTCCCGGTGGTGCTTGAGCAGATGATGTAAGCCCTTGGATCCCAAAGGTTTACCGATGACATAAGCATGTTCTCACGCTTGCACAAATGGGCCGGTTACCGACTTCAACCCTGTATATTGAGGGTTTCACTGTAAATGCAAATGCTAGACTGGTAACCTGCCCCTTTGTGAGAGGATATCAAGTTGGTGCAAGGCCAAATCCTCGACTCTGGGACTGGCTGATCTGAGTTTAAATTTGGTGGACGCGCGAAATCTCTCCCAAAAGAGTGTTGTTTGGTTCTGCCGTACCATGCCGATTATCTTTTTGAGTGGTGATTGAAAATAATTAATGATCGAGGACTCAGAGCTGCGATATGTCGAAGTGCAAGAAACATCCTCAAAAGCTGCCACTATCCTCTGACTGTGGTGCAAGTACTGTCCAAAGCCTCAGTGATCCTTTTCAATACGTTTTCCCTGTCAATTCCGCTTCAGAAACTAACTTGTCGAGCAATATATCACCTCTTAGTTCAACACCTTTCGAGTCCCCTCTATTCTCAACTCCCGTCGAATTCAGCTTCATTCACACTTCTGGATCGAGCGATGCGATTAAGACTGGTCGGCCGGGAAAATCGCCAGATGAGCGTATTCAGGAGGCTCTCAAGTTACTTCGAAAATACCGGATGGCACCAATTGATTTGCTGATGCATGTCCTTGGCGAAACATTCCAAGATGGTTTCCAATACAAAACTAACCTATTTGGCAAAGGCGGTAAACTTGGAGTGCTACTCGATCTAGTTAATTGTGATCACGACGGTCGGGAACGCTTGAAAGAGTGGATAAGAGGCACCGGTTTGGATCTGATTGAGGACATTGTTGGCGAAGAAATGGAGATGGTCAAGGCTGCATTTACAATCAATCTCGGAGAGATTACCCCGCAATATATTGATGCCTGGACTCTCGATGGTGCAGTTGGATCTGTCGTGAAAACCAAGGCACCGTTCCTCACCGAAATCCTCACTCAGGCAAGCCAGTGCCCAATAGCGATGGCAAAGAATAAAGTCAAGACAGCCAATAATGTACGTACATCTCATTCAAGCATTGCACATTTTATCTGATTTTTCTGTAGCTCCCTCACGTTATCATTGCTCAACTCGCCAATTTTTGTTCAAATCATAGTCTTGCATTCCAAGCCATCTTTTCGTTGTTCCAGTGGACGACCGGTTGCCAGCGCCAAACCATTGATGCCCTTGCGTGATGCTGCTTATCAATCTCATTCGACTCCCTTCTTAAATGTGTCAGGAATCTTGGGATGAATTGCATGGAGCTTGCGAAGGAGGTAGCGAAAAAACCCCACGCCCTTTGTTGGGATAATATCAACATGAAAACATCAATCTTTGTCGAACAACGAATGGATGTTCCAGCCAAGGTTCAATCAGGAACATTCGCGGTTATCTATCCAATCAAGACTACTGAGCCAAATACGATGCGACTTACACCAATCATTGAACGTGCAAAGATTGCTCCGGGCCTCGACTTCAATGCTCACATTCGCCCCACATGCGACCAAATGCAATCTTCACTTCTTCAACTACAGATCATTGTGATCTGTGTCCTCACCACATATCTGAAACCATTTGAGACTTACGCCGACCACTCCATGTTGCAGCACAAACCCTGTCGTTTGTTACCGCTTGCCAAGACGAAGACGTACCCTTTGCGGGTTATGACATGTAATGAAGCAATGGTACTTGGTACAATACAAGTCTGGGAGAATGCGTACAATGAACAGCTCAAGCGAACACATGAAGAGATGGACAACATCGCTATACCAAGCTTTAATGACCAGCTAACAAATTCCCGAATTCGTGGTGCCAAAGTGATGCGGAAATGTGACATCAACCCTTTCCTTCGACTCGATAATCTACAACTCGGGTATGGTGTATTTCACAAATGCCTTAATCTCGTATGGGTGATTCTCAAGATACATCACGGCAACATCGACCAAATTGGTTCCCTCAACTATTTTTTTGCCCTCCTTGAGAAGACACGTCTCAGTGGCAATAAACCTGACTACCACGCGCTGCTATCTGCTCTCATGCAAATATTACATGGCCTTATTTTGCAAGCTTGGCGACAGGAATGTGGTGTGGCCTCCTTGGAGGTCTTCGCCAACTCAAAACCAACTCCGGAACGACTTTTAAAAATTGCTCTGCAAATTATACGCAAATATGGTTCTGCGAAAGAAGAATCATCTGGAAAGGTAGTTGAGGACCTGAGTGAGGATGAAGACCAAGGTTGCGATGCTGGGGAAACAACAATGCGGTCGAGTCTAACAACTGCCACTACTCCAGATGATCGTGCGCATCGCAACATTCAACTATTATTTCGGGACCTCCTTTACGTTGCTGAACTTATTCGAGCCGTGTCAGACGGAGACTGGGGTCGAATTGAAGATATTTTAGGACAACTCACGATGATGTTTTGTGGTGCCAGGTCCAACAACTACAGCACAGAATTGCTTCATTTTCTGCACAACCTCAAGCACGTTTGGGGCGAAGATTTTGCGTAAGTTTATCATAGCTCACACATGCAAGAAACTGATATAACTCAATAGAAATGTTATGCGGGATAACATGCTTGTCAATCCATCAGGACATCAAGGCCACTGGATGGGGACTGATATGAACATTGAGCATCATATCAGATATCTCAAAGTATGCTTTTTTTATGTCGTTCATTCATGTTGAAATATTCATCATTTCAATAGTTTTTATTTGCTTCCAAAGGCCTTTATGCGAGCTGGGATCGATTAGCTGATATATCCGCTGGAATCGACTACCTGCAAAAGATCAAGAAACAGATTGGCATTGGTTTGCGAGGATATTGAAGTGAGACGCACAAGAATCCCGACACAACTCCTCTCGTATGGAAGGTGGCCAACGACCTTTGGGATACTGAACTCCTGTTCTTCAAGACTGATCGCCACGACAACTCAGATGAAGTCCCTGCCGTGCTAGATATATTGAAAGAAGGCGAGAAAAAACTCAAATCGTCTTCCCTTCAGACCTTCAACAGCAAGATTCAAGTTCTTATTCAAGGATCAAATGGAGACGGCGGCATTTCTATCTTGGAGGAACATGACGACTTGGCACAACCGGATTTTGAAGAGGTGGAACATGACAGTGAGGTTGATTGATACAATGTGTAATAATAATACAAATGATTGGAATCAAATGAATACGAACTATTTCTTTCTCTTCCTCAGGACATGGCCTCCTGAAGTGTAGACATTGGTTTGTTCTGTTAGTGGGGGATGACCAGGAAGGCGAATTGTGAGCTGTGGAAGTGTTATGGGTTCTGGAACAGGTATGTGTGGGCTGGGCGAACGAGAGAGCGTCTTTCATTTTCTAGAGGGCTTGAGATTATCGTAGGTATTGATGACGTTGTAAACTGAAGTGGAATATGTCAGTGACCATTCAGACGTCTCACCAAGTAATTGAGTGATGTCTGAGGGAGTAGAAATCGACGATGGCAGGGCAGCAGCAAGCAATTTGAGTTTTGTGTCGTCCATGATCCAAGTTGCTGGTGTGATTGCACCAAGAGAATCTTGCTTGTGTGTATCCTGTCGCCAAACAGTCAACAGTGCCTGTAAAGGAGCATGGTCTTTGACAGGGCGTCTCTTGACTCGAGGTTTCCTTGGTTTTTTGGCTGGAGGTTCTGTGCCGGTGAAGAACTTGCCAGGAAAAAAGACTTGGAGGTTGAAATCCGGGTCATGACAGTCACAGCAGGAAGTTGTTGTGAATTGCAGCGCTAGAGTAAATAAAATCAATTTGATCTGATAGCTGAATATCAAATAAAGACCTTTGGATGTCGTGTCATTGAGATATCGTGCCCAGATTGCACGAATACATTCAGAAGCTTGAATTGTCTTGATTGACTGTATGCTTGTGCGTTCAAGTTTTGTTTTGAATTTCTTGGGAGTAACACAAAATGGCAGATCGGGGTCGTCTTCGAGCTCTTGGGAAGGAACTTCACTGACATCAACTTCTTTTACCCAAGCTTCATACATGATCAAGAAAATCGATTTGTTGCTTGGGTTTCGTCCAGCTCAACCACCTCGTTGTATAGTTTTTGTCTCGTCCGACGCAACTCCATATTGAATGACGATGTCAGCCCGATTAAAGTCTATCCCAGATTCCATTCCTGCGCAAGTGTGTAAGACACGGCAAGAACCATTTTGAAAAGCCTCGTAAGTCCGTTCAAGGTATTGTGGTGACATGTAACTGTGATAGTGCATCACGATGCCTGTTCCACGCATCGATTGGGGAAGCAGATTGTCGTGACGTTTGGCGGCATCGGCGCATTGCTTGACGCTGTCGTGAAAGATGATCGTCAATGGGATAGCTTCTGGTAATGTATAAGATGAGGCTGGTGGTAAGACGAAGTCAAGGTTGCAAAAGTCCGAAAGTGAGCTGATAACTGCTTTTGTCGCATACATGATATTCGGGCGATTGCTTGTTCGGCAGATATGAAAGTGATTTGGGTTGAGAGACATTTTCTTTTTGACAATTTTCAGCATATGAGGTGGTATTGTTGCTGAAAAACCCATAACTGTCATTGATTTCGGGAAGAGAAGGTGAAAAGCGTCGAATTTTCCGTAAGATGGACGAAACGCCGGTTCACCATGTTTCGGTATCCCTGCAGTGTAGATATGCTGAATTTCGTCCATGTGAATTCTCTTGATGCAGTTGACAAATTTTCGATCTGGTCTACGGAGGAGGCAGGCAAATCTTGTCATGTGTCCATCATATATTCCAAGTTGTTCCATCGTAGTAATGATGTTCGTATACTCGTGATTTGCAATTTTCTGATAGACAGTAGTCAAGTTTGTATATGAGAAAATATGTTAGTGACATACCGTCCACAATTCTGTATCATCCGGGGTATCTTCATTAATAACAACCGACGGAATCCCAAAGGAAGCAAAGGCCCGAAGTTGTGAGTGTTGTAGCCATTTCAAAGGAACAATTAAGACCGAGATGTCATCTGGACGTAGAAGAGAAAGCATAATCATGATCAAAGTTTTTCCAGAACCAGTTGCTGCAGTGACAAGGCCATCTCGACCAGACAGAGACTCAATAACTGCCAGTAGCTGAAATTCCCGGGGGATAATGTTGCCAAGCGAAAGAAAATAAACAAGAAGCAAGGCACGAAGCACCTCAGTTTGTTGGGTTTCTTGAAGGGATCCAACAAATTGTTCAGAAGGTAATCGATCTTGAGGAATGACTTTGCGAGCGACTTCAGACAATGCAGTAAAATCCATGGCAGAAATTGAAGACCGAGCGGATTGTGCCAGAACTTGAAGAATAAGAGGTTGACCAGCATTGTCCGCGCCAGAAAAGTCCACTAATGTTGCCAGGAAGTCGACAGACATTCCATCGACGGAAGCTACGGAGCAGATAAGATATGCTGAGTTTAAATGTGTTACGGCAGGCTACGGCAAAGCTACAAACAACTTTGAAAGCTTCCTTTTCTGGATAGTTTTCGCGTGTCCACCCAATTTAAACTCAGATCGACAGGTCCTGCTGTTGCAGAGCTTGCTCATCAGCAAAGGCAGGATCAGTTACAGGTCTATGCAAATGCAACCACCTGGGAGTGGGACACAAACAAGAATTGCTTTGGATGGGCAAAGCTTTCTGTGGCTTAAAAATGGAAGGAATGGCTTCCCCTAAGGAACAATTACAATAAATTCTTCAACACTCATCCTTCAGAAGCTTTGACTCTCAAATGCCACATGTATCCATTATACAATACTTAAGAGGAAGAAATTTGCTAGCTAGGCATGTTTTTCTTAAGTGTATGCTCCAGCGGCAGCCATTACATCCTGCCACCCTGTCCCATTTTTCTTTTGTAAGTATTCACAGAACTTCTGAACAGAAAAGTTGGGCTCATACTTCTCATGCAGGAAGTGGAGGGCAAGCTTGGTGTCCCAGTGGTGTTGGCTTGACAGCTCCTGGACCAGCTGTATCACCTTGCAGCGGGCATGAGGTGTCTTGAGGTTGGGAATAGTGTTGCTGCAGCTACCATCAGGAAGTCAAGGGTGATCTGATATGAGCTTATAAAGCCTGCTCCGAATAATTACTATCATTAATTTTCATTATGACATGTCTCAGGGAAACCCAGATATTGTAAGTCTCTGTTGATGAAATTACATCATATCATACAACTTGATGCATGTGGGTCTTTGATGAGTGAAGTGTCCCAGAATTATCCTTTCATCCCTACAAGATAATCTATTATGAGTCCCTATAAGGGAATCATTTCTATATGGTGGATTTTGCAACTCAGGGTCACACTCTAATTTGCCAAGCCATGGGAACAATTGTTGCAAACTGTGGGAACAATTTTGAAGCCCTGAGAATAAATTTGAAACCGTGTGACTACTGACTTTGTAAATGTGAGAATTTGTCGTCCCAATCAGCAAGAACAATAAGGTCACCAGATCACAGGTGCCAAGTTGGGAATGGGTAGTCCAATGCTAAGCTGAATCACCACATTTCGGGCCTGGGTAGAGGGTAGCTTGTTAGCTAACACGAGGTTATATAAATGAATGTAAATACGGATACTACAAGTTAATGTTAATGTGGGTTGACCTAGCAGTGTTGAGACGGCCTCGATATATCTCAAATCATCAAAAGCAACATGAGCTCCCTCCAGCATCATCTACCATATTCTACCTGCTGAGATGTCATCTGTGTCAACCTGTCTTGCACTATGCTATGCTGGCTAGCTTTACATAACTCTATCTTACGCTGCTATGTCTCAACCTATGATACAAGATTATGCAATTTAATCTATCTGTACCTCGATGCATCTTGCCTCAGTCATAACACCAATGCCGCTTGCCAGTACTAGTAGTGTATATATATTTCTCTTCCTCCTGATGTTGAAAGCACCGGGCAAGAGAACCAAGGTATGTCATGGTGGCATTGCAACTGCGGCACCCTGACTTATATCAACAGTATGATTATCTGAAAGAAAAAGACTGGTGCAAGTGCAATGACTGCATGCATGTCCATGGACCCCAAGGAAAACAACTGCCATCATACACACGGAAATGACATTGTCAAAAGCAGGAGAATGAAGCACTGTTAAATACATTAAATCAATGAAAGTGAGGGTATCCATCAACAGTACCATATGAAGCAACTGAGAACTTCAAGCGATTGTGACAAGATGGTCAAGGGTTGCAATCAGGTACCAACCTCAGCTCCTCGATGCAAGCTAACCATGACCGTCAACCGTCTCCTGCCATATCTCACGATATCCCTGAATCTCGGGATGCCATTCCTGATATTCCATCACCCACAAGTGTAGTGTCCAGACCCACTTATTCCGTACCACCTCTGCTGTCTGTTTATGGTGCGAAAAAACAGATTTCTCTCAATTCAGATGTTGCTGACCCCAAGACAGTATTTCTGCCTCTGGAATCTAATACTCAAGAGATGTACACCAAAGTGATGAATGCCATCAAATCCGTCCAGATTCAATATGACACCTGTCGGAACAACTTCATATTTCCTATGAAGATTGATTTCGTCAACTATGATGGAACTGAACTTGCCATTGATGTTCCGGACAGCATAGATCCTGAGATGCTTCTGGATTTTGAGCCAAACCTGCAAGATCACCGGCTAGCATACACCAACACAAATGCACCACTGCATACATATTCAGAGTCCCTCAGCCAACTCTTGGTAACACTCAACACAGTGGAGACTGAGTGGAGAAGATCTGAGATCTGAGGCATCACCTCATTGAAAAAAAGATGAGGAGGCAAGATATCTTGACTGGTGTGTGGTCGCTGTTTGGCAGAACCGGATTGATTTCCAAGCAAAAACTGCAGACAGTTTGGAAGGGGTATGTATCAAGAACTTCATTACCATTGTTCCATTGCTGAAACAATTGTAGGTGCCCATTCAGAATCATATGCAGCCTGAATTAGATGATGACAACGACATATATTTCCCTGCCAACGATTACTTTGATGCAGCTGATTTTTTTGCAGAACCAGATCAGCTGCAAGATGGCAACAATGGCAATCTGACTCCCCAAGACATCCCTCTGACCGAATTTGCGGCTCAGGAACAATCTCAACACCCTTCGCAACTTCCCATTCAGCCTCCCCCCAAAATACTGCTTGCTCCACCGCTACCTGCTGAAGTCTTACAAGAATCAGCAACACACTGGTTCTGGCGGATTATCCTCATTCTCACAGCATGGCTCAACCTGCACTATCATTTACCTCATCGCACTTGTATACTTTTGCTAAAAGTACTTTGAGTAATATTTTTAGGCCTGGGTCAACTTGACATCAAAGATGATGCTCCAGTGACGTTAACAACAACCTTTCGACACCTGAATCTCAACAACGAGTTTCAGATTTACCCAACATGCACAAAATGCCATTGGATTTATGTGACAGACTCCCTGGTATCGCTGAAGTGCTCAGAATGCAACATTCCATTATTCAAATTTTGGGATGTTTGCGTCAGCAGTTCTACTCGGGGAAAATCAACCCCAATCCTCAAGTGCCCTCAACAACCAATTTCTGACCAACTTCCATGGAATCTCAATCGAGTGAGAATTGAGGAAGCCTATGATGCGTGGCATTTGCAAAAACCGAACCTGGGATCAAAACCACAATTATGGATGGGAAAATCTGGCAGACTCTCCATGGCACTGATGGGAAACTATTCTTTGACAACAGCCCTGACTGAGAGGGCCCTGATGAGCTTCGAATTGGCGTCACACTTGGCTTCGATGGGTATCTTTATTTGTACCTATCTTGGACATTGATATTGATTCACGTTAAATGTTTAGCTTTGGATACAAGAATAAGCAAGCAGGTTCCAGTGGTTCACATAGCACTGGAGTCTTATCCAATTGTATTGCGAACCTTCCAAACCATCTTAGGTGCGTCCATGTAATCTTAAGAACCATTCAAATGACATGTGGTCTTGGATAGATATCGATCATGTAATCTGCTATTGTGTGGGATGACACCTGGTCCAAACAAGTTTACTGCCGATGAACTGCAATATTTGGTAAAGAATTATGTAGATGATTTACTTCAGCTATATGACCATGGCATAACTGTTCAAACACCAAAGTTCCCACAAGGACGGCTTGTACATGTCATCCTCATTGCTGTGTGCTGTGACCATCCAGCATTGTGTCAAGTCTGTGGCTTTGGCAACCATCGGAAGGAAGAAGGCTTTTGCTCTCGCTGCAAGATCTCCCACAAAGATCTCAAAACTGAGGCTGCCATGCGTAATGGTATCAAGTTCAGACTGTAACTCTACTATTTGTTCTTGACACCTGATTGTTTTTTACAGGATTTGAACCTCAGATTGGAGATGAGCATAAACGCAATGTGTTGTTGTATGCAACAATCGATGATGAAAAAACTCATCAGGCATTTTTTACAAAACACTCAGCACGATACTTTGAACTCGCAAGGCTATCATATTTTGATCCAGTTCATATGACAGTAATCGACCGAATGCATAACATTCTACTTGGTGAGGAAAAACATCATACCATTATATCAACAACTGCTCCAAGCCCAGGCATCATGAAAACTCAATGGTATGATGCTTGGATCCAAACAAATGCACTTCATCAATGAACATTGACACTGAAAGTCCCACAGGAATTAGATGAGATACATAAGTACCTTGACCTTGTGAGTTCGATTCCACATTAATTTCCAAGTCAAAGATATCACAAGCTGCGTGTGTTCAGTAGTTTGAGATGCCAGCATGGGTGGCTCACCTTCCAACTCAAGTCAGATATCCAGCTGGGGGATCACTGACGGCAGATGAATGGAAAGGATTAGTGCTTGTTTATTGTCCAATCATTGTATGTTTCATCACTCATTTCAAGCTGTGATACGCAGATTAGATTGGGATAGCCAGATTCCTTTGATATGGGATACGTGGCTACCAAAAGCTGAAGCCGATTTAAAGAAGCAGAGTGACAAATGGGAACTAGAAGATGCCAAATGCCTCCGACGAATTGCCTCTGGAAAACCAAAGAAGGTGGATGGGACACACAGTGACAAACCGAAGCCATGTATGTTGCCTGGTGATGAAGACAACTTCCTCAAACTTGTGACTGCACTGAAGATTGTCATGGCATGATCAGTAAAAGATTCTGACATTCCTCATGGCAGGGAACTCCTCTATGATTACCTTGTTGGCTTTCTTACAGTTAGTCCGTTTTTGTCTCTGAGGCCATTCTCATATTCATCTTCAGTTACACCCCAATGATGTGAAGCCAAACCACCATTGGCTTGTACATATATTCGACCAACTCAACGACTATGGTCCTGTGTATAATTTCTGGACCTACCTGTTTGAATGGCTCAATAAAGTTCTCAAGAGCTATGCTACCAATGGCCACACTGGAGAAATTGAAACAACTTTCTTTCGGGCATTTTCAAGGGATGTAGCACTGAGAGATCTTGTGAGCATTCATCCTGTTGTGCATTGCTGTAACTGACTTTCTTAAAAGCTCATGCATCTCCACTCATGTTGGGACCTTGGGGATGAGGCCCAATGTCTTTGTGACTCTGTTCAGCTGATGCTAGATACTGATGGCAACATCTGTGGCACTGTTGCCTCTCTTGCTCGTGAAATTGAAGATTTTGCTGTTGATGGTGTGCTTATCAGTTTGTTCCTATCTCATATAATCAACACTGAACCTTACAAGTTACGAAGCAGTTCTCTCTATGTTCATATTCAACTGAGACACTCACAAGAGAGCAACAACAAGATCTACTTGAATTCTACCACCACGTTTGTCCTGACATTGAGATTCTTGGCCATGCCACAGATACAAGCAACATCAATGCAAACTTCCTATTTAGCCGTGCAAAGTTTAATAAGTCTTTCATTCTTGATGGCTGATGCATTACTCCCTCAACAGCACTTACACGAACATCAAGTTCTGTTATACAGATTGATGTCAACAAAATCCATTATGTTGGCCAAATTTTCCATCTATTCACACACAAGCAACCTAAAGTTGATGACAAAATGACCATTCTGGATGTTTGTTGATTCCGACGTCTACAAGATCATAACACAGAACATTGGGATTTGTAGTACGTCACCCTCAAAGACAGTTTTCCTATTCTATCATCTTCATCTTGTGCTAGCCCCAAGCTCGAAGTCTTTTTCTGGCATCATGAGAAGTTCCTTAGCTCATGAGAGGAAGGTCCACCTCGCCTTGTTCTGATCTTCTCAATCTTGTCCCAAGCATGCCGTGTCACTATTCCAAAATGAGACAGAGGCACAGAGTTGTTATGGGCAACAATTGGACTTACTCGAGTATGTCTAATGTTCTGCAGAAACGTAACTTATTCACATCAAAGCACCTTGCAGGATGTCATTACTATTTGAATTGAACCTGTATCACTCCATCCAACAAATATGATTCAAATTTATACAGCCTGAGTTACGTTTCTATTCTGCTGTGGCTAATATTACAGGTAATGATTTATCGCAAGGACAAAACATGCCAATGTTTGGCAGCTGGGCAAAGAGAGAAAGACAACCAAGCGAACATGCGATGGTGGCAACAAAGAAGACTGACCAGAAAGGGGAGAACAACGAAAGCAGTTCATCATGAGAGAGCAGCACCAACAAACTCAAAGGAATAAGAGAGACAAAGAGAGATGAAGCGTGAGCAAGTGACTGCAGGAGTGAGCACGAGTACATATGGTAAACTAGTCCTGATTGCCGTTGGGATCCTGATCGGCAACCCATCCTTTGGGGTCTTCTTGCAGAGTGAATATCCCTTCATCAACATGACCATCCAGGTAATCTTGGTACCACCTAGTATTAAGCATGGCAGGGTAAATCGAAGGGAAAGGTGTCCCATTGCTCATATGTCTGAGATTGACATGCCTTGTGAGTGCTTGTCTCTTGCCTTTTTGACTTTTCTTGCGATGATTCTCAAGTGGAATCTTGTCTAGTTGCTCGTAGATAGTTGTGATCTGTGAACCATCAGATTCTGACAGTTCATTCAATATCAATCTGGTGAACAAACTTACTGATTGTGCTCACCAGGCAGGCCTGATAATTTCCCATACAACTTCATCTTCCAAATGCTCAACTGTGACCCCAGCCTCTTCAACAATTTGAGCTCAGTGCGCCAGTTTTTTCCCTTCATCATCAGTATCCAAGTCACTTATCTCCGAGGACATCCATTCTGAATCGTCCAAAAAGGCACTTGGGTCTGTCCTAAAACACTCTCAGTATTGCTTGATAGCCTTGAAGTGGTCTTCTTTGTGCTGTGCAGGAGTGAGTAGTACGGTTCTGTCATACCACTTTTAACACTCACATGTTTTTTCCACTGACCTCTTTTGTTTCTGGTGTTTGAGATCTCTTTTTTCCGCACTTTTGCCTCATCCTCTGAGCGTTGTACTGTGGTCTTCCACAGGCGAAACTTGACCTTAGTGAACTGCAAAACGTCCTCATATGTAAACTTAACAGTCTTGAAACTCAGCTCGCACGTTGCATCGTGCTACAAAAGGTTGTGTGAGTAATATGCACATTGGTGATCATATGCTTACAGTTTGCTCCTTGTGGACAAGCCGTGCACAACATTCCAGTATCTTGAGGTTATTAGAGGAATCAACATGCTCGTTGAACATAAAGCAGTGCTGAGGCTCAGCCTGCAACTCTCTATCATCACCACCATGGCTTTGAACTGGATTCTCTTTATCGGACTGGTCATCATCCAGTTCTGGAGTCTGCAAAGGTAAGTATGTCTTGACATCTCCAGCTAGTTGAATGATCTCCTTGGCAACGAGATGCTGATGTCTTTCATTTTAGTATTGTGTCTGATGCAACAACATAAACAATATTAATTACTTGAAGTTCAGCACGAACAGCCCTCTGTGGGCCATTCAGATGATCGATCTCGAGGCTGATAATTCATTTAGGTGTTTGGGCCTTCTGCTTCTTCTTTTGTTGCCTGTGGCTGGCCTCATGGTCACTCTCGTCATCTGCATCACCTCCTTCATCGCTCGGTCTGTCTGCCGCTTGCTTATGGGTGGAATTCTCGATGGTATTCAAGCGGGCACTTATCTGCTCAAGCATAGCAGCAAACTCTAGGTTTGGTTGGATAGTTGGTTCCAGGGTGGCAATGGCAGCAATGGGAGTGGTATCCACTACCAGTGAATGAGGAATGGAACCCCAATGTGCAAGGACAGCGGCAATGATGTCCGGAGAAAGGTTAGGAGGCCCAGGGAGAGCCTGGGGGGGTAATTGACAGTCTGCCGATTGTGTTGGACAATGGGGATGGCACTGGGGGTGCTAAGGCGGCCACCAGGGGGAGGGGAGGGGAGGTTCCATTGCATATGTGCAGCAGGAAGGGTGGGGGGAAGTGAGTGCGGATAGGTGGGCTTTTTTAAGTTCATTTAATCTGACTATATGCAGTCATGTGCACCTATCGTAGCATGGTACACGACGAAATGACCTCACAATATTTATTGAGCTTAATTACACTGGATAATGTCTACTGACTAGCTGGAATCACCTCGAATAGCTAGACATGAGTGAGAAGTATCTAGACCTAATGACAGAATCTATCTCCATCCATAGCTATACAGGATATCTTGTACTTGTTTAGATTTATATCCACCACCTCGCTGCAACTCACTCAACTGTTACCCAGGTGGCCTATCAGGTTGTAGCAAGGTCAGGTGCACCATACTATTGCATACATAGCTGTAT
Source organism: Hygrocybe punicea (assembly GCA_963556145.1). NCBI lineage: Eukaryota > Fungi > Basidiomycota > Agaricomycetes > Agaricales > Hygrophoraceae > Hygrocybe > Hygrocybe punicea. The sequence goes on from OY744464.1 coordinate 865,586, forward strand.
CATGTAGACATGGTCTAGATTTCTATGCAACTACATAATGACAAACAAGTGTATTTTGATCTCATCAGAGTCCCTCTACCCAGGCCCGGAATGCGGTGAATGCTTCATTACCATAATCGAATTCTTTGTTAGTGTAATGTGCACATTATGACATAGATGACTTGAAAATCTGTCTGAACAGTACTGAGAGTTCTGCATTGTCCAGCTAATATCCCTGCTGTATTCTGAGGAATTGCCAGTGCAATATAGACTGGATGAACCAGATATGATATCTTTGTCTACAGATACATATAATAGCTATGTCCATTGGAATCACAAAGGACAGGTTGAACACTGGTTCAACTGGCCGGTTCAACACTTTTGGCACAAAGTTTTGCAGTTGTGCCTACCTGAATCCGGGGCATTGCCATTGCAAAAATAATAGCAGAAACAAAAGTATGGACAACATGTTGGATATATGCTACATTTGTAATGACCTCCCATCTTGCAGCAGAGAAAGTGCAGGCAGAACCATTAATATTGAGAAACTATGGAGCTCATGCATTGGTATCTCAGATGCTGTTTCAATGTATTGATTGAATGGGTTTATAAGTGTGAGGTGTATAATTTATTGATGTGTCATCAAAGGACACGAAAATAGTACAATAAATGCAGTCAACTGCATAATGATTGAAGATCAAGACAAAAGGCCAAGGAACATCATTAGTCCAAGAGAAGCTCCAATCATGCCAGAACAAAATAATATGATGGGAGAGCAATATTAAATAGCAAAGCATCATATCTATGCCAGGATGGGGAGAAGTGAAGGCTGGGCCAAGATACAATCCAATGGCATCAATGCAGGAAAATACAATACAATGGCATCAATGCAGGAATGTAGCAACATAGGTAAACGCAAAGCAATGCTTCCCTGTACAGCAGTGAAATTCATCTTCAATATAGACATAAAAGAGTAAATATGCTTGTTTGTTACATTTTTCAACTCCACAACTCCGATTCCAACTCTGGTACCCACCATGACGATTCCACTTTACCCACACCTTCCTTTTTCATTCCCCTTTGCCTTTTGTCTCCTTTTGGACATCATTGTTTATTCTTGTTCTTGTTCTCTTTTTATCCTTTCTCTAGAACAATCCAGACCGACCATGGACACATTCCCACATTACCTTGCTGTATCCAAATAGTTGCCTTGCCAACGAACGTCACTCTCATTGTCCTTGCTGTACGACATACTGTCTTCCCAAACCAATGCACAATGGCTATCCTCACCAAACAGTTTATAACCGTGATGATCATTGGTGCCATAGCGATCACCTTCCTGATCAGTTTCTACATCATCATGATTTGCCTCTGGAAAAGGCAACCTTCCTTCATTGATGAAACCAACATCCGCCTCAACAGTATACTGACACATAGTTGACAATTGCCATTCCCAGATATATGGTTTCCACTTTTGTATTCTGTGCCTACCATTATCCTCCCTGATTATCTGACAACATTTCTCACCTGCATGCATGCCCTGAACAATCCTCGATCACAAGACATTTCACTGGTCCTTCCAATCTGATCATCACCGAAGCACATTCTTTCAGACTTCGACCACAGACCATACGACTTCCCAAACAGTAAACCAACCCCTTTCATATATTGTTCACATGACATCACTTCATTGCAGTACCTGACATCTTATTCCCACAGCGTCACTCGTGCCATGACTTGAAACCTGGACCCACATTCATTTATCCTTTTCCATCTACCTAACAAATACACTTTCTTCCTCAGGTTATGCTACTGGTCCCAGGGCATGGTCGCATTATCCTACCACTCATTGTGCAAGCTCACCAAGACAGGTTTAGTGATTAATTCCACTGGTAGGTGTATATATCAGTAGTAAATGCTGAGTGTGAGCAAAGAAGAAAAGATTTTTTGAATTCCTATAATTTTATGTATGTCTGGAATGTATTATGTTTACTGCTGAGACCTGACCATGCTTGATGTTACAGGTAAATATCAGATAGACTCCCACCTGTACAATGGAGAATAGTCTGGTTGCCTGCTGAAGACAGGATTCACAGTTTGAAGTCTTGACACTGTTTTGGTTCAGCCATTGTTAAGTAGCTATTAATTATTTAATTATTTAATAAGTTAAATTAAATTAAATTAAATTAAATATCAATATCATACAAAATGAGCTACTACAGAGGGTACAGGCACAGTGTGGTGAGAGTGATGACAGGAGAGTGATGGGGGGGTGGATGGGGGCTAAAAGAAGAAGCTGGAGGGGGGAAAAAGGAGGGAGGTGGAGGGGGTGGCCAGAACAGGCCAGGAAGGGGAGGGAAGCAGGGGGGAGGGTGGGGAATGGGTGGAGGGAGTGCAGGAGGGAGGGAGGGGGCAGAGATGAGCTGGATGGGGTGAGGGGAGGGCAGAGAGTGGGGGGTGAAGCCTAGGTGATGACTCCCATGTCAGTCCACCTCTAATACAGTCAATTGAACTGGAAACTCACCTGGAACCACAGGGGGTGGGTGCACCACATCCCCTGCTGCCCTCAGAACTCCTCCATGGCACTCAAAAGCAGCTGGAATGCACCCCTCTCGCTGGGGGCACTGGTGGTGCTGTTGCTGGACCTTGGTTACACTGGGGGGGCCAAAAATTTGCCTGGAGGGGGGTAGGAGACAATAGAGGGGGATGGGAAAGTTGTGGGCCAGCAGGGGCAACAGGGAGCTGGGAGGAGAGTTGGCAGTTGAAGGGGAAGGCAGGTTGATGAGCGGAAGGTTTTGGGTTTGTCTGAGTGCGAACATAGATTTCAAGCTGAGTCCAAATTTCAGCCACAACTCTGGACCTCCCCCAATTTATCTGCCTTCTGTAGCCTCAGAAACTTCATTTGACCACTCCTTTTGGTGGGACAAAATATTGCATAACATAGTGTAGAATATGTCCATAATTTATCGAAAATTCACATGCCTAATCTCAACCGCGGCACCCAAAACAGTGCTCACTCTGCCACAAATCCCACCCCTGCCAACTCAAATCCATCCAGACCCCCCCAAAAATTTTACAAGGCCCCCTCACTGTCCATGCCAATCCCAACACCCAACCCTGTGACCATCCGACCAATGTGTTACCCCCCCAAACCCCCCCACTCTCCCTGGGAACCTGCTCAACTCTGCAAAATTTACATTAGCCTTCCAAATCCATCAACATGTGACCACTCTCAACCTAACTATAGAACTAGGGTTAGGACCCGTCCAAGGAGGCAATAATCCCATCAAGGATGGGATCTAAAGTCCTAGAAAAAAAGGACCGCTGAGATGTTTTTGGAAATTTTATGTGGAATATATTGTGATTTATGGAGTGGGCTGAGACCTCGCTATGCTTGGCCCTGCCCTCTTGGATATTTGGTATTAAATGTTTTAGGTGCACATATAATCATAGCAATAGGAGCAGAGAATATTTTTACTGTTTTTATGTGGAATTTTCTTCACTTTTCACTCCTCCACAGGTCCTACTGGACTCCTGGTGGAATCCTGGTTGTCCTAGTGGATTCCTAGGATTCCTCCAGGAATCAACCAGGAATGTCATTCCTGGTGGAATCGGGTTCTTATTCCTGGTAAATTCCTGCTAGACTCCTGGTGGAATTTACCAGGAATGCAGACTTAGAATGATTTATTCCATGAGGATACATTCCTGGTGGATTCCTGATAAAGTCCGGCACTCATTCCTGATAATTCCAGGTGGATTCCTGGTGAATTCCAGCAATTAAATTGCAAAAGTGTTTCTTCCAGGGATTGAACCCATGACCTCCAGAACTCTAAACCAGCCACTCAAGCCACTAGGCCATTAGTCTTATCTTTAAGTATAGCTTTGAGCCTCTAATAGAGACATCTCCCTGACTTACACACTGACTTTTTGAAACCTTTTTACCTTTTTCTCAATCAATATTGACAATAGGGGATTTCTGACAACACAGATCAATAAATCCATATAGTATGCATAATTTCCTTTTTAAGTAATATTTTCTCACTAGATCCATTCCTGGTAGATTCCTGATAGATTCCTGGTAAAGTCCTGGTAAATTTCAAAGACAAGCTTCAAAATTTACTATATGTTGCACTCTCCCATACATTTCTTTAATGATAAGAAAGCCATGATCAAATATATCTAGTTAGTATCATAATGTTACAACTATCAGTAATTATTGTCAATATAAAGTCTCAGTTTCATTTTCAAATACTTCTATCTTCCTCATTCCTCTTCTCCTATATTTCTATCTCTGTGTTGTTTCTTGTTGCTTTTTAAGAATATCTCCCATATAAAAAAATAGCATAACATGAAGAAACCAGTTGAAATTACTTCAAGTCTTTTACTTCAAGATTGATTTAATTCCAACCAACTGTGCATCCAGCTGTTCGCAAGCCTATACTCAAAGTCTGTCCAAGTGACCATACAATAACATGAACATCAGAACTTATTTGTATTGAAGGCTCTCTTATAGTTAAGTATCATTCTCATCATATTTGCCAATAACCAGATTTGAGTCATTTGACCATTCAGTAAGCTGGATTATAATTTTTTGGCACATATACTCAATTGTGCATCCATAATAACACCATGCTGATGGACATATTTTTAAGCTTGAGTCACATCTTGAACAGCCAAATGGGTATCCTCACTACCAAGTATTGGTACTACTTAATTCTAACCCTGTCCAATCAAAGCAGCTGGATCACAACCAACCAGTAATAATATCATGTCCTTGAGTCATGACTCCATTTTCTCCCAATATTTCAAATGCCTATTCAGTAACTGATTATCTGACAGTACCAGACTTTCATTTGAAGTGGTAGCAACTGAATACAAAGATCTCTGAACAAATATATGCCAGATCTATCAACAAGGAATCTGGAATTTGCTTTCTGAGTTGCCCTGAAAACTATTCTTCCAAAACTTAAAGTATGTAAAGGCTGATGCATTAGAAGCTATACATGCCATCAAGAGCCCTAGAAAATGTGGGATTCACTCATAGACTATCCAAATTTAAGATACTTTATTGAGTTTAGATGATATAGTCTCATGGTGTCCTTCATCTGACCTAACAAAACTCTGGTCTAACCTTCCTTCCAGGTCCAACTACAAATTCTCACTGATCTTGTCTAATTGGAAGTGAACAATTCTGGAGGAAGGTTGCATGATGAGTCATGCAACCTTTAGTATGGACAGCCACTAGTGACTGTCCATACGGTCCAAAGCCTTAGTAATATTCCTGACTATTCTATTATGAGGAAGTCGCAACTATGTTGTCAGAAACAAAACCTTGCTTGCCATTGTAAATAAAAATCAAACATATTTGTATTTTCATAGCATAGTACATAATTCATAAATACATGGTATCATAGGAAAATTGCAAGGAAGTTGAAGTCCAGGATTTATTGGAATGACTGCCAGAGAAAATTGGTTTGAACGAAAAGTGGTTACAATTATGGGGGTGCAAGAAAGCTTCCGTGTTTATGCAAGCAAGGTAATTCAGAAATGTCCTGCAGCATTCCACCACCCCTTGTTGTACTACTCTGATCTTGTTCCCATCCAGCATCATGATCAGATGTTCTGTGTTCATTCCAATAATATGGATGTTATTGCCAGCCTGGTGCAACCCATACATACATGCTTTATGCTAATATTGATTTTAGCTGGTTCATTCTTGTTGCAGTTAAACTTCCATGTAATCTACACACTCCTTGCCAATTAGTGTTGCCACAGTTATGAGCCTATGACCGATGTTTTTTGGAAAATGGCTACATCATTCCTAATAAAATAGTCAATATTATGAGGATATTTGAGTGTGTAGATCACATGAAAAGCCAAGGGGTCTTCTGACAACAGTAGTTGATCGGATGGGTCTTTGCTCACTTATTTTACCAGCTTTCAATCAGCTACAATTCAAAGCTGATTCCAAGCTGGTCAAATAAGCAAGCCAAGGCTGATCTGATCAACTACTGTTGGTAGAAGACCCCTCAGCTTTCCATGTCATCTACATGCTCAATATCTACATAATATTGACTATTTTATTGGGTATGATATATGGCAACACTAACAGGAAGGACTATCCAGGGGAGAGAGAAAGTTGGAGGGGAAGGAGGGGGAAAGTCAGAGAGGGAGTGGGAAAGGGGAGGGGGTTAGTAAGAGGGAGAGGGAAAGGGGAGGGGGTTAGTAAGAGGGAGAGGATAGAGGTAGAGGATAAAGAGAAAGGGAGACAGTAAAGGGAGACAGAGGTTCCTACCTCGTTCGCAGTCTGGTCATCCTCATTCATGGTCCTCGTTTGCTGGTGTTGCTCCTGCTGGTGTTGCTGCTGCCATCATTGTCCTTTGTGACTCTTGTGGCCACTGTTGTCCCGTTGTTGTTGTCCTTTGTTGTCTCCATCTCCGTTGTCCCCATTGCATCCTGTTGGCTTTGTCGCCCTTGGACCCATTCCCGTTCTCATCTTGTCATGGTTGTTGCCATCCCATCGTCTGCCTCCTTCGCACTGGCCTATGTGGCGGTGGGGGCAAGGGAGGTAGGGTGTGCCACTAGTCAGTATATAATAATATATGAATTTTAAACAGAAAAACTTACAGAAGGGTGTTGTTGTTGTTGTTGTCCTTCGTCATCTTTGCTGGATTTCATCAGCGTGGTGCTTGGATGCAGTGCAGCCCTGTAGTACAACATTAGCAGAAACGAAGAAAAATACATGCCTGGGCAGTGGGGGTGGATGCACCACCCCCACTGCGTCTGTGTTTACTGGCCTCTCTGTTGCCCCCATCTCCTATTTGGTTGCATCGCGGTTGTCTAGGGGGCATTGCTGCCCATTGGGTGTCCCTTGCCATCTATGCTGCTTTCAGCCATGGGATGTTGAGGCCATGGTCATGGGCATAGGCATCATAGTAATAGTCAGTACCGCAATATAAACACAAAGATGTGAATAAAAAACATCCCGATGTGGGGGTGGGCACATTACCACCCCCACCGTGGCCGCCTGCATTTGTCCACATGAAGTTGCTGTTGCCATTGCTGTTGCCGGTCCCAGTCCCGTTCCTGTTGCGTTCCCATTCTCGTGGACGTGTACGTTGTAGGTAATGGTCAGTAATGGAATAGAAATTTAAAAAAATGTAAAACATACTGATGCGGGGGTGGGGACATCACCACCCCCTCCGTGGCCGTTCTCCTGTTCTCGTTCTCATTCCCGTTCCCATTCTCATTCCTGCTCTCAATCCCGTTCCCGCTCTTGTTCCCATTCTCGTTCCCATTCTCGTGGGCCTAGGCGTGGGCATGGACCTCATAGGAAATAGTCAGTAACAGAATATAAAAATTAAAAAAGACATACTGATGTGGGGGTGGGCACATCACCACCCCCTCCGTGGCCACCTGTGTTTGTCCGCATCGTGAAGTTGTTGTTGCTGTTGCTGTTGCTGCTTGGTGTTCCGTTCCCTAACCCATTCCCTCCTTCTCATTCCCGTTTGCATTCCTGTTTGTGTTCCTGTTTGCGTTCCTGTGGTTCCCGTTCCCCTTGGTGTCATTCTGTTTTGCGCTCCCTTTCCTGTTCATGCATGTGGGGTGTTGGGTGTTGGGCATTGTCGTGTTGGACGTTGGTTGTTGGCGTGTTGGTTGTTGGCATGTTGAATGCGTGATTGCAGCTGTGTTGAATTTTCAGGTCATGTGATCACACGCGTCTGTGTTGAATGGTCCGTGCATCACTCATTTTGGGTATATAATTGAGTTTCCGCCACCGTAAACTCTTGGGACTAGTGAATGGCATGGGTCTGGGTAAACCCGCGGTTTTTGCCGCGGGTTTAGCCACGGGGCGGGTCCAGGTCACACTTTTGTGACCCGCAGCTGTACCCATACCTGCGACGGGTTACCCGTGACTTTTAAGTCATGCCGTTGACGCGAGCTTCAACGCGTCGCTCAACCATCAACAGCAGAGACCAGGCGTCGCCTGGTCTCTGCCCCAGGTAAGTTTCTTATTGAGTTTTCTATATTATTCTAATGAATCTTACAGGTAAAATATAACTACGTGGATCAAAACGAATCAAAACGAGGGCGGAAACAGGGGCGGAAACGAGGGCGGCAATGGAGGTGGTGGCAGGTGAATGGCAACAGCAATGGCGACAACAACAGCGGCAATGGTAACGACCATGGCCACCACCATGGCCACCACCATTACCACGACCAACAACAACACCAACGTGATTGGGAGGTGGGCAACCGCGAACGAGGGCAATGGACAACCACAAACGAGGGCAATGGCTGGGTGGGTGGTGCGCCCACTGCCCGGCCTCTCGGTATGTGTCCCCGTCCCGTCATCCATGCTAATGCCTGAATGAATAGGTTGTTACAATACTTTGTGAACACGCTGTGATGCACCGACTGACGTGTAGACATCGTTCACGAGGTAGGCACCAAGGACAACGGCACCAAGAAGGACAACAGGAGTGTGGGCTACACCCACGCTCCCTCATCCCAGGCTCCCCACATACCGGTCCGCGATGAGCCAGAGCGCCCAAAGACCACCATCCCCTTCACCTCGCGTCCACCGGCGTTGCGTCAATTGATGCACGTCCATTGTTGCGAGGTCAAATGGTGATGTGGGCAGGGCGATGAGTGGGTGAGACCCATGGGTTACCCACGGCGGGTACGGGTTCTTGCGGGTATGGGTGTGAAGTTCAGTTACCCGCGGCATAACCCATACCCCCCAGGCGGGTGCGGGTTTCCACGGGTACGGGCACGGGTATGCTCAGAAAACCCATGGGTTACCTGTGCCGTACACTACTCGGGACACAACCCCAAACAGTAGATATCAATTATATATTATATAATGTATTAAACAGTATAGCCTAAATAGGATGCCTAGGCATTGCTATAAATGGTGATTTATGGATTCCTGGTGGAATTCATCAGGACTCCTGGTAAAGTCCTGGTTACAGGTGATTCCTGGTTCTTTCCTGGTACCAGGAAGTCCTGGTAAAGTCCCAGTCAATCTCTGGGAATTCCTGGTGGATGTTATCAGGATTCCTTGTAAATTGAGTGGTGGACTCAGAATCTGGCTGGAAGCCATTCCTGGCTAGTCCTGGTGAATTCCTGGTAAATTCCTGGTAAATACTCGGTATTCCTGGTTGACTCCAGGAGGATGTGTGGGGGAGTGTAAAGTCCTCAGAATTTTTGATGAAGGGGGCTCAGCCCTGATGTCTTAGATATTTAGTGGCATATAATAATAAAAATAGGTGCAGAGAATATTTTTATGTGGAATATATCATAAAGGGGGCTGTTCACTCAGCCCCACCCCCTCAACTATTAGGTGTCAATAATTAATAGTAATAGGTACTAAAGGAAGAATTGTGATTTTTTATACATGTTGTGCATTTCAGAGAATATTCTTAGGTGGAATATATCACAAAGGGGGCTCAGACCTCACTTCAATTGGCCACACCTGGAATATTTTCTATTAAAAGTCTTAGGGGTACAAATAATAATAGTAGTAGATAGTAAAGGAAGGATCAAGAATGTTTGTCTTGAGTGTCAAAACATTTTAGTCACCTTTTGCAATGTTTCAGATGACTTACTTTGTTGCTTTTTGTGCCACTGATGTTGGTTCGCTACACTCACCAACACTTGCAGCACCCCATCTTAATTTACCTTATATTAGTGTTGCCGAAGTCTGGTTTGGTCCGGTTTTTGGCCTTTTTGGCTGAACTGAAAACCGGACCCTTGGTTCAGTTCGGCCCTTCTGCTGAACTGGAACCAGGACCATGTGAGACCGTTCCGTGCAGTTTGGTCTGCATCTGGACATGGTTTGCACCGTGAACCATCCTCCTCCACCCTCAAATTTCCTCGCAAGCCACAGCGCCATGTCAATTGACGTGGGTCTGGGGTTGCAAGGAGTTGGGATGGGTGGGGAGGAAGGGGGACCTTCGTTCTGCCATGTCACTGCTGTTGCTGCAGCTGCAGTGGCCACCACTGCCATTGGTGCTGCGTCGCTGCTGGCGCCATTGTTGCTACTGCTGCTGTTGCCACTGTCACTGCTGCTGCTGCTGCTGCCATAGCTGCTGTGGTTGTTGCCGCCGCCGTTTTCATTGCAGCCGTGGTTGCTGCCACTGCTGCTGGGGTTGCCATGGGGCTGCTGCCACGTCCACACTCGCATGGAGCTCACAGTGGGTAAGTTAGATAAATAAATGAGATATAAGAAATGACGTATCTTAGCAGCGGGGGTGGGCGCACCACTCCCCGCTGTGTCCTGTTCTTGCTACCATCCCTGGTTCTCATCATGGGCATGGTGTGGGCGTGAGCATGTTGTGGCATGGGCAGGCATTGCAGCAGGTGCTGCTAGCCCCTAGGACCCTGGAGACCCTTAGCTAGTAGATTTCCTTTCCTGTAGTAGCTTAGTCATCCATCTCAGGGTTTTCCTTAGCTTTCCCCTCCCAGCTGTGGCTCCCTCTGAGCTCTTCCCCAGGTTAAGGCTAGGCAGGGGTTTACACCCATGTTACACCAAGGGTTTTGCAACCCTTCAAGGGTTTGATGAATTGCTCAATGTAGGATGTATATTTTGACACAGACATTGTGAAGACCTAAGAGAGTAGTATTTCCTCTAGTTCCTAACCAAGAGTTGAACCTGATTAACCTAGTGGATTTCATACAGTACATAAATCAAGATGCAGTGCTTCTCAAAACCCTTCAGGGGTTTTACAAAAACTCGGAGTAAAAACCCCTGAAGGGTTTTGAAAAACACTGCATCTTGATTTATGCACTGTATGAAATCCACTAGGTTCATCAGGTTCAACTCTTGGTGAGGAACTAGAGGAAATACTACTCTCTTAGGTCTTCACAATGTCTGTGTCAAAATATACATCCTACATTGAGCAATTCATCAAATCCTTGGTGTAACACGGGTGTAAACCCCTGCCTAGCCTTACTTCCCCTGAGGTCCGGAGATCCCCTCTCCAACGTGGGGATGAGAGCGATTCGAGCCACGCAGCCATAGGACCATATCTCGAAAGGATCAACACATGAAATTTCGAACACAGAAGGAAACTTGTCAGGAAATCGACAGGACACGCAAACGAAGTGCGAAACACAACAGAATCAACACCATTCACCCACCCATCTCATTTACATCAGTTTTTGTTTCTTATTATTCAATCCTGTTTTTCTCACATTCAAAATTGGTTCAAATTTTTTCACGCGCTCGAATTACCCATTTCCGACTATTTCTCTGTTCATACAACTCACCCAACTACCGAACTACACTATGGCACCAAGAAAACGTGACCTGAAGGTCATGAAGACTGAAAAAGAACTCCATGCGGAACACGACGCATGGATTCTCGAGCTGCAAAAATGGTTAGCAGCAGAACGCGAGGAGAAAGAGAAAAACGCGGAGAAAAAGATGAAGGAAAAGATGAGACAGAAGGAAAAGATAGCATGACAGGCACTCCATCGTGCAACGGAAGGTATGCACCTTGAAACGGAGGCGCAAGACTCATCACAGGCCAAAAACGAGGAGCCGTGCACAAACGAGGAATTGTTTGCCGTGCCCAGGCTGCCAACCGCATCCCAGGTCCCCACAACGTCAACGACACCCCCGTCTGCCACATCCCAAGCCCCAACACCATCCACACACACGTCCAACACGTCGCCATCGTACAACGCACCCGCCACGTCACCACTTGCCCAAACGCCGCTGGTGCCATGTATGCAACCAACGGCACCCCAAAACACAACAGGGATATCCAGAACACCCCACGCACAACCCCATCACCTAGCCCCATCGCCGTTGACCCAAGGACAGCCAATGCGAGCAACCGTGTACACAAACAAGCCCCAGTCCAGCCCTGCCACTGCCGCCACGTCACCACCAGCCCCCACATGTGGAGAAATGCCCCACGTCCAAACGTCGATCCCTGACACGTCGATACTGGTGGACTAGTGGATTGTAGCCACTAGTCCAGTGATCACGTGACCTTCCCACGGTTCAATGCAGTAGATAGCCCTGTTTGGTAGTCAGTAGAGATTTTAGATTTAGTCTTAGCCTCTGAGCCAGCGATTAGCTCGAGGACACTCTCCGTGTCCATCGTGGTGATGAGAGTGAGATCTAAGCTTTAACACGCCCACTTGACCTCTGCTTATCTCCGCTTTCTCTGTGTTTCTTCATCTTTATGTCTTTGCGTCCCTCTGCATATTTGCGTTTTCCCTCTGCCTATCTGCATTTTCCCTCTGCGTCAGCGTCTCAGCGTTTCTGTGTTATCACGTCCTTTGTCTCAGCGTCCTACATCCATTTCTTTATCATTTATTGTCGTCCTTGCCTTCCACTATCAAGTATGCCCGGCCCTAGCAACAAAAAAGCTACAAAGAAAAAGAAAAATACACCTTGCACCGAGTCAACAGATACAATAGACATTGCTACAACCAAACACGTCAAATACACGGATGACTACAAACATTGTATCTGCGACTCGTCTATCAGCAAATTCGTCGCAACAGAAGACAAAAAATCAGCACTCACCGAGTTCTTCAACATTGCATTCGGACTAGGATGAATAACGGCGAACGAGGAGTCAGCGAGAGATGCTGAAAAAGAAGCAGAAAGCCAATGAAACACGTATGCAGCAGGCAGGAATGATGGCTACACACAAGGGCATGCAAACAGATTCGAAGAAGGGCATTCAGCAGTGAACGCAACCAAATGCAAGCCACCACCCAGCATGTCTGCGTCGACCCAAACGATGCCGCCCACCAGCGTTTCTGTCTCAGCACAGACAGATTTGACGCCAGAGACGGCGCCCACCGCAACCCAGACAGAACCATGTACCGGCACCCCGGTATCCACACAAACAACGCCGCAAAATTACACATCAACGGCCATACAAGCGTCGCTGGCCCCCACCTATGCATTCCCAACGAAGATGACGCGCTGCACATCAAAGTCAGCCCAAACAAGCGCACATGCGCTCGCATTCGCATCAGTACAAACGGATGAGCTGCAAACGCATCCACCAGTACCCAGTGCACAGAAGAACGCTCACATGGCCCCACGCGCATGCGGAAACGCGTCTCAGCAGGCTCCAGCTCACCCACCCTCACCAAAAACGATGTCCGCCACACCGGAACGTGCCATGTCACCAGGCCCACCGCGTATCGCAGTGCCAGCCCATGCACACGCATCGAGAACGGCCCCACGCGTCCCAACACCCCGTGTCACCCAGCCTTGACCATGAGACCCGCCGTGCCCCAACAGCTGCCCCAATGGCCCCACCTCTCAAAGAACCACCATCCCCGCCGAAAAACGCGTCCATACACGTGTCAGGCCGCGATTCCAACACGCCGGCATCAACGCCCCACCAGTTCACGCCCACAAGGACCCAAAACCCCGTGCCCGCACAACAAAATGCGTCCGAACACGTCCCAACAGCCGCCCCAGCCCCAAATGAGTACCCACACGCGTCCACGCCAGCCCAAAGTCACGACGTCGCCATCCAAACGCCGCTAGTGTGAACACCGAGGCCCAACGACGTCGAGATGCGAGCCAACGTATATGAGGGATCCGAGGAGACGAAAAACGCGAATACAGGCGACGTACCAAGGGAGATGGAGACGAACGAGCAAAATGAGACGAGGACGAATGCGGAGACATGTCAGAAAGAAGAGAAGATGTTCCAAGAGCCCGAGAATGGCTCAAAACGTATGTTCACGCCCACCCACCCATGCGCTGACATCCCCTCAAGGACAGCCCACGCCCGAAGCCCCATATTTACACCCACACGATTTGATTGGGCTGAAGACGCCATGACAATCCCACTCCACCCTATTTTCGCAACCACATACCCACCCTGCGATCTTTCAGCCCTCCGTTCCAACTCGTGAAGACCATTCGCTACCTTACAGCGCCATATTCGACGACCACGACCACAGACCCACCCTCGACATGTTTTCATTGCCCCCACAGGCCCCATCATGACATGAAGCCACCCCACCGGCATTGTGCCTGGATGGCCAATCATCACCAAGCCCTTTACCACAGCCAATTCGACTCCACGTCATTCCGAGCACCTTGATTGGGATCATGACCCACGACTCATGGACTTGAGTAGGGCTCTCCAGGCCCTAGTTTGGAAGAGACCAAGGTAGACTTTAGTTGTCTTTTACTCTATGATCATCTTTGTCACTGCTTTTACCCTTTGTTCTTTCTCTTTTCTTTTCTTTCTCTCTTTCTTTTTCTTCTGTTTTCTTTTCTTCTCACTGGCAGCGGGGACGCTGCCATTTTGGAGGGAGGTGCATGGACTAGTGAATTGTAGCCACTAGTCCAGTGATCACGTGACCTTCCCACGGTTCAATGCAGTAGATAGCCCTGTTTGGTAGTCAGTAGAGATTTTAGATTTAGTCTTATCCTCTGAGCCAGCGATTAGCTCGAGGACACTCCATGTCCACCGGCCAGACCATGGCCCCAAGACCCAACGCAGCCATCCAACGCGTCAATATCAGCCCAAACGCCGCCACCCTCATCTGCACCACCAGGGAGACCCCAGAACATGTCAACCACGCCCCAAAATGACATGTGAACACGAACGCAGATGCCCCATACCCATGATGTGCCCCGAGACACGTCCCAAATGGCCTCACGGACACCAGGTACCCCACAGACGTCCCAAAACACGTCGCAAATGCGAACAGAGACACCCCAAGCCCCCTACATGCCCCAAAATGCGCCGTGAGCGCCCCCACAGATGCCCCATACCCCAACAAAACCCCAAAACACGTTGCAAATGCACCCCGCCACCCCTCAACGTGATATACCACCTCCCCAAGCACTACCATCGGCCCCCATTTTTGTATCTCAACTTAGTATATATAAACGCGATTTTTCAGACTTATGCACAGGTCCTTGACCGTGGAGCAGTACCCGCCACCATAATTGTCATTTTTTACCCCAACGCCAAGCCTGTCACCCATTGTCCAGCCCAGCTGTTCGACCTCGCCAACCAGCCCCCACAGAAGTCATCCCCCCAGTTCCGCCACCCCCACGACTTGTCGACGCAGGTACCCAAACAATAGAAGAGGAACCGCCACCCCAGCACTATGAACCAGCATGAACAGGCTTCGCATTTGCCCGCAACAAGGCCCTCCCATCCGATATGTCTCGCATCTGCCAGATTGCTGAACTCGCATGGGGATCAGAAGGAGACCCACGGTTTTATAGTCTCCTAGACCTCTCCCTGAACCACAGGACATTTCTGGAGGTCCTCACAGCGATGACGCACCCTCTGCATGGTGAACCTGACCTGGTTTTTGGACCCGCGCTAGTCCCCGTGATAGTGAGGATAGTAGATGATTGGGTAGAGTTTTGCGGAGGATACGGATGAGTCAGAGGCAGCAGATGTGTGCAAGGGCGCACACCATTGTGGAGGGGGGTACCTGCAGCAGGTGCTGCTAGCCCCTAGGACCCGGAGACCCTTAGCTAGTAGATTCCCTTTCCTGTAGTAGCTTAGTCATCCATCTCAGGGTTTTCCTTAGCTTTCCCCTCCCAGCCGCAGCTCCCTCTGAGCTCTTCCCCTGAGGTCCGGAGATCCCCTCTCCAGCATGGGTGTGGGCATTGATGGTGCCGCTGCTGCTGCTGGCCCTCCTCATCGTGCTTCTCTGTGTAAGAAAATGTCAGTAAAGTAAATATTATTGGATTACTTACTGTTTTTGCTTGTGAGTGTTGCTGTTCTTGTTGTTGAGTCGACGTTTCCCGTCTATGTTTAAGATCACATGATCTACATTCCCACATTTTCCTACACAAAAATTAACACAAAAATTAATTATTTCAGTATCTACATAGAATAAGTTCACAGTTTGGACCTGGTTTCAAGCCATTCAGAAAATTCAGAAGGGCCTGGAACCTGGAACTGGACCTGTGGTTCAGTTCAGCCAAAGTGGTGAACTTAGACTGAACTCAGGGTTCGGTTCGGGGTTTGAACTGGGTTCGGTTCGGTTCCGAACTGGACTATGGCAACACTACTTTATATACAATGCTTTCTGTGCCAGTGATGTTTGTGAGTGTACTTGTGGAACCCCAACTCCATTGCAATTTATTCACCTTGTCCCCATTACAATGCTTTTTGTGCCACTGATGTTCGTTTGCTGCGCTTACAAACATCTATAGCACCCCATCTTAATTTACTCACCTCGTCCCTATCACAATGCTTTTTGTGCCACTGATGTAGCACCCCATCTTAATTTACTCATCTACCACTAATGTTTGTTTGCTGTACTCACAACACCTGTAGCACCCCATGCCACCTTTCCTTATACACATGTCATTATGTTTTTTTTTTTTTCTTTCCTTGTTTATTCTCCTTTGTGGCGGACCATATGCTAGAGAATACATGCTTGTAAACTACTGAAGGTCACTGATAAAGTATGCAGAAGCAACAGGGAGGGTGGGAAAGAGTCCACAAATAAGGATAACCTAGGGGTTATGGGTATGTAAAGTATCATTAGTGATAATACAATGAAAAATGAAAGGTGAAACAGCGCAATAGAGTAAAGTAGAATAAAACAAATCAAGACAAAAATGAGAGGGATGACGTGGGCACCAATAAGCTAGGCCTGGTTTTGAGGAGGGCATGTTGGGATGGGCAGGCACAGCTATTGAGCGAACTGCAAGTCTGGTATGTTGCCGAACGTCTCTTTTAGTCTCCCTGTAGCATTGATGAAGTGGAATAAGGCTGGGAGATATTTTGGCACTGACAGAAGTTTCTTGATGTACCTGGTGTCGCGTCCTATCATGCACCTCATCCTGTCACATGCATGTTCATGGGCTGGGCATCAGACAAGGAAATGCTCAATGGCTTTGTTGCTTTGTTGGCAACATGGGCATACCGGGGAGTCTGCACGCTGGATTTTGGGCAGGTGGTGGTTCAGGCTGATATGTCTAGACTGCAGTTGCATGAGGATGGCTGCATGTTTCTTTGGTAATGATGCTGTCATGCGTCGATATGTCAATGGTGAAAAGGTTGGGTCAACATCGTTTACTTGTATGAAGTGGGTGGAGTCACGCCAATATTCCATTGCTTGATCACGAAGCCCAGCAAGGAAAGTACACCATACTGCCGTCTTGCTAAAGGGGAATTTCTTGCGCAGGTCTGCTGGTAGTCGCTCGTTCGAAGAGACTCTGCCTCTCGCTGCATCTTTTGCCTTCGCATCTGCCCGCTCGATGCCTTCCGCCCCCTCGTGTCCCGGCATCCATCGCAATACTAAGTTCAGGTCATCATGTCTCTGTCTTGTCAGTTCCAGTCTTTTGTGAAAAATGTCGAAGATATAGTGTGATGACACCGGTTTTATGAGGGTCGATGCATGGATCGCTGCCTGATGGTCTGTGTACATTGAGACAGTTGTAACATTGCATTCCTCCCTTATTAGCTCCAGCCCTAGGATCATACCCACTCCCTCTCCTTCATATATGCCATGGTACCTTGCTGACCCCAGTCTATATGCCTTACTCTTCGAGCCCCTTCGCCCCTTCTACGTAGAACAGCTGCCACACCGATCATTCCCACAATTCCTGCCCCATCGGTGTATACCTTAATGTCTGCATCATCCACTCTCTCACCCTCCAAAGCCTTCTCCTTCGTTTCACTAATTTGTATTTTTGCCATAGAAATCCATTTAGGCCCTTGTCATACATTCTGTATTGTTTCCATTTTCGCTGGCTCTATATTGTAAGATCAGACGAGGTCGTGTAACGGGGTTGGATATGTCATTATGTTATAGTTATCATTAGGCTTGATCTCATATGTAGGTTTTCATACCCAGTTCATATATTGCTAAGTAGTTATCAATTTATTGTGATTATTATTTATTTATTTATTGAATTATTATACTCAGTTCATTTATTGCTAAGTCATTATCAATTTATTATGATTATTATTTATTTATTTATTGAATTACTATACCCAGTTCATTTATTGCTAAGTAGTTATCAATTTATTGTGATTATTATTTATTTATTTATTGAATTATTATTATAAAATGTCAAATATTATACAAACTGCTCCAATACAGCACTGCAGAGTGCAGAGAGGTCAAGGACATGGCAGAAGAGTGATTTGGAGATGAATAGAGGCTACAGGAAGGGGCTGGAGAGGGAGAAAAGGCAGGGAGGTGAAGGGAGGTGGAGGGAGGGGCCAGAACAGGTCAAGAAGGGAGGGAGAGCAGAGGGGAGGGTGGAGAATGGCTGGAGGGAGTGCAGGAGGGATGAAGAGATGTGGGGAAGAGCTGGATAGAGGGCTGGGAGGGCAGGGAGAGGGGGATGAAGCCTGAGTGATCACTACCCAGTCAATTCACCTCCAAAACACCCAATTGAACTGAACACTCACCTGCTGCAGCAGGGGGTGGGTGCACCACATCTCATGCTGCCCTTAGAACTCCTCTATGACACTCAAAAGCAGCTGGAATGCACCCCTCTTGCTGGGGGCACTGGTGACGCTGTTGCTGTCCATTTGAGGGGCCAAAAAGTTGCCTGGAGGGGGGTAGGAGACAATATATGGGGATGGGAGAGTTGTGGGCCAGCAGGGGCAACAGGAAGCTGGGAGGAGAGTTGGCAGTGGAAGGGGAAGCAGGTTGATGAGCAGAAGGTTTTGGGTTCATCTGAGTGTGAACGCTCTGGCTGTAGATTTCAAGCTGAGTCCAAATTTCAGCCACAACTCTGGACCTCCCCCAACTTATCTGCCTACTGTAGCCTCAACAACTGTGTTTGAGCACTCCATTTGGTTGGGTGAAATCTAGCATACATAGTGTAGAATCAGGGTGCAATTTATCGAAAATTTGCATTCCCAATTTTGGCCACGGCACCCCAAACAGTGCCCACTCTGCCACACATCCCACCCCAGCCAACTCAAATCCATCCAGACCCCCCCCAAAATTTTACAGGGCCCCCTCACAGTCCATGCCAACCCCCATATCCAACCTTGTGACCATCCGTCAGATGTGTCACCCCCCCAACCCCCACTCTGCCTGGGAACCTGCTCAACTCCGCAAAATTTACGTAAGCCTTGTCCTAATCCGTCAGGTCACACATCCAAGCTCTGACTACCGATCTGTAATAGGGCAATGGTATCACCTCGGCAGTTCAAGGGATTTACGTCAATGTGGTGTGTCATGCCTCCCTCATCCTTCAGAACACTGGCATTGTCATGAGGCAGCCTCATGTTCATCTCATGGCAACCTCATGATGGACACCTGACACAATTGGAAATGCTACTCCTCATGGCAGCCAAGTTATTTTTATCTTTCCCCATTTATTAATAATTATATTATGACCAAATAGTCTGTATTTCATGGCAATTCCCTAACCTCTGAGTATTTAAACTGTCCTTGCTGTACTGAAAATCCTTTTCCCTTTTGTAGTGTTTCATGAAGTAGTGGCAATAATAATTGCAAAAGTGTACCTGGTGGTGATATAGGCCAAGGGTGTCTTGGTGATGCAAGTCATGCCATGGATGTGAGTGAACCTGACGTTCAGTTCACAGTTTGGGCAGGAGAAACATTCTGTGAACCAGGTCTGAACCAGTTTGAACCAGAACCAGAACTTCAACAACTGTGATATGATTTTACTTACCAACTTCCTGTTGGATTCTACCACTCTCTCATAGGAGGCCCATCAGGAAATTGGACCCCTGAGGGGTTTTGAAAAACACTTTTTTTTGAAAATGGAATTGCACAATAACTACTGAAGAAATCTGACCTAAATTTTGGAGAGAAACTAGAGCATGTGTAACTTTTTGAAATTCCCACCAAGTTTCTATCACTATGTGCAATAGATAATGATTCAAGAACAAACCCTTCAAAACCCTTGAAAAATCTTACCCTATCACATATGTCAACCCTTGGTCAACCTTAGAAAGGATATGAAAACTGCACTTTTAATCACTGAAAAAATGAGGAATCATGGCCTATGGTGGCAGGGAATTCACTGGCAGTGAAGCTTGTATATGAATCTGCCATTCCAGTGTATCTATGCTTTCTGATGTAAGTTGTTTTATCCATCTGCCCCCACAACACCTTTATCAGTATCCCTCCAAAGCTATTTACCATACTCTGCACAACATTCTCTAGAAGACTTTATGGAAGCATGCTTGCAGTCAATGATTGGTGGCATCCTCAAACCCAAAAACTAGACACTAATCAGAGCACTTCCCAACATATGGGGCAAGAAAGATTTGACATGCCAATGACCCACTCCACATCCTATGCCATGAATCAGAAGGCCTTACTGTTTTTTAAAAAACAACATCTACCTCTAGGCCATGCTTCCCACCCAAAGTGGAAGCCAACAAAATTAATTTGCAGTGTGTTGTCCTGGTGTAGCAGGTGCCATTTTTCAAACTCTCAAGAAAGTGTGAATACTTCTTCATTTTGCCTCTTTCATCTGCCAAGGCAAATATTTCTTGTATAAATGAAATAACATCATGGTCTCCATGGTCTTGGGTGGCTTCTGCCCTCAGTAAGATTTCAGAGATGACATTCTCCCAATTGTTCCTGGATGTTCAGTAATAAGGACATCAACTTTGATTCTTGCATGATTTTTTGAAGTGTAATCTGAGAGTTGAGGGTGGGATTGAAGTATGCTACCTGCAGGCATAACCAAGTTGTGTAAGCAGGGTGTAAGAGCAACTCCAGGATGGTTTGGAGGTCTTCATCTTGCTCCTCCTTATCCAAATCCTGCTGATTCCTGCATGGCTCCTTTGGGTAGGTCATTTTTTTCAACAGTGACAGGATGAGGGTGGGGTAGGTTGATCCTGTTGAGGTGGTCCTGGAGTGACAAAGACATAATGACAGCTCATAGTGTTAATCCAGAAATTGCAAGGTCATATACTGCCAAATCAAATTTGGACTCATTGAATTTTTTGGGATCTTTCATGTTGGTGAGAGTCATGGGAGAATTCCTGAACTTAAGGAGGAGGGTGTAGAGAAGTTGGTGGAAATCTTTGCATGTTGCTTCTGTGTATGAGTGCATGTTGGGTTGGTTTTTTACTCTATCCACAAGATGAGGGATCTTCAAGCCCACCCAATTTAATTTTTCTTGCATAACCTCACCTGAGAGCCACCATGCAAGTGTGGAGTAGGGCATGTCATGACTCCGGGTAACTCATGGATCGCCATGGGTATACTTGTGGGAATACTTGTGAGTATTAGACCCATGAGTCTCCTTTACCTCATGTTCAAAATACTCCCAGATCTGAGTATTGGTGTCTCTGGTCTCAAGTACTCATGCAAGTACTCACAGACCCTATGATCAAGATCTATGAGATACTTATTAAAAAATTAAAATTAAAATTCACATACAGAATGGTTCTTAATGTCATCCAGTTTGGATCTGATTGCCTAGTGGTCAGCTATTAGTATCCTGATTAGTAAATCTGGTATTGTAGCTGTAGCCTAGCTGCAGCTGTGGCTAGACCATAGCTACAGGTATGGAAATTAGATGACCAACAATAGTCTCTGCAGATCTGCCAAGTAAAATTCTTCATAAGGAGATTTGCATTCCTTGATGAGAAAAGTGAGTGCTCCAATGGTAAGGATAAAAGACCTTTAACAACAGAAGGTACTCCACACCTGAAAATCAAGGCCACAGTCATTAAAATAGCATAGGATCTGTAAAGACCTGCAGACACTGACACATAACTACATGGTTTGGAGTCAACTCTGATCTGTGGATCAAACCTGTAAGTACTTGTAGACCTGTGAGTATTCACTTATGGATCCCAACTCCTGACTAAGACCTGACTCATACAGATCTGAGTATGAGCTTTGAGATGCAAAATACTCATGAGTCAGATCTGGGTATACTCATGAGTGCACTCATGACATGCCCTAGTGTGGAGTCATCTTGAAAATTAGTAGTTCATTGGGTCTGGGGAAGGGGACCACTATGCTTATCATCTGGAAGGTCTACTAGACCATGGAAAAACAGCAAAGAAGAGAGGTTGTTGATAAGTCACTTGAGCATCTTGTGATGTGACTTCCCAGAAATGTAAACATCAAGTCCAGATGATGTTTTCATTGTCAGCTTCTCTATTGCCACCACATGGTCTTGAAAGTGTTGGTCTGTCCTAGTGCAAGGTTCAAATAAAATACATTATTAAAAAATTGAACTTACCAGGTGTTTTTCAAAAATGAAAGTGGATCAGACACATTGAGATCAGGGGCTGCTGTAGTTAAGACAGTCTCCTCTCCATTGAATGTCAAGGCATCATGTGGATTTGTAGCATTAGTGGGATTACAGGGATTGGGGGTAATGACAAATGTTAGAAGACGTGGATCCATTGAACACCTAGGGACAGTGGCTACAATGCCAGCTGACTCAGGACAGACATAGTACTGAAGATCTGACTTGGAACACCATAGGAACACAATAAAAAAACCATACAGTAGACACCATGACAGTGGTAGATATGTTGATAGCCTGAGAGCCTCTGGCCTGACTCAGAGAGAAATGGTCATGAAGCAGGTGTCACACTGGGCCAGGCTGGGAATCAGCATTGCCAGGTGTGAGAATGACAACTCTCAGAACATCTGATGGACTTGAACTTCAAAATGGTCATTATGGATAAATTATAATCATTTGTTTAAGGTTCAACCTGAAATTATACAGTGCACATGATTAAACAAGGCAACTACTACCTTGACAATGTGAATAGGATTAAGCCACAAAGGGCATATGAAAGCTGCATTTGGAGGCATGGTGGCACCCTGTCTCAAACTAATAAACCTGGTTCATACTGGAGTGGATGGTGGAAGTGGCACACCTCCACATTGAGACTGTGATGCACACTGGCAAGAGATACACACACAAAAAAGTCGGAATAGTATAGTATTCGCTTATCATCATGGTGGCCCCCTCTACCACATGTTCCTACCTTGACCCTAGGTCCCTGCAGTATAGTGTCCCTAGGGACTCCCTAGGAGTAGCAGGGACAACCCCAGATAAGCTCTTTTAGAACTCAATGTTCCAACCTGGTTAAACTACACCCTCCTAGAGCTGGGACCACGCTTGTATGGTAACTGTTGAACTACCCTCTCCCCCCAATGACAAACAAACTGGCCCCTTATATTTGACAAAGAAAGGATATTCCTTGCGAATAGACCACCAGCACAGGCCCATGAAGGTCTGGAAAGTGAATTTGGGATAGAATGTGCTGTACACTTGCACAGGTGGATCCACTGCGATGACAATCTCCTTCATATCCCAGGAGTAAAGGTGAATGATATATTGTGAATTGGTGTGGGCTGGGGGGTCAGGTGCACAGGAGATATGGTCCACATTCTTCAATGTGGTCCAGATCAGGGTCAGGACCATATATCTGAATAGGGTGACTCAGTCAAGTGTTCACATGCCTTCGGGAGCGTGTGCCAGAGGGCGGGCCCAAAACGAAATTCCATTGTCTAGTGTAGTCAATGTACAGCTATCAGATTCGCCTTACAAGGCATCTGCTGCATGAATTTGTTGCTTCCAATGTGAAGATTCAATGCTATGTGCACAAGGAAGGGATTTGACATTGAAAGGTGGAGTTATTTGTGCGATGCTCGTGCTCATGGAATGAGGTTGAAAGTTGGTTGGGGCCTCTGTTTGCAACTATTTATGATGCCTTTCATTGGTGTAGTCAGTTTTCACCATCTGTTGGCCAAATGTCATGACATTGCGATTATCAGTAATCCTGTTGGACAAAGACATATCTGTTTCCTATGCCTTGCTGCTCATTCAGTCTTTGTATTTGCTTTTTGGTGGTGTACCAACTCCTCCTATTTTTACTGTCATCTATCTCTCTGCACATCAAGCATTGCCGTTTCCACCAGCACTTGTCCTGAATGTCTTACCTGCCTCTATGGGAGTTGGATGGTTTTAAATCTGGGAACTTGAAGAATATACCATAACCCTTCCCCCTGGTCAGGGACTATTTCAGTACACCTCCCCTCACACTGGGGTAGTTACCCATTCAAATGAGATCCATATCCATTGTCATGTTCAATCTTCAATTGAGGTGAGCAGTAACTTCCTCAATCATTTCCTTCCTTTGCATCACACTTTGTAGATGTGATTCGATGAAGGCCATACCATTGGAGAAGTGGCTGTTGTGTCAGAATTTGATGGCTAGGATGCAAGTTATGAAAGTAGTGGTTTGGTTGCAGAAAAGGATAACAGCTTCACAAAATCTTTAATCAGTTTAGATGTAGACAATGACTGTCAGATACAAAGTTCTGAAAGAACATTTTTCATAGCACACTCTCAGAATGCAATCCTCCGCCGATTCCCTCCATTCTACTACCAATCTATGTCTATGGACTGGGTCTCGACCATGAACCAGGTCCCTGTAATGCTGGATGCAAGCCAAGTGGGGGTGATTTGGTTACATCCAATTTGGGCTGTCGTCAGACATGGCCTCCAGTACGGTCCCCTTGTCATACTGAGCAGGTTCCAGACCCACCCGATCTTTGTAGAAGACAGTGAGCTGGCACACAAATGTATTGTGACAATGTGTTCCTGACGATGCATCTGCCCACCCTTTACAGTCATACATGTGTTACAGGTGCAATAAATACCTCCCTGTGGTTGGCAAAGTGAAGCTACAAGTGCTTCTTGAATTAACTGAGGTTCCCCAACAAGTCCAGATGGACTGTTGTGCAATAAAGGAATAGTGGTATATTGGGAATCAGGATAGGTGGGTATAATCGGCAAGGTCCATAACTGATATGTCGTTTTTTGCAGCTTCCACAATGGCATGCACAGCCTCAGGTGGTAGCAGGTTGGAGTGAAAAACAGTGTTTTTGCAATGCCTCCTTGGTTGGAGCATGACTGTGACAGCAGCATGTATAGAAGACATTAGTAACAAACAGAAAAAGAAAAAGAAAAAGAAAAAGAAAATAAGGGTTGAGAATAGTGTACCTGCAATTGCTGATGCTGAAGGTTGACCCACTGGGTATAATTTACCCTATATCAAAAGCCCTGGCCTGAGGGCCCAGCTCCAGCTTTTCAGGACTCAAGCTGCGCCAAAAGCTGTCATAGGCCGTGAGCATTGGCCTGGCCCATGGCTTGAAGCTGGGCCTTGCACATCACTACTTGCCTGGAAGTCTAGAAAGTAACTCCAGGGACTACTAACACTGAACTGAAGAACTAATATAACTGTATGTTGTGTTCCATCTAAGTGTTGTTCTAGCCATGGTCTTCCCAGGGACAATTTATTAGTCCCAGGGACATTTCACCATTTGGATATATTTCCAGACCAAGTCTAAAATGGGACACTTTCAAAAGAGGCCCAGTATATGATTACAGCTGATTACATAATACATGTCGTGAGTTCAAAGTCTGCCTCTATAGTGCGCTATGAAATTGTCTGAGCTATATCTCAGTGAGTTTTGAGCCAAATTGCTCACTTTTTGTTGCAAAATACTTACCCAGATAGTATCTAGGGCACTGCACAAAGAAATCTGTGAAAAAACCGCTACAAAGAAATCAAGCATTCTAGGTGCAGAACAAACATTGGTGAGTCGTATCTTGTGATCGCGTCATGCAACGCTCATTTCGAAATGATATACAGTATTCACCTGCTACGGTCAAGGGTCCTAACCCATCAAAGCAATGAAAAACGACTTCTAAACCCTTCAAATTTTTGAGTGCCCAGCTAACGTGTGCATGCCACTATTCATGGTCAATCCACACTGCATATATTTAGATGGTTTACACAGTGTCTACACCATGTGGGGAAGGGTGTGGGAGGGGGTGGGACATGGGGGTGGCAGTCGGGGGGTCTATTTCAGTATATCAGCGTTGTGTGTTTCATCACCCTTTCTTTAGCATTTTATATTTCTGAATTTCTTTACATATCGACACCTCTTGCATATTCCAAACATTCTCCATATATTTCATGTTATTTCACCATGTCTTTTGGCAGTGGAATGGCTCTAGCCTTGAAAACTGAAAGAATTTAAATTGTCCACCATTGAAGGCAAAAAGAACATGAACATGGCAGTATGAAGGTACGAACACAAATCAGAACATGTTTTCCACCTCCCATCCATCCAGTTTCACTGTTTATCCCATGGTTCGTCTGGTGCTTTGCAGTTCACTCGTATGCAATTTGTGCTTGGTGTACCATTGGCAATGTGGACAATTTGCCCCAAATCATGCCATGCAGTACGCTTGATGCATACTGAGCATAAAACTGAAAAAAAAGCTGAACTTACCATCTTAGAGAAATGCCCATGCTCAACCCCACAATCGTTTGCACACATTGCTGAGATGGCAGAGGAGGCAGTGTTGTTCATAGTAAATGTTGACAGTGACAGTGTTGTTGTTGTTCACATTACTATATTGGCAGTGGACCCAGTCATTTTGGTTAACCCAATCACAGATATAGTTGCAAAAGGTAGGTAGCACAGTTGCTTGCTGGGGGGGTAGATTAACCCAAAAGACAGCTCTTGCTGGAGAAATGTGATGTGGTAGGTTGACCCAGGTACAACTCTTGCTGGTCAAAGGTGGCTGGGTGGGTCAACCCAGTGTCAGCTCTGCCATGGGGTAGGTTAACTCAGGACAGCTATTCTGGGATGGTTGGGTTGACCCAGGTCCAGCTGTTCAAGCAATGTGGGTTGACCTGGCTGCAGCTATTGCTGCAGCACTGGGTTGACTGTGGACCAGCTCTTGCTGCAGGCTTGGGTTGACCTGGGTCCAGCTGTTGCTGTGGCACTGGGTTGACCGAGGCCAAGCACTTCCTGAAGGGTAGGGTGGCTGGGGTCCAGGTATTGCTGCAGCACAGGGTTGACCTAGGTCCAGCTATTGCTGTAGCACTGGGTTGACCCTGGCCCAGCACTTGCTGTGGGATCAGGTTGATACAGGACCAGCTCTTGCTGCAGGTAGGCAAATGCATGGATTTGGTGGATCAGTGCAGATCATGGATACGGATCGCCTTGGATACAGGTACGGATACAATTTTTGGTATCCGCCGACCCGTGTATCTGTATCCAGCAATCCATGGTCCCTATTTGGGCAGTGTCACAGTACCCGCATCACACATCAACATCACCAACTAGCGTTGACCACAATCATACCGTCACCTGTAACAGCAGTTTGGTGGGTGTGACAGGTTTGTTACACAACCACCACCACACCCTTGACAGCTACACAAGGGTGAGCATGCATGGTGACCAGACTACAACAAAAGAAGGAGCAGGAAAATGGCCAGGGGGTGGTGCTCCCACCTCCCACCCTATAGGTAAGTCTCCATTTATCATCAAGTAAGGAACTCTAGCTAACTACACTACGACAACAACAACAACAACCACATGGGGCCACAGCATGCAATAACACATCCCCCTCTCATCCACCTTGCGGACATGTAACAATGATGATGACACATCCCCCTCTTGTCCACCTCACAGACATGCAACAACATGTCCGATGGCATATGCCCCCCTTGTTCCCCATCTCAATCACCTCGCAGACATGCATGTCACATCAATTGATGCCAGCGCTGCATCCATGAGGTTGCAGAGTGGAACGGGCACTGTGGTGGATGGTGGGATGTGATGGTACACCATGGGTAGGGTGTAGCATTGTGACCCATGGATGTTTGGGCATGGGTGCAGGTGAACACTGCCCCAGGTACCAACGACATTGACCACAACCACAACCATGCTGCTGACAGACCAGGAGAGAGGGAAAAGGGCCAGGACTATGAAATACCTGACACCAAGATGGATGATGGGAGCGTGGGCTACATCCATGCTCCCATTTCCATGGCTCATGGCTCATCCATGAACATGACCACCTCACGAACATGCACATCCACGTCAATTGATGCATGCATGGCATTCGCGAGGTGTCTGGCATGGAAACCATGGGCACCTGCCATCAACAGGTGCGGTTTGGTACCCGTCACCAGGATGGGGGCGGTTACCACGTCTGTATCTGTGATAAAATCTGTATCCGTATCTGTATCCATGGCTCAGGTATGGATTTTGATGGATACAGATACAGATAGCCTCAGATGTATCCATGGAGTATCTGTGCAATAGCCTAGCTGCAGGCTTGGGTTGACCGGGATCCAGCTATTGCTGCAATGTGGGTCCATGTTGGTCCACAGGATTGAGCCACATACCAGTCTGCTAGCACATATTTAATGTTGACAACATTGACAGAGCTCACAACAGCTGAAGCCATTGTTTATTGAGAACCTGTCATCTAAAGTAATCAGAATGTCTCTGTCTGTACATCACATATACGTCCCATGTAATCTAATTTGAAATGTAATTATTACATGCGCAGGCAATAGCAAAATTACAAAATTCTTCTTTTGCAAATGCACAATATCTCATCCTTAGCCTTAACCCTTACAGGAGCTCCTTATGCCCAATGACAATCTATACCAAAATCAGAACCTACTCCACTTTGAATATTGTGCTTTTTTATTTAATATTACTCAATTCCCAATTTGCATCCCTCACTTCTTAAAGTGGACATCTAAATCTAATAATTATTCTATCCAAATACATAATTAAATTACCAAGGGCAGGAGGCAGGTGGGAGGAAGGTAGGTGTGTGTGAAGTGAGAGGAAGGTGGCAGTGGCAGTGGGAGGTGGGAGAAGAAGTGGGAGTGGGAGAAGGGGCAAGGTGGGAGTGGAAGTGGAAGAAGGGAGTGAGAGTGGGAGAAGGAAGTGGGAGTGGGAGTGGGAGTGAGAGTGGGAGTGGGAGAAGGGGTGAGGAGGGAGGGGAGGAGGGCAGGGCAGCAGGGAGAGGGAGGGGGAGGGGGAGGGGGGGAGGAAGGAGGGGTGTGAGGAGGGGTGCGATGTACATACCTCTCTCGTTCCCATCATCCTCATCCTCATCATCTGTGTATTCACCATCCTCATCCTCATCATCTGTGTATCCACCATCCTCATCCTTGTCATCTTCATCTTCGTCTCTGCCAGCCTCGTCCTTGTCATCTTCATTTGGGTCTCCACTGTCCTCGTCCCCATTGTCCCTCTCATTCCCGTCCCCATTGTTCTCGTCCTTGTCCTCATCATCCTCATTGTTGTTGTCATCCACATCTCCATTGTCATCCTCTGGCTGGCCATCTCTGTCCTTGTTGTCTTTGTCATCGTCATTGCCTGCCATCCATCGTTTCAGCCCTGGAGTTGGGCATTGACGTGATGTGGCAAGGGTGTGCATGTTGCAGGGCATTCCTGGCATGGCAGAGAAAGTTCTACATACAAATAAATAATATTAGTTAGCATAGTAATAGATAGTAAGTTTTTAGACTTGTACTTACCTTCTACTTGATATTGTTGCTGTTGCTGTTCTTGTGGACACATTGTGGAGTGCGTGATGATTTTAACCCACACCACAGGTTGCCGATTGCCCAAACGGGTGCAAGTTGCCTTATATGTAACCAACATCTTACTTTTCTCAGTGTAATTGCATGGAGCACAACAACTGTGTAACACATTTAAGACCATGTAGGGATAGAATTAGCCTCTGACTACATCCTCCCCAAATTTTGTATTGTATTATGGCCTACATAGAGAGATATCCATGATTCATTTATACCTCCCTGCCAATTTCAGACCCTTAAAGTGCAACTTTACCAATATTGCTCTGAAGAATATGAGAATAATCATGAAACTATTATGTAAAGTACCTATTGTATTGATAATCAGTGCCTGGCACTTGGTGGTCCCAGACATCTGTTGTAGCCAAGAAAGTTTCGACAAGTTCAGAGTAAAGCAGCAGAAACTTTGGACTTCAGTTGATGGGTCAGCCATAATGCACAATTCTGTGCATTTGCTGGTTGCAACATAGGTCCTGGCCCACCAAAAATCAGGCACTGATGTCTACCATAATGAGTACTTATTCAAGTACTCCTTAGATTAATTTCAGACTTTCAAGACAAATTTAGATCAGTAAGGGGCCAATTCTGGCAGAGGAATGGAATAAGTGTGAATAGCAGGGCCAAATAAAATACTAAATTTGACATGAGTGTAGGTTTACATCTTTTCAGGATCTCACTTGGGGTATACATGCCTTGTTGTGCATATGAGAAGATTCAAAAGCTTCAGCCACACTTTCATGTTTGGAAACTCAAACCCTTTTGGGAAATCGGCCACTGCTGGTTGGACTTTTCAACAACACAAAATGGGTGCAGAAGAGCACACGAGGTAATTTCTTTTTTTTAAATTTTTTGTGAGTTGTATGCTAATGATTATAATGATTGCAGCTACACCCACAACAAATGCAGGCAAACCCGAACTGCAACCAACACCAGCCCAGAAAACAACACCATGGCCACCCCAGCAAACAGAGTGGATGCCACTGAAAACAGCCACAGAAACGAGGCTGCAAGGCTGGGTACGAGGATGCGCCAATGACTGAGACAGACAGAGACAACCACAGTGGCAATGACAAGGGCACATATGGCCAGCTAGGGGATGACAATGGGGATGGAGACAGCTAGCGAGGAGATGACAGGACGATGGAGACAACGATGATGATCCAGCGGATGATGAGGACTATGGGGGATGATGACGACAATGACGATGATGACGATGATGAGGGGAACGGGAATGACAGGGACTGGAATGTGGGGACAGGGACAATGGGGATGGGGACAATGGGGGCGATGGGAACAATGGGACAAAGACGGCAGAGATGTCACTTCAGGCAACTACTATCCTAGGACTTCTTAGTTGGAACATGTTAGTAGTGTTGTTCTTACTAAGAGACTCAAAATCCTTGTTCTTCCCTGGTCTTCAATCCAGAGTCCCATGGTCCTTGTCAGTGGGGAAAATGGGGGGAAAATGTATGCCCCTTGGGGAAAGGTGTTTGGCCCATGGGCCGCACAATTGATCAAAATAGGTGCAAACAGTGCATTTGGAATGCAGTCCAGCCTAGATATATAGCAACACAGTCTGACCCTCAGAGTGGCAGTCTCTTTCTGTGGGAACACAGTCCATCTCCCACACCAACACAGTCTGGCATTCTGGTGGCTAAGGTTTAACATGGGTAACCCGGGGGTCTAAAAAGCCCAACCCGGACCCGGACCGGTCAAACCCGGTCTAAAACGGGTTCAGGTAACGGTGATGACAGGTTTAATGCCCGGGTTGGCCAGGTTCATTCATTCGGGGGGGGGGTTCACAAAAACAAAAACAAAAAGTAATCTACTTGTCGGTGATCTCAACATTTTCGGCATCCTCTTCAGCCCTCTTGCACTTCAGTTCCTTCCCGCCACTCTTGATGTCATCCATCACGTTCTCGACCGTGATCAATCCGTTGCGAAACCAAGATCCAAGACACATGTGGGCGCGAATGCTGGAACCACTGAGCCGATTTCGGGAGAAAGGGAGAATTTGTCTTCCCTGGGAGAAAACTCGTTCGACAGCTGTCGAGGTTGCTACAGTACATTGTTAGCACAGATCACCTCGAAAAACCCTTCACCGACTCACCGGGAACACTCAGGAAGTCCAGGGCCATCCTGGATAAATTCGGATAGACGAAGCGATTGTTCCACCACCACATGAGGGGGTTAGTGACATTTTCAACAGGAGATCGGAGATACTCATCCAGCTCGCTAGCACGAGATGCTGCGGGCACAGACAGATTGCTGAAGTCGAAGAAGGCCGAATCATTGGATGTGGGAGCCATGCCTTGATTGGTACCAGTCTCATTCTTGTACCTAAGATCGTATTCATTGCGCACAAGTTCCTCTGCTTGTTTAATCCAGTTGGCCTCCCATGCGTGTTGACGGAAATATTCTAACTTCATGCCGGGGTGGAGCACCATTGCAATCCGATAAACCGCAGAAGAATCTGTAAGCGAGTAGTATCGATTCATCTTCTTTCATGCGAGCTTCAAAGCAGCGACAATGCTGGGGTGGTACCCAGTCTTCGTTTGGGGATCCAGGCCTTCTGTGAGCTGATCCATCGCCGGGATGACGGCGGCCACGCTAGCGGTGTCCTTTGAAAAGAATAGAGTCGCATGCTTGAATTGTTTGAGGACTGCAACAAGTTGATCCACCACCACCCATTCGTCATTGTCCAACTTGTACTGCCTTAGCTTAAGCGTCTTGTCAGCGGTGATGGCATCAACAACGGCCTGATACTGTTGCACAAAGCATAACATGTTGTAGGTGGAGTTCCAACGTGTGAGGACATCGTGAGGGATTTTTCGGCGCTTGAGCCTGTGGACTACGCAGTATTTGAACCAGATGGGCAACAAAATCGTGGATGAGTGGATGATGGCAAATGACAGGCGGCAGATCTTGACAACAACCTTGCGGACATCAGTGGTTTCAGCGATCATGGCTTCCCATTCATCTTCGGCCAGCTCAGCGAGCTCATCGTGGCTGTCATCAATGTCGTCAACATCAACGTCATCCTCCTGCTCTCTGTCCGCTCCATCTGCTCCATCCTCTTCATCCTCTTCGTCCTCTTCATCCTCGTTCTCGACATCCAGTTCCTCTGCATCATCATTCGATTGATCACCACCACTGCGACCTGCTGCTTTGAAGGGACTAAAAAGAGTCTTAGCAGCAAGCTGCATGGTGTGGTTAAAGCAGCGGACATGCGCCTCCTCATCAAAAGAATTATCAAGAGCGGCGAACGCAGTGGTTTGCGTGTCGTTGGCAGAGGCGTTGTCGGCAACCATGCTGAGGACTTTCTGCTCCACACCGAAGTCGACGACCATCTTCTGGAACGCATTGGCCAGAGTCTTGCCAGTGTGAGATTCGGGAACTTCGACCATATCAAGAAGAAACGTGAGCATCTTGCCTTTATGCTGCAGATGGACTGTCCAAGCTACAAATGCGCAATGATTGGGGGATGTCCACGCATCCGTCGCGAAGTGTAAGCGGCCAGGATGTTTGGTCAAGAGTTTCTTGATGCGATCACGAGAAGCCTGGAAGACGACATTGATATCGCGGTTGACGGTGGTGTGCGACGGAAGGGACAAATGTGGGCGACCGGCAGTAACCAACTTGATGAATTCTTTATCGGTGACGATGTAGGATGGTCTGTTGTTTTCAGCAACCCATTTGACAATGCGGGCGCTGTAGATTCAATTAGTTTTGGTAGACAAAATAAAAAGAGAAAGGACATGCCGTGCTTCAGTGTTCGTGAGGGAACGATGAGAGAATGTGACAGGCTCTTGGCCTTTGCGAGCAAAAGCATTGAAGACGGACTTATTCTGATCCTTGGTATTGCCATCCGCAGCGGCCTTGACAGCGTCTTTGCCAAAGCAGCGCCGGGCGTGCTTCATGAGGTTGGCAGTGGAATGCTTATCTCCCTTGTCAATGTAGCGCCAAATAGTGTATTGCACGGGTATGGGTAAACCCGCGGGTTTTGCCACGGGTATGGGTACGGGTAGGGTACGGGTACGGATTCCTGGACCCGCCAGCTTTTTTTTAAGCCCGGGATCGTCCAAAACGGTCAAGTATTGAGCTAGATATGCTCAAAATACCTCATTGGAGTATTTTGAGCATATCTAGCTCAATACTTGACCATTTTGGACGATCCCGGGCTTAAAATGACGGGTACAACCCGCGGGTATTGTACCCATGGGTACAACGGGTGCGGGTACGGGTACAGCCAAAAATACCCGGGGGTTACCCGTGCAATACACTAGCGCCAAACGCCGCCAAGAGTCGTCTTGCAATTGTGAGCTGCACATGGAAAGAAGTGGAACGGGTGGTTTTCGAGCCACTCAATGGTAACGTTGTCCTTGAAGAACGAGTAGATAGGGGAGCGCCACGTCTTCTTGGCCAGATCTGTTCAACAGGTTAGCAAGCCCCAAAACACGTAGCTAGATGTACCTAATTCTTTTTCATAGTCAATAGTGCTACAGACTTCGGAGGTCACTGAAGTGGCATCATCATCGGATTCTATGTAGTGGGGCTCGGCGGACTTGGTGGAAACCTGAGAGGATGTGTTACTGGAGGTTTTGCTTTTTGCTTTGGCAGATGGCTTCTTGGCGGGGGCAGATTTGCCTGAGGAGACAGACTTCGCAGAGGTCGACTGGGTCATTGGTGGATGAGGGGGAAAGTTGAGGGAACGTATCCAAGAGACGATGGATGAGTTTTTTGAGTCGGACAGCCGCCGGCCACATAGCTGAGATGAACTGAATGAGCGGAAAAAGAAAAAAAGAAACCAATGTGGATGTACCTGTTTCAGTTGGCCCGATCGATTGCGGCCCATAGGGGTCTTCTGGGTATGGCAGGGCCAGAAGCAAAGTTTGAGGGAGGTAAAACGAAGCCAGGTGCTGAGCGTTGACCAACTCCTTGACGGCTGTTGCGGAGCACGAACACGTCGGCAAATCCCCGGTGACCCGCCGGTTCGGGTCACGGTGTCATGCGGGTAGCCAAAATGGCAACCTGGTACCTGGACCGGTGGAGTGGTACGGAGGTACCGCTCCGAGGGCTAGCTGGAGAGTCTCGCTGGAGAGCTGGCGAGGAAGGCTTGATTGGGACTGACTACTGACAGGGATCTATCTACAACGAACCGTGGGAGCCTCGTCACGTGACTAGGCACTCGCTACCACTCCAATTGCCCCCCTCCCTCATAGCGACGTCCTCGTCGCTATCGAAGACCTAAAAGAAAGAAAGAAACAAACAAACAAACAAACAAAAAGAAAAAAAAAAAAAAAAAAAAAAGGGAAGAGGAAAGAAAGAGGAAAAAAAGACTGAAAAAGAAACTAGTCTACTCCACTGGGGTCTAGCAAAGGAGGTCCAAGACTGGGATCAAAGGGAATGGGAACTTGTCCAGAAAAAGATGGAAAGGAATCAGAGGGTTGGGAAAAGGCAGGAGAAACGTCGTGGACACAAGCTGGAAGTTTTGATGAGTTTCGCAAAGAGATTGTGGGAAGATGGCGAGGTTGTACTCGGAATGGGGAGTCGTCGAAATGTGTTGGGTATGGTTGACGACGAGGTGGGATTTTATGTACGGGGTATCTCGGGGGAAGGTTTTGAGGGTGGACACAGCGGTGACGGTAGCGAAGCGTGGACCATGGATTTTGCGCTCAGGGGTAGGTGAGGGTAGGGATGCTCTTCGGTCGCCAAATAGGGGCGTGGGTGGGGCGGGTGTCGCGCCAGGTATGGTTTTGACAGGGAATGTTGAATGCAAGGACGGCTTGGGATTTCGGGGCAGGGATATTGTTGTGGTATGCTGATGGTGGTGTTTCCACGGGTTCCGTTTGCGTAGACGCGTCGGCATATCGTTTTGTGGCCATAGGTGGGTCTGCCTCGTGTGCAGTCGCAGGTCCGGTATGTGCCTCCGTGCTCGCGGGTTGTTGCTTTTTCTCATCTTGCCCTTTGATGTTTCGCCTCGGAGCACCATCCCTCTCATTTCGGTTCTCTCCTGCGAGGATCTCCGCGATTTGGGATGGCAGAGGCCATGCTCGGCCATCGTAGTGTGTTTGGTGGTTGTTGGAAGCGTGGTACGGTGTGGGGGCGAGATGCTCGCGTTGGGGGTTTGGTTTTGGGTCAGGGTAGGCGGGGATGGTGGGTCGAGACGGTGTAGGCACGAGACGTTCGTGTAGGAAGGGTTTCGAGGCCGATTTCACGGTGCTGGGAGTGGGTATGCCAGTGGGCGTTGAACACTCGCGCTCGTGCAACCTTTTTGGGTCGGGGTGGGACAAGTTTGCAGGCTGGGATGGAATGGGCGCTGGACAGGGCTCTGGGGTTGGCTTTGCATTGGGGTTGGGTCTACACGCCGGGCGTTCGCGCTCACGGCCGCTTTTGGCGCTGGGGTTGGGGTATTTCGAAGGGAGCACGCGGCTGCGCTCTGCTCCGGGGTGCTTTGGGTTGGGGGTGGCGAGAGCCGCGGGCGCTGGGCATTCGCGTCCGTGCTCGGTTTGGAGGTGGTTGGCATTGTGGGACGGCGTGGTGGACGCGTTTGACGTGGGCTGGGGCTCGTCTTGGCACACCGGCATTGGCATCTGTGGTTTCTGGGTCAACGGGGGCGGGGCCGTACGTTGGGGTTGCGGCTGAGGTGCTGGTGGTGCTTCGCGGTGCTTCACGTTCGTTGGTGACGTGGCGGCAGCAGCTGGGCTGGACTGGGGTTCGTTTGGGCACACGGGTGCTCGCGTTGGCCGTTCCTCAGTCGACGTGGGTGTGGTTGGACGCTGGGGCCATGGTCCGGGTATTGAAGGCGAAGGCTGCAGCGTTGGGTGCAGCCGTGACGTGGCAGTTGTGTTGGGCGTGATGGGCACGCGTGCGGACGGCGTTGGGGCCTGCGAGACGGTAGACGGGGTTGCCGTTGACGTTGTGGGGACTTGGGGCGTGGTTGCGAGGGTGGGGGACGTGAACGTGGCAGTTGGCTTTGGGGCGCGTTCTGACGCGTTTTGCAGCGAGGGTGGGGCCATTTGGGTGGGCAATAACGACGTGGCGTGCTCAGGCGCGAACGTCGACGTTTCTGGTGGAGGTGGGCACGCTGTGGTGTGCTGGGGCGCGTTTTCGCGCGTGGATGCCGTTTGGATGCTTGGGTTGGGGTATTTTGGTGGGAGCTCGTGGCTGCGCTCTGCTCCAGGTTGTTTGGGGGTGGGGGTGGCGAGAGCCGCGGGCGCTGGGGATTCGCGTCCGCGCTCGGTTTGGAGGTGGTTGGCGATGTGGGACGGTGATGGTGGTGAGTTTCGGGGCCCGTACGTCGTTTTTGGCTTGACGCGGTTGGAACTAGCGAGGTGGGGCGACGGGGCTGTTGAATGTTCACGTTTGGAGGTGCCGGGTGGTGTTCGAGTGGCGTTGCCGGGCACCGGGGCAGTGGGCGTCGTGGTTGCTCTCATTGGGGTCCACGTCGCTGTGGGCTGCGTGTGGTTGGCGTGGGCCGTTGGCGATGTGGTTTGCGGTTCGTTTTTTATAGTGGTTTTCCGCCGCGTTTTTTCCTTCTTCGCTCGTTTCTTTTTAGTAGTCATTTGTGTGGCAGTGGATCGAGAAAATGAAAATGTTTGATGTTTGGAAAATGGTTCGGTGCTCGGAAAATTGCTTGGTGTTCGGGAAACTGCTCGGTGTGCTGTGCTCTGTGCTCTGTGCTCGGTACACGTAAAATCGCTGGGGTGCTGAAAATTCACTGGAGATCACAGGAAGTCGCTGAAAATTGCTGAAGACTGAGGCTGTGTTCGAATCCGCTCTCATCACCACGTTGGAGTGGTACGGAGGTACCGCTCCGAGGGCTAGCTGGAGAGTCTCGCTGGAGAGCTGGCGAGGAAGGCTTGATTGGGACTGACTACTGACAGGGATCTATCTACAACGAACCGTGGGAGCCTCGTCACGTGACTAGGCACTCGCTACCACTCCACCGGCTGGAACCGAACCGGTGGGTCACCGGGTTGACCCGGACCCGTGTTAAACACTACCGGTGGCACACAGTCCAGCATTCTGGTGGCACACAGATTGGCCTATACACTGTAGTCCTCTTCACATCTCTTCCACTGCCATTCCCTACCTCTTCCCCCTCAGTGGCCACTATGCCCTCCTTCAGCATCTCAACTTCTACCTCACCCTCCTTTTTGCTCCATACACATGTCCATTGTCCAGGTTTATAGCTCGCAGGCAGGGCATTTGCAGCAGCCATGTCAGTTGTGGCTGTCACAGCCATACATGCCCTCAGCCTCCCCTCCATTGCCTTCCAGCACAACACCAACAACCACCACCCCAGCATGCCCGTTGTCCTCAGCCTCAATGTGGGGGGTGTGTGTTGCATTCCCATACCTGCGGCCCTCATCCTCATGCCTATGCTCGCATGGGCACCTGCACTGTGTGACTCCCCTGCCCAGTGACTCTTCTGCCTATAGGACACCTTCATCTCTCTTGCTACTACTGCATGTACATTTGCCACACTCACCTGGATATATTCCAACGTGACCTGCCCCAATGGATGAGGTTGTGTTTTGTCTTCTACATTAATGTGTAATACACAAACACCATGTAGCCCCCACTGTGCACCTATGGAGCTGACACCAGTAGCTCAATTGTATTCAGCAAATGGTTTGGCATAGTATGGGATGTCAATATCACCATTCTCTGTGCTATCACACTAACAATTCCACAGTTGGTGCCAAATGCCTTATTATGCTGTTTCCAATAATGTACCTGACATCTTAGAACATTTACTGGCTGTGCAACTTGCCAAACAAACCCATATCCCAGCATCATATTGGGAGTATCTCACATCTACAGGCATGCCAAAGGCACAAGGGCATGTTCCAATGGTCACTCCTAGTGCGGTTAGTGGGTAGTTCTGTTAGTGGTTAGCAGTTAGGCTTTAGGTGGTTTACTTAGTGGTTAGTATTATCATTAGTTAGTTTAGTTTTTGTTCTTCTCTTTCTGTTGCTGTTCATCAATTTCATCTACAGAACAAGGTGTCAATTCTTCCAAGACTATATATTCTCTGCACCTCACAGTGCAACCTCCACCTTCAGCTGCCAGCATATGCATGCACAGAACCCTAAAACATATTCTCCATTGACATGATTGGTCATAACAATCACAATTGAAAGTGGTTAGAGGTGATGCAAGCTGTTGAGTGTTTCACTTAGAATTTTCATCATGCTCAGCATAATCATACTAGTATAGGACAACCTGACATCCCATGCTGCACTAATGCCACACTTCTTTTCTGGTGAAGATGATGCCAGGAAGGATTGCAGTACCTGTGCCATTTTTCCGTAGTTGCCTGAGGACATTGAGTAGAGATGAAAAATTGATGTGATGCGACAAATTCTCCATAGAGTTGCTGAGGGTGTTCTAATTGCCACCATGGCACATTTGCCCAGGTATGTTACATCCCTGATCCTATTTCTTTGCAATCTAGTTTGTGTTGTGGACAGGTTACAATATTCAGTTATGATAAAACAGCTGCATGATATTCTATAATAACAGAGAAGTTAGGTACTGTTAATTTTCACCCTGCAAACACAGGGGTTAAACATTAAACATGTAGAGCAGAAGTATGACTCTACACAATACATTGACAGACCGGTATAGTAGATGTGCCTGGGCTGTCACATGACCCAGTTTGCATGGTTGACCTTAGTCAGTAGGCTTTCTGATGTAGTAGACAGTCTCATCCTTCAATATCAACTCAGTTCCACTCAATTCCTGTGGGACCTCTCTACTGGTGTTACTGAGCCCGGGAAAATTTAGGGCTTTAGCAGTTACCTTCTCACTTGATTCATTTTACCGTGATTATCACACATAAATGCACTGGCCATTTTAACTCTTAAAGTTACCTCTAGAATCTGCAGGTGACAACTTTGAGCTTGTGATAATCATCCAGTTCAACTTGTATCTGTTTTTATAATTCCGTGTATATCCAATCCACTTTACCAAGTGGTTTTGCCTTCAGATGAATTTGTGACCTAGGTTAACCAATCCTTTTACTGCCAACACATTGTTTCCTGTCATTGTCCAATTGTCAGCTGCCTTACATCTACTGTTTCAAAATGTGGGTTAACAACTGCTGTCTCAATTTACCTGACCAAATTTGTTGTTAGGAGCCAACCAGTCATTCCAAAAGTATGCAGGAGAGCTGATGCAACCCAGCCCACTACTTGGTGGGCCATTATTGTTGTGTTGCACATGATGTATTCACAGTCATGTTGTGCAAACAGTTACAGTTCAACATTCAACAGTTGTGTTGAATCACCATGCCCAGGTTTCCAGGAACTACAACTAACAATGCACTTCCTAGTAACTTTCCTGCTCAACGAGATGGAGTACTCAATGGTGCTGGATGGATGGCCATGAAAAAAAAGGTGCCATTTTCTATCCAAACATTGCCACAATCCCACCCCATTCTACTCATCACCAGTAACTCATGTTTCATACAAGAGCGGTGTATGACCAGACTTGGGTTTGTTTCATATGAATCCTGGTTCCCACCCTCCTGATCAAGTTATCCTTTGGCATCATTTGCTTCTGCTGTTTTTTTATTTGATTTTTAGTAACACTCCTATTCCACAGAGAAAAAGAGTTGATCTCCAACCATCTAAGCTTGACAAGGTGGGAAAGGCCACTGTCAAGTGTTTGATATAAGAGGAGTCAGGCAAAATTATGCTGGCTGATGCGTGAGTCATTTATCATTCAACAGTGTATCATAATAACTGGCACAACTTACTGCTCAATGCAGGACTTGGGTGTGGTTCGGTAGATATTGTGGCATGATTACAAGAGGTGCTCCCAGTGGTACCATCAGGAGAGTCACAGGTGCTGGTATCAGATAGTATTTGCAAGTGGATCGGGATGTTGTGTTCATGCCTGATTTTACTAAGAATATTGGTAGCTGTCGAAAGACAGGCCTCTAATGTGATGAGGTTTATATGCAGGGATCTCTGCCAAACTTGTCACCTCATGCATTAATGTGGTAGTGAATAAGCTGACCTGTTTTTTACACTCGATAGCCTGCTGCTGTCCCTCCTCTGGATCCATCCTGCAAATAGAGAAATAAATGCAGTGTTGAAAAAAAAATGATGCTTATGTAACTTTCCCCCTGCCAGTCATTCTGAGGGCCTTGATCCTGGCTACTAGATCTCAGGCATTCTAAGCAGTGTGCATATTGGTGTCGAGGGCTGCCACAGTACACGTAGCACACTATATACCGCAATGGGTGAATGAATGCACAGGCTTGTAATTAAATAATATGTCCCGGTTTGAACCACTCACTGCTGATCAGCTTGAGAAAGCTCCTTTGAAGCCAAGCAGGGGGACTTCAATTTGACAGATGAGTATGGATATTTCCTAACCCACATTTTTTGCTACATAGCCAGTGCCATATAGAGAGCAAGACTTGAGCACTCCTGCTAAGAAGAGAAAAGTACGACCACAGCAAGTTGTCCATGATAAGGATGGAAATATCTCTGAGTGGAAGCAGCATTGCTTAGACCATGAGATGGAGGGGTTTTTGTGTGATGCCAATATCAACTGTGGTTTGTGTAATTTTCTTCCTATCCCTGGCAAGGCTGACTGTCTCCAGTAAAATTTGTGAACTTCAACTTTTGAGCCATCATCACTAATAAAAACTTAGCAAAGATAGTGTATTGCACGGGTAACCCCCGGGTATTTTTGGCTGTACCCGTACCCGCACCCGTTGTACCCGTGGGTACAATACCCGCGGGTTGTACCCGTCATTTTAAGCCCGGGATCGTCCAAAACGGTCAAGTATTGAGCTAGATATGCTCAAAATACTCCAATGAGGTATTTTGAGCATATCTAGCTCAATACTTGACCGTTTTGGACGATCCCGGGCTTAAAAAAAAGCTGGCGGGTCCAGGAATCCGTACCCGTACCCTACCCGTACCCGTACCCGTGGCAAAACCCGCGGGTTTACCCGTATCCGTGCAATACACTAAGCAAAGATGCTGCCAAAAATTCCAGAGGAGTTAATTACTTGGGAAGATGCAATTCCAAGATCTGGCAACAGCTCTGACAATGAGTTGCTGGTAATATATCTCCCAAATTCAATTGCAGAGCTATGTTTGATATATCTGCCTTTCTAGCCAACATTATTTGATTTTCTCATGCCTTTCCTTTAGCATAATCTTAACAACAACATTTCCAAACATCTCAAAGTCTTTCTACTGCACAAATACCAGATGGTGAACAGTAAGGGGAAAAAGTCCATTTATATCAATAGACCTGGTGAGGTCTCTGGAGAGTTGCGTGTTGTGAGAGGTTGGACAGCGTTAGGTTGGAAGGTGCCTCTCTGTATGGTTTTCTTTTATTTTTTCAGTTGCTAACTTATTATCTAGGGTGCTACCAATGTAGTCCCATGTCCTGAATTTGTCTTAAGTGGCAGGAAAATGAATGTGACATGCACCCCTTGTGAAGGATTTACAACCACTCTCATACCACATCAACTCAATCATCAAACACACTAACCCCAAACATTTTAAGCAGGCACAATTAGTACAAGAAGCAGCAAAATGTGCTATCCCCTGCTACTGTGCCATCTGTGCTGTGGATCCTCTCATGTATGAAGGGTGTGAGCTGTTGGTGAAATGGAAGTCACATCTACATCAAGATCGTCAGGACCCTCCCTGGGGATAAGCAGCTATGTCTAGTGTTGGGTACCATAAGGGAGGTCACTGCAAACTCCCCCATCTCAGTCTCCACATGTGTTTTGAGCCTGGAGACATTATGCACCTATGTGGATGAATTATCCCTCATGAGATTGAAGACTGGATCGGCTAGTGCATCACTATTTCTCATTTCACACATTCCAGCATATGGAGGGCAATGGGAAATTACACAGCCTTTGAGGGGTGTGGAAGGGAAGATTCTGATTCAGAAGATGATTAAGTCTTATACATGTAAACTGAGGCAGATTTCTCAGCACATAGATATTTTGCTCAAATGGTTTAATGTCATGATTGTCAGGTTGCTGAGCCAGGTGCAAAAAGTCTGTAAGGGGACTAACTGTTCCAACTCGGTAATGGTTATTATGTAAGCAACTGTAAAGTGGATAGAGGCAAATGTATGGGATATGAATCTTGCACGATGGGTAGTTTCCAAACACCAACCAATGGGTTGCATCTTTAGGGTTTGGATGGAAAGAAATCACAAAGTTGAGGAAGAGCTGTCCATTGGATCGATCTATAGCATAGTCCCAATCCATTCTGGGATACTCCCTCATCAAAGCTTGATAGAGGTCATCCTCCACCGTAAGGCCTTCAGAGCTTCAAAAGTCACAAACTGTTAGAGGCGTGCAACTCCAGAAGGATCGGAGTTCTTCGGAGGAGCGGAGACGTCAACTCTTGAAGTAGGTTCACTACTTCCTTAAGTCGTATTGAGAAGACGTGGACGGAGCGGAGTTAGTCCGGAGTTCCGGACTAAGTACTAAGATAACTAATGAGCTTAAGGGAAAGCCTTAAGTTTGAGAGTGGGTAAGAAATAAGGAACTCAAGTTAATTTTCTGAACGGAGTTACAGGACATTGTAGTTCTAGTTTATATACTTGGTAGACTAATTGTCATGTCCTTGGAGACGTGAAGACAATATGAACTCCGGAAAGAGGACCGGAGTTCGGAAGAAAATAAAAGGGATAAAAGGTTGCTATGTACGGTGACAAGTAAACAAAGGGGAGGAAGAGAAAAGGAGGTCGGAGTAAACGGAGATGGGGAAGAATAGTAATTAACAAGAGAAGAACAATAACGTACGCGAGAAGATAAGATAAGATAAGATAAGATAAGTCGGCGGAAAAGTCCGGAGCGGAGTTCGTCGGAATCCGGCGGAGCTGCATGGGATATGACACAAACAAAGAGAAAGGAACCAAAGAGATCGAGATTGTCAGGATTTTCCCTAATGATTTTCTTCATGCAATACTGCAAATCATCAAGGGCAGAAGCACAAACAGGAGTGGTTTTGGTGTCCATAAATCTATGATTTACTAAAGCCTTCCATCTTCACTCATCCAGAGTAAAATCTGTATACTCCAAACAGCCAGGAACTGTGGAGGCAATGATGGAAGGGAGCACGACCTCTGTAAACCACAATGATTGCACTTTGAAAGGAATCCAATCAACTCAAAAGCCCCTGAACTTATTCTGGTGGATCATTCTTGGAAAGAACACATGCTTCCTGCTTCATCTCCAAGATGTGCAAAGTGAGTGTGAGATATTCCAGGCAAAGGAAATGATTTGGATAGCCACTCTAATCAACCACCACTGTCTTTGTCTATTTCTTAAAGTCAGAGTCAATTCCAAGTTCACAATGTAAAAGAGGGCATCATCTTGGTTGCGAAGCCAATGGTGAAGGAGATAAAAGTTGATTATGGTTTGATCCAACCCCTTTCCAACATCCAAAGTCTGAATCCCCAACAGAGCAACACTCCACATCATAGGATTACAAAGAATCAGGTTTTGAAATAAACATAAATGAGGCTGAAAACTGAGCTATGGAATTGTTTAAACTGACCTTGGTCATACTTTTCATTGTTACTAGGCCTACGTTCATTATGGGATTCACCAACATTAGATAATAGATATGGAGTGATTGGTATTCCAGTCTTCAAGTTGCAAAGGCACAATGTCACCAGA
The DNA here is from genome assembly GCA_963556145.1 of Hygrocybe punicea. Taxonomy (NCBI): domain Eukaryota; kingdom Fungi; phylum Basidiomycota; class Agaricomycetes; order Agaricales; family Hygrophoraceae; genus Hygrocybe; species Hygrocybe punicea. Next base: position 909,632 of record OY744464.1, read on the forward strand.
AGGCTGATAACCATCTGAACTGTCAGAGTGTGTGAAATCATCGGAGGAAGAGGAGAAAGAGGTAAAAATTTGAGAATGCAACCCAGCTAATCCATCAAAAGCTGATTCCAGTTGCTTATGAGTCAACTGAGAGGCCTGAGAGGAGGTCAGGATGGATTTCCATGCAGGATTGACAGACAATGAGTCCATAGGATCAGAAGAAGATGATGATGAGGAAGCTCTGGAAGCTATAAAGTCCAGCTTTCCTTGAAATTCTTTTGCTACAGAGAGCAGATCGTCAGAAAATTTGGAATCTGATAAAGTCAAAGAGTCAGACATGATGATGGAAAGCAAGATACAATATGTAATACAGGCACAACCCCCAACCTACATGAGGCATCATAATAACATAACAAATGAAATTACTAAATTCAACTACGTGTGCAATAAGAACATTCATAATACACAGGTTTATCACCCAAAACTCTTCTCACATACTTTTTGCTGAGATTTTGCAGAGAACATTTCTCCTCCCCTTTATCAGCCTCAGAAAACAACCATCTGGAAAAAAGTTGCTGTTCACCATTGCCAACCAATCCACGAATTGAACAAAGTCCCTGCTCTATTGGTTTCATTGCAATAGATAAGAGATCTTCATCAACACCAACAGAAGGAGATTTTAAGCCCATTATTTCAAATGTAGGTTCCTCCTGTTGGATCTCCATATACTCTGTGTGAAACCACATCTGACAAGTGGAACACCAATGCTGAATGTCACTTTCTGGTGCATACAATCCACGACAACCTATGACACAGGATGATTTGACCTTCTGAAAATTTGTGAAAATTTGTCAAATCAGCACAGCAATATCATGAGAAGATTTAACCCCACAGTGAATATCATGGATTAGATGTTGAGAGCCCAATATGAATAATAGGAATCGGTTGGAATGTTGTGATGCAGACACAAAATGTCATCAAAGTGTAGCAAGGAAGAGGGCACTATCCAACAAGCTTAACTTGCTGGTTGATATTTGACAGAAGTCAAAGGCTTACATTCAACACAAGCAGCATCAATAATGTCCTTATGATTGGAAGCCAACAACTCATTTGAACCCATTTTGTCCAATGGCCTGCTATCTATGAAGCACTATTGGAGAAGGGTACAATGCAATAACCACTCACAGATGAGTACTCTTTGTGGGGAAGACAGATCTGATATGGTCCACAGTATAAAACCAATTTATCTTGATCCAAATCTATTCCAACTTGATCAAGATCGGAACAGTTGAATCAACTTGAATGTTTAGAGAATGAAAACAGACCAATCCTGTTTGTTCCAAGTTTCCTCAAATGTCCAAAATGGTTGCATGATAATAATTATCAGGATCAGCCAAAAAATCATCATTATCCAATTCACACAAGTCTTCTTCATGAGGGACAACCATGACACTAACAGCCAAGAGAAGTTAGGTGAAGAAGAAGCAAAAGCAAGACCTTACTGGTCCCCATGAAAGAATTCCACCAAACCATCCTCCAAGTTACCCATGACTATAGATAAATAAAGTATAAGAGTCGATGCCCAGGTAAGTTTAGACAACCAACTTACTTCTCAGAGACTCATAGGTGGCCATTTTTCCAAACTTGGAATTATTGGGTTTGAGTTCTTGTTCCAGGATGAAGCCATCTAATAATCATCAAGAGTTAAATCAGTTGAGCATCAAGTACCAAAACCATTGTCATGACCCCAAAGGGTTTTGGATGTAATGTCATGGGTTTACCATCAGACCACGGACTTAAATATTTAAGTACAAGACTATGGATGCACATCTACACTCATTAGTACCCATTCTATGCATTTCCACATGACGCATGCTAGTGAACAGACATAAATAGCATATATGCTTACCTTCATATTATTTATCATGGCTTCACTAGCAATGCCCAGACCTAGCCATTTATGTATGGTGCACAGAGGCACATCCCCCACTCATTAGTATTTATTATATTTCTCTGCATTACACATGCAAGGAGACAGGCACAACTGGTATTCTTACCTATATTAGCAGTAATGGATTGATTACAAATCTTGTTTACTTGTATGGATCAAAAGCGACTCAGCTAGATAATGGGAAATGATTAGATAAGATAGTGATAAGATAGGATGTATCAGAGAGTGATTATGATAGTTTGCTTACATAAAGTCTATTGTTCTGAACAGTCCATTGTTCTAAGCAGTCCAAAAGGAGATAAAGTTCACTCAGCCCATTGTTCACAGCCTCTTTGATGCCATCCATTGTTCTTATGACTCAGCCCACTTTCCCATTGTTCTCACTTTCCCATTGTTCTCCAACAATATAAATAGGGCCCCAAATTCCAGTAGTCAGTAGGATTTCCCCCCTCACCAATCAGTAGTCAGTCTTAGTTTTGGTTCACACAGAGTGTTCCCTCATTCTCTTAAGTACTAGTAGTCACTCATTGTAGTAGCTAGTGCTTGTAATCCACTCCGGTTCACTTTCACTCTAGTATTCCTTGAGTTTCCTTTGTCAGCAAGGAGAATTCACTCAGTTCACTCAGTCCATTAGTCAGCATTAGTCAGCTAGATACATTTCTAATGTTAAGGTTTCATCCTAAACAAAACAGAGTAGTCAAAAGGTATTAAAGATATCCCTGAACTAGTAGCCAATGTGCATTTGAAGCTTTGGATTTAAGTCAGATATTATAATACCCAGAGATACTCTTGATTGAATAGGCCCTGTAGCCAAAACCATCCATATTCAACTGGTGAATATTGTTATCAGTATTCATTAGTTCACATTTTATATTTCAGTAGTGATATTAGTATTTTCAGTACATCACGCTCTTCATTTATCATCCACACCCACTTAAAGTCTCACTTCTTATTGAAGAGACTTCACTGTTTCAGTTCTATTGACTCATACAATACATAAACCCTCAATAACTCTTATTTTGGATAGATTAATTAGATACTGAAACTCACGAACAACAAGAAGATACCTGAACAAAGTCAACTCCGGTAACTCTTAGTGAAACAAACATTCACATAACACCGCATAGAACTGACATGAGGTGAAGTCAGAGTGAGAGTGAGCTATGGGTTAGTCAGCCAAAATCATGTGAGCAAACAAATGTATTTACCAGGTTGGTTAGGATTTCAGGAGTTAGCTGGTCTTTGGTTAGCTTATTGGGATATACCTCTTACTTTGTATTATGGCCAGTTATACAGCAATCCAGTGAGTAAATTTCAAAGTTAGGGTTTTGAGAGTTAGCTGGCTTTTTAGCTTAGGGGCTTATGCTTCTTCCTTTGCAGTAAGATTATAGTCATCAGAACATAGAAAAAAATCTCACCAATCCCCAGTCTAAGTTTAGTTGCTTGAAAGTATAAGCTAGCAACACCCAACACAAGGCAAGATACAAGAGCAAACTATATGATTCTATCACATATCCAGCTCATACCATTATTCTACATGTTTCCTGTGAATGCCAAGGCCATAGAGATGACCCCTTGCATCAATTTCTGATCACCGTTCCCATGTTCTTTCAACCAAGGCACAATTTTCTTTAAAAAGGCTTTGCCGACAGATTTCTACCAAGGAGTTTCAGCAGTGATTCTGATGAAAAGATGTTTCATTACCTTTGTTTTGGAATCAGCCCTGATGGACTTGATGTTATCCAAACAGTTGCTTTCATGGCTAGCCCAAAATGCATTCCAAGTCTCAAAAAATAACAGCATCTCATCCATTATCTTCTAGAAACAATCCAACCTGATAAAAATAATTCACAAGAGGGATCAAACAAATGAGGGCTTACAGCACGAGTTCAATTCTATTTAGTCAAGTTTGCCAATTGTTCCAATGAAGGGGCCAGACCATCCAGGAAAATGATTGAAGCTTCTTGTTGTTGATTGGTGGATGTTTTGCTGGTGTCAATTCCAGCAGATTTAGCATGATCTCCCTTCCTAGGACTGACTACGATGACAGTTTTAAAGGTGTAAGTCTTCTTTTTCTCACTAGATTTAGGGGTTCTAATTGGGGCAGATTTCTGCTTTTTCTTCCACTTGGCAAACAGGGTATCTTCCTCGTCAGAGGAAGACACAACATGAACCCCAGATGCTTCTTTTCTTTGAAAACTGGCCATTAAAGTTTCTTCTTCTGAGGAGGATGCAATAAATCTCCCCACTACATTGGCTTGTGAGGAATCCCTGAAATTACAGACCAAAACAATGTTGAAATACTTATGCTCCAAGCAAAAAATATAACACACTCTGATAAATCTTGAGTCATATATGGAGGAGTCCTAAGGCATGTTTGGGAACTAGTTTAACAGCAATCAAAGATCCACATACCTGTCTTCATACACTGTCCTCTCGCTGGTTACCTCAACCTCCAACTTTCCGTGACTTGACTAGCATCTGGATTCAGCCCAGTAAGACATATTTAGATTAGTTATCTCATGTGAAATATATTTATAACACCTGAAATTGGCCCTTTGACAGCTATCTCCAACCAATAAAATCACAAAAATCAAACAACACAAGTAAGCTCACCAGAGTCCAAATTTTGCATGTAAACTTACCTTAAAGGGTTACGATCATCATCATATGACCACAAATCTTCCAAGCCACCATTTGGTTGGTTTAAATTAGACTCATCACTGCAAAAATTATGTTATGCAAGAGGAAGATTTAACACAATACCCAAGCTTACATTTCATAATGGTCTGTGGATGTCACAGAATTATGAATGGCTATTTCAAGCTCAGTCAACTGTGAGTCCAGACTGTAACAACCAATGAGGATAACCAAGAATTACTGATTGTACAACCTACCAGTTCAATGACTCTGCGCAATTGGTGGCATTGATCATCTCAGAACAGTAATGAACATCTGATTCCCTATCAGAACTGTGATACTGTTTCTCATAAGACTTGCCTTGAGTGTGATGTTCAACATTCAAGCTACTTATCAGAACATTGTCTTGAATTCTGGGTAGTGTGTTAATGGCCGTTCCTTCCATCTTTGGTTTGGGAATAATCATTCTTGCAATGGAGTTAAATAACTCCATCAACTTGAATGCAAATGACACATACAAATCTGCTTTCTTAAATATTGGGAAGTCAGATGTTCTGTGGTCTTCAGAGATGGTCAGATTGCAGAGAACAGTGAAATGTATCATGATCAATGATTGTTCAAAGTATGCATGCAAATAAGGAATGTCCTCAAATTGTTGATGAGGATGATGGTTGGCATAGGATACAAATATGAAAACCATATATCCAGGAAAGTCAATCGTTGTTATGAGTTAGTATGTCATACAGCAAAAGACAATGAGAGTGATGTTCATCAGCAAGGGGATTATTCAGGTACAGCAAGGTCACATTGGCATATGTCCATGGTGTCATATTCATGCAACTCTGATGTACTCTGATGAACTCTGATGAACTCTGGCCATCTCCACTCCAGACTTTTCCATTTCCTTTCTATCTTATCTTCTTTTGCACTCCTATCTGTCTCCTCCTTTTGTTTACTTGTCACTGTATGTAGCAACCTTTTGTCCCTTTTATCTTTCTCCAAACTCCGGTACTCCTGCTGAAGTTCCTATTATCTTTTCATCACCAAGGACATAACAATTAGTTTACTAGTATATAAGCTAGAACTACTATGTCCTGTATCTTTGTTCTAAAAATCAACTTGAGTTCCCCTCATTCTCAAACTTAGGGCTTTGCCTTAAGCTCACTATCAGTCTCCATCTTTAGTCCGAATCTCCAGACTAACTCTGCTCTGTCTGCTTGTGCTTACTCAGTACAACTTAAGGAAGTAGCAAAACTACTTCAAGAGTTTGCACCTTCGGTCCTCTAACAACTCTGTTCCGTCCAGAGTTGCATGCCTCTAACACATGGTTGGTTTGGATTATTGTAGAAGAAAGGGGAAAAGGAGAACAAGGGCAAAGCACATTGTCTGAACAAGAAATGGGAATGTGGAATTAAATGAGAGTGTATCATGGGGATATAAGTGATGACAAAGGAAAAAGAAAACAAGGAACAAAATAAGGAGGTAAAAGAAACAAAAAGGACTGTGGCTGTGCAGAATTGTTACAGTTTGTAGCCTAGGACTTTGTTGATGCATCAAAAAATTTATCATTGAACACCTTAGAGATCCACACCCTGTGATCCCCTTACTATGCTCTCTGTGGTGCAGGCATTGGAAGGATCCCATATTACTGCTTTCTTTGCCCAGTTTTTTATATGTCCAACATATGGCCCAGCTCTCTGGACAATAAATTCCCCTCCCCTTAGCTGGAAGATTGAAACAATGCAGAGAAACCACCACAAAAGAACTGGGGCCTTGCTCTGTCCTGCTGGTGTAGATTAGAACATTTCCCAGTAAGCAGAACCAATGTCTTGAAAACTTAGAAACTCAAGCCACCTCCTCACTATCAAAGAGAAACTCTGGAGTGGTGAAATGCATATACACAGTGACCAGTGGCCTCTTTTGGACTTGCAATGATCCCAAAGATCCTTGGAATGACTGATGAGCAGCCCTGGTTGCTGTTCATCCTGCTCTCCAGACTATTCAATGCTTTTGTAACAAGGCCAAGCTCTGTTGGTGTCACTTGGTCAGGATGAGCTGAAAGCTACAAGGTCCAGAAACACTCACATCTGTGGCATGACTTGCATCACCAAAACATCCTTGGCCTATGTAACCACTAGTGTTGCCTCAACTTGGCTGGTCAGGAAAAGCTGATCCCAGTTCTGATGGTGCACCTAACAATCAGAACTAGGATCAGCTTTTCCTGACCAGCCATGTTGAGGCAACACTAATAACCACCCAGGCACACTTTTTGCAATTATTATTATTGCCACTACTTCATGAAATATGACAAAGGGGAAAAATATTTTCAGTACAGCAAGGACAGTTTAAATACTCTGAGGTTAGGGAATTGCCATGAAATACAGACTATTGGGTCAGTATAATTAAATGGGGAAACTTCAAGTTGGCTGCACATTTCCAATTGAGTCATGTGTCCACCATCAGGTTGCCATGAGATGAACATCATTGAGGTTGCCTCATGTCAATGCCAGTGTTCACAACCCAACTGAAGGAACCATAACCCTCAGAATACTCAGGAAGGAAACCTTAGTATGCTATGCCAGTGAGACCTAATACAATCAAATCATATCCAGGTCTACATTTCCTAATTAGTTTAAAAATTAAAAGATCTAGAGCAAGAGAAATGCATTGAGGGGCTCTAGATGTCATAGAGCTTTTATCCCCCAAAGCTTGGCGGGTATGGCGGACTTCCGCAATTTCAGCAAACTCCGATGATTTGCACACCGGCGACTCGGAATGCGAGTTTTCCAAATTCCTTACATAGATAGACGTGGTTTCCGGGAAGGTGTTGAGAGTGAAAGAGTTGAATCTTTGGCTTACCGAACGAAATAAATTCAGGGGATAACACGGCGTAGACATCTTTACAATGGCATATCGAACTGGGGCCTTTTATCTTCCCTCCCCAATCCAGCAGCGCGCTCCGCTTCCTCTATCGTGTAGGCGGGCTCCTTCAGCGCTTTACATCGCCGTTTGTGAACCTTGCTCTTCCAATGCGACTGCAGAGCTACATCAGACTCATAGTACCTGTGTGAATTAGTTGATACTACCAACGGGAAGAGTATCCATGGAAAAAATCATACTTTGCACACTCTACACAGTAATGTTGCGCCAAACCGGGCTTTTCAAAGTCGAGGGGCTGCGCTTCTAGTGCTACACGGTTCTGGGTGGGAGAAGGATTAAAGCGCTCTTGAGCTTCTAGCAATGTAACATACTTTTGGATCAAGGTCGATTAACTGGATCTGGTCCAAGTCTTTTGTACGAACCTGCAATCACAATTCAGCGGGAGACGGTAGCGCTAATACCCTAAGTAAGACGGACACGAGTTCGAGATGCTCTGTGTACGTCTCGTCGAGCATGGTGCGCTCGTTTACGTCGGAGACGACCCATACTGCGAGTCACGATGTGCCTGAAATTGACTGTTTTGGGTCGTCTTTTGGGTTGTCTTTCACCACTCAACCTTCGAGTCGGATCGGTGTTGACGCGATGCGGATACTCTCCTGGAATATTGTGCGTTTCCAGTAACTGGTTTGGACTGTTCAGTACTCATCAGAAAAATTTATAATCAGAATGGCATACGCACCCTCCCTCAGTATCATCCGTGAGGGATATTCGTAACCTGCTCGGCCTGAACCATCCCAACATTCGTGTTATTATTACTTACTATACAGATGGAACACGCTGAAGTCATGCGAAGGAATACTGGACCACCTAGAAGCCGACATTACATGCTTTCAAGGTACAAAAACACCTGTTCGTTGACGACTACGCATTGACTATGATAAACATCTTAGAAATGAAGACATCGCGCTCCGCTTTAGACAATACCGTCGGCCTTCCGGGACACTACGATTCCTTTTTTTCTTTCCCAGTCAACAAAGGAGGATACAGCGGCGTTGCTGTTTTCACCGATTCGCGCAATGTTGTTCCATTGAAAGCGGAGGAAGGTCTGTCAGGACAACTTCAACCTAAACCACCGTTAACCATGGAAGAAAGAATATCCGCATCGTATCCATCCGCTCATGAAATCAACTTGATGGCGGACGCGCAAGGAAATACGCCTACAAACCTGACGATCCTAGACTGTGAAGGACGTGCGTTGGTCTTGGATTTCGGCTTGTTCGTCCTTATCAATGTCTACTGCCCGAATGAGAGCTCAGATGAGCGCCTCCCGTTCAAAATGAACTTCCACTTGATGCTTCAGGAACGGGTACGGAAGCTGATTGAGGACGGACGTGAGGTGATTGTGCTAGGCGACGTCAATATATGTGCCACACCACTTGATCATGGCGAAGGACATTTACCGAGTCGTTCCCACAATTTCTATGATCATCCCGCCCGCACTTGGTTCCGTCAATGGCTTGCACCTGAGGGGTGCATGGTCGACCTAGTGCGTCATTTCTGGCCAACGAGGAAAGGGATGTACACTTGTGCGTGGTTTCGCCTTGTCTTTAGTGCCCAAGGTGTTCGACCTTGATTTTTGACAAAGGCTGGAACACTAAAATCTCTGCCCGTGAAACCAACTACGGTTCAAGAGTGGATTACATCTTGGGTACCCGTGGGTTACTACCATGGCTCAAGCACGGTGACATCCAGCCGTCATTGAAAGGCTCTGACCACTGTCCGATATATATTGATTTACATGATGAAACAATACTTCCCTCAGGCGCCAAGCTGACATTACGCGAAGCGATGAAGGTTAGCGATACCAGAAGAGAGCCTCCACGTCTCGCAGCAAAATACTGGGAGGAGTTTTCTGGAAAGCAGACATTGCTGTTGACATTCTTTGGGAAGCGGGCAAATATATCCCCAATACCCGATTCCTCATCATTGCAGTCATTGGACGAAGCTGGCGTCTCGTCTCTTTCTGCCGATTCATTGGACCGCTCACAGTCTTGTGAAACTTGTATTTATCTCCTAAACGAGTGTTCCTTCTAATCGTCTCTACCCACTTTAGATTCGTCCACCCAGGAAGATGGTGCTTCGTTCTCAACGAGCAGATCCGACGTATCTCCACCACCTGTCGCCAAACGAAAGTCGGACTTGGTTGTGCCTCCTCACGGCAAGAACAAAAAGCAAAAGAATGGTCAGACTAAACTTTCGGCTTTCTTTACGAAACCACCTTTAGCTCAGAAGACACGGAAACCGACCACTGTCGAGAATACCACACGAGGCATCCTCGATAATACAGAGTCATCACAGCCTGACACTTCTGATGTGGGCGCTCCAAGTCAACTCGACTACGACCACTATTTAGCCCTCCAACCATCCGCATCGCAGGAAACCGATCCCTTACTTTATCCAACAGTTCAATCGACATCGCAGAACACAGCGGCTTGGTCACAGCTCTTGGCACCGATCCAGCCACCCAGGTGTACAGTTCACGGTGAGCCTGCGAAGGAGTTCACGGTGAATAAACCAGGACCGAACAAAGGAAAGAACTTCTTTGTGTGTTCTCGGTGCGTCTGGCGACTCTTTGCCAGAAGTTCCTTTCTGATGTAAGTCCTGTTGATAAATATTACAGTCCAGTCGGTCCCGGGTACGACAAGGGCAAGTCAGTGCGCCTACGAGAAGAAGTTGACCCACAGTACAGATGCAACTTCTTTAAATGGTCAGGCGATGTAAAACGGGAGTCACTGAGAGATAAAAAGAAGTGAATCCCGGCAAAATAGCATTTTATTCTCATCTGCACACAAGTATTTGGTTCAACGGTGGCGTATGGCCGCAATGATAATCTCTAGCGTAGCTGATCTACTCGTAATCTTCAGAGTCGAGATCTAATGATAAAGCAAATAAGCACGTGATCTTACCAAGCGTCAGTAAGCAAAGCCAATTCCGAGCCTTTGCTTCACATCTCTCATCGTTTCTTGCTTATAAGCCTCGCGGTTTCTCGCAATTCTATGTTCCCAAGAAACTGTCCTCTCTTCATCGACTGGCAAAACTCAACAGTCTCAGAATACTTACCAGCGCCTTTGCCACTGCACTCAACGGTAACCTACATAACATGGTCCTCACCTTGATTCCCCGTCTCAGCCACGAGCGCGGAAACGCAGACCACGGCTGGCTCAAAACTTTCCACACCTTCTCCTTTGCTTCGTATGTTGTTGATGTTGTTTGTGCACCGTCGCAGGTTTGCTGATGTACAATGCACACCTGACAGGTACTACAATGGGAATCACTCGAAATTTGGTTCCCTTCGTGTCATAAACGAAGATCGTGTTCAACCGCGCACCGGGTTCGGAACCCACAGCCACAGTGAGTTTGAGATATTTTCCTACATCGTCGATGGGGAACTCGAGCAGTGCGTGTTTTGCCTTCTCATTCTCAGTTCAAATTCCATTCATCCCCCCCCCTCCTTTTTGGGGCGACTCTAGCAAAGACTCTATGGGAAACACCGAAATCCTCAAGCGTGGCGATGTCCAGCTGACGTCTGCTGGCACCGGGATTAGCCACAGCGAGAAAACCCACGGTCCAAAGCCGGTCCATTTCCTACAAATTTGGAGTGTTCCCTTCATTTCTCGCCTCTTTCCAAAATACTTCACCCGGTGAGCCTCTGTTGATTTGGTCCAAATCTTCATTCCCTTTCAACTCCTTTTGTTTTTTCGCAATCAGACACTTCAGCGATGCAGAGAAGAAAGACCAATGGGTCCGAATCATCGCACCCGTCGGCGCTGAGGGTGTCTCCCAAAACCGCGAAGATTCAGGCCCCGCACCCGTTCAGTCGCCATTAACGCTCTTCGCCACTTTGCTCTCACCTTCGACAAGGTTGACACACACCTTTATCCCTGGTACGGGCAATGAACGCAAGGGCTACATCCACGTCGTTCAGACATCTGGTTACAACCCAAATATGGCCTTTGGAGCGTACATCAGGGTTTCTGGGGAGAACGGCGTGGAGATCGAACTGAGGGAGGGGGATGGTGCTTACGTTCATCATGCTGACCCTCACAAGGAGCTGCTAGTGGAGAATATTGGCGACAAGGTTGCTGAGGTTTTATTCTTTGATTTGGAGTGAGTTTCTCCAAAGATCTTGCTTGCCGACGCACTGTACTAGGTAGTCATTGTTTCTTCGAAGATCGAATAAAAAATCAACAGCATGTGTCATGTTGAGCCTGCAATGACTAAAGTGCAAGGTGAAAAGCAATGGGCCTGATGACTTGGACGAACTTGCGATGGCAAAGAGACAGTGTGAATGTGACAATGAAGACAGATGACAAAACAGTGACCTTTACGCTAATGCTAAAGAGGGGGTATTACCGATGACACTAAGTTTGACATTGGAGTGATCGCCCATGTCACCGAAAGCATAATTGTGCATCTTCCTAAGACAATCGCAATGGGCTTGCGAGAGACGACACTCTTGAATAGCTTTAAGGATATGGTTTGATGTCGCCTGATGAGCAGCATTTGTGCCTTCTCCATGCATCACAGATCAGATTGTTAAATTATTAAAAATGCGATGTGCATACCGGAGCAGCATGCACAAGTCTTCTGAATCCACATTGAGTTCTGCAGCGAAAGTCTCCTTGTGCTAGTCAACAAACTTTTCACGATTGATGCCCAGAAACCCTTGTTGAAGTAAAAACCAGTCGACGAGCATGCGGAGAGGAATAAAAATAAGGGGCCAAGCAAACTCCCAGAAGTGATCCACGTTCTTCTCTATGGCCTCCATTCTCTTCTCCATGGCCAGCCACTCCGTCTCCATGGCCATCCTCCCTGTCTCCATTCTATTCTCCATGGCCATCCTCTCCATCTCCATTCGCCTCTCCATCTCCTCAAGCTTGTGGGTTATATGACAAGGGCTCAGGTAGTGTTGCCACGGCTCGGTCCGGCTCGGCTCGGCTACGGCTAACAACGGTTAACCCATATATGGGTTGTTAGCCGGACCGGACCGTTGTGGCAACGGCTAAGCCGCGGCTAACCGTCCAAAAAAGGAAATTTGTCAGGTGACCCAGGTCGGCCAGATCCGTTGTTTGTATTTACTGTTTTGTTCATTGCTCACCCGTACAAAGTACAAGTGAGCATTCCCCGACTCATCGTTCGCCTGTACAAAGTACTAGCGAGCTTTTATCTTGGCTCAGACGTGCCCTAACCTCTTGGCTCAGAGACTCTTGCATTCCATCGTTGTTCGTCTTGGCTCAGACTTGCCCTAACTTCTTGGCCTCCGAGACTCCTTCGTTCCATTCTCGCTCGCCTGTACAAAGTACAAGCGAGCTCCAGCCTCCAGGCGTGTCTTGGCTCGGGTGCTCCCATCGCTCTAGCCGTTCTCGTTCGCCTGTACTGAGTATCAACAAGCTCCACGCTCCCATTGGCCTTGGCTCAGGTGCTCCCATTGGTCAATCTATTCTCGTTGGCCCGTACAGTGTATCAGCGAGCTCTTTGACTTCGTCTTTCACCGCTCCTTTGCATCCCTATCCGTGTGTATCTTTTTTTTTGCACCTATTCTATTAACCCAAATACTGCTGTCAGATGCCGTCGACCTTCAAAACCTTCATCCTCGACAACTTTGTAATCACCTCCCCAAATGCGGGTCCCTTAGCTGCCTTCCCCAGTTACCACAATTTTGACTGTGATGATCCAGGGCCAGAGTGGACCTATACAACGAATTGGGCGCGCAACGATCTTCCACAGCTCCCATTTGTGCCCCGTTCGATACGATGGGATCACCCATTAATACAGCGTCTAGTCTGTGATTACAAGTCGCTATCTATCGAACGCGTCCGTGGTGGGTTCCAATTATCAGCTGCTACCCGAGAAAAATGGCACGATCTCGAAACCTCTCTCTATGTGGTTGCTCGGGAATTACTGGGAAAAGCCCCGGGTGCCTTTTTTCCACTTGAATACAGATGTTTCCCCGTCCCTCACACATACGGCTACCTCCGCATTCATACACGTGAACACTCAGCCCGAAAGTGTGCCATGAAGTCCCGAGATGCTTTCATACCGTTGATGGGACTGTGTTCGATGGCCATCTCATTTTTCACAGCCAGCTATGTCCCATATGGCGACGACCCCAACTGGGTGAAGATACTCACTAGCGAAACCAAGGTCCACCCAGAGTGGGTCCAGCAACTGCGGGATTCACCGATCGCCGACTTCACCGACAGCGTTCCGAGAGTAGGTGTGGTCATTGACGTGCATCAATGCAAATGGTTGGCACACATCCCAAGACTCGTCAGAGTCGATATCCCTATCTGGTTCATATGGAGCACCCTCGACAAGCCCCTACGCGTATCACCCAAACCCGAGGTGGCAAACTACTTACCCAATAATGCACAAGTCCAGGCTGCATGCCAGCAGTGGCAGTTGGAGCAGTTGTCTCCGCCACCGCCTAGCCCTACCACTGATGTAACATCCTCCAAGAAGTTCCCTAAGCCAAACCCAGGCTCTCGCCAGAAACTTGGAGAAACTTGGCAGGAATTCTTTGTTCGACAAGCAGTACGCCACGAGAAAATTGCTGCCATGGAGACTGCACAAGAAACAGCCGCTCGCTTGGCTCGTCAGAAGGAAGGTGAACGCTTTCGCGCACCGGGGAAGAGAGGGGCTGCTGTCTTCCGCTGGCTGGAAATGGATGGCTTTCGCCTCAGAACGAGAGTCAATTTCAGAGAGATAGAAGATCTGTGGGAAGAAAAGCCGCCGGAACATATGCGATATAATGCCTTTGATAGGGAATGGGACGTCTGTACCGAATTTAACCCCGACGCGCCAGACAACGAAGACCCATTCGGTAACGACGACTACGACGGTGAATATGACGATCCCACCTTGGAAGAAGGTGAGGCGAGGCAACCTGCTGATCAAATCAATAGCCAAACAATACCTGCGGGTCCACTTCCTGCGGAACACTGGCAGCGAGATGTGCTGTCCATTCATGGTGTCGGCGATCGCCACACGGATGCCGCTGCTCCTAAATTTACGACTACCCTTGACTGCCGTCTTTATGATCGCTTTGGATTCGATTGGGATGACACCGCCTACGCTGACGGTCCTACGCCATCAAATACCGAATGGGACCGGACCCTTAATATTTTGCAGGACCCTCACCCTCAAGTGGCTACTAAATACAAGGGCCCAATCTTCGACTTCGTCGCACGTCTGATCGATGGACCAGTGGACGGGTTATCAGCTATGCCATGGGATCTCAGTTCGTCGAGCCTTTTTCCATTGCGTGAACGACAGGAACATTATCTGACAATTGAGCGGAGGGAGATGATGAACAATAGAGATCAAAATATATATTTTGTCGGGTCCACGAGTGCTACTGCGAATATTGATTGGCTGCTTACAGTAGATAGTCCGGTCACCGCTCTGCAATGCCTCCGATCGTGTAGGGATATCACAGAAGCTGTTCGGTATCTTGCGGAACGCGGAATCCCCTTCAATACCCTCAATCCTTGCCCTGCCTTTTCACACCCACCTCCATCGACAGGCCCTCCACCACCCCCCATATCTCTCGGTGTGCGTGCAGTTGGCTACCAGCCTGATGCTGCTGATTATGCCGCTTATGAAGCGGCTCGAGACCATTTTCTACGTTCTCCACATGCACGTGAAGCAATCCTCAAGGGTGGTATTGTCTGGCGCCTCGCGATGGAATTCGTTGGCCCTGGACGGGTTCTTACTGGCCCCTCTAGTGCAGCCTTCTCTCGTGGGCAAGTCTTCCATTTTGCGGATGGCATTACTTTCTGTGACGATCACCTCGGTGAAGATGAGCTTGACCTCATATGTGGCGTATATAGGGTGTATACTGGTGGGTACCCTCTCTGGATTCGTCAGCCATGCGTTAAGTCAACGTGATGTAGGATCGAACCAACAGGTCTCCCATCTTTCCTGGTGGCCAAAGCACTCAACTTGGCAGAAGAGCCTTTTCAATGTTGGCCACTGGACTCCCGCTGCCGAGGACTGGTTTCAGAAACGTCTCGAACTCATCCAGCAGAACAAGGCCCCATGTCGGACTGCTGGAAAGTGGTATGAATCTCTTCCGAGGCATGGAAGGTCACTGCGTTTGGCTCAGAAGATACATGAGGTAGCGGGCCGGTTCATAGAAGGCGAGACATTTCCGTAGTTTGTTGGTCTCGTTTCATTGTTTTTCCTTGTATCGTGTACATTTGTCTTACCATCCACGTCGACCACATTATTTACGTGATGTTCTTGTGTCCCTTCGTTTCATAATAAAATTTATATTTCTACTGAAGTTTTTCTGTAAGAGACTGAATGAATGAGTTGACATCTTCTGGGAGCTGCATCTGTGCATCATCGTAAGTCTCCAACTCATGAAGCTCCTGACCCCAATCCAGACCATCCGTAAAATTGAGACCTCTTCCCTGCCGAATGGAATACTTCAAAAGTTGAAGGGCTTCCATTAATTCAGGTGAAATGCGATTCCGTCGTGCAGTCATAGTTTCCTTGCTTGACGAAAACACTCTTTCACAAGGCACTGCCGAAGCTTGTATCGGTAAAATGTCCATGGCGAGAGAAAAAATTCTCGGATAGCGAAGTTGATTTTCCTTGTCCAACTATGTTTAGCATGAAATGGATACATCTGTCATCGGCCTCACATACCTGCCAGTATGTCAGACTCTTTGTTGTTGGCTGTGTATCGCGAAGGTAAGCTGCGGCCTCGACTTCTATTGCCCGTTGCACAACTGAGTGACCTCGAATACGGTTGAGGCCGAGGATGTCTCTCGCAGTGGGACGTGGCAGGACTGCAGGTGGTTCTGCATTTACTACAGGGCCCTCGGTTCCAGTAGTAGGGTCATACGGGCGAAGCTATGTAAGATAGAGTAATTCAGGTGATAAAAGCGGAAATATTATTGGTACATACGGCATTAATAAATAAATCTTTGGCCCAATCAACTCGCTCTGGCATGTACTCCTCGAGCCACGTCAATTTGATGGATGGATCTAGAACTGGAAAAAAACCGTCAGCAAAAGCAAAAAATTAGTTAGATACAGACTCATGGCCAGTGTGTAAGCAGGGACCATGTCCGTTCGGCTACTATATAATTCAAGTTTGTCGATCCCCTTCTGGACGATTTCAGAAGTTTCCGGATTCTGCTCTTGATGTACTTTCCAGACATTGAGCATCGCTTCAAATGCAGGTACGGCGTGACATAATGTTGGAGTCTTCTCATGTGATAACATTTGTTGGAAGGCATGTGGAATCTGACAATGATAATACATTATATAGAAAAGGAACAATCAAATACACTCACCTGGAGAATAGATTGAAATTTTCGAAGAGCGTTCCAGTCGGAATCACGGAGCTGGAACTTGTGCAGTTCAGAAAATTCCCGGCTTTCGAGGAAGGTGTCAAGAACCTAGATAACCACGTCAAATATTGGCCACGAAATAAAAAATAAAAAATACCTCTTGAAGATCAATGGCTCGTTCAATCATGAGTAATGTTGAAGACCACCTCACTTCCATGTCACGCAGAAGCTGAAGTTCCTTCTGCTCTAATCTCTCAAACAAGGATGAAAAATACTGTCGGCGCAGAGAAGATGATCGGATCTAGTATAAATTAATGTTTTCGCATCAAAAGGTAAGTTGCTGCACAAGATAGCAAGAGAGAGACATACTGCACGAATGAGAGATCGGACAGTTGCAATTGGATCTCGGTCAATCCCTTCCAAGAAGTTTGCAGGGTAAAAGTCGTCAGCGGTTTCAGCCACATAGTCGAGATTGGTGATTGCCGCTAGCACAGCCTTGCAAGCAAGGTTGACGATGTGGGGGAAACATCTGGAGGTAAAGAGTATTAGTACTTATGGTGCAGCAACAAAATCATGTCACCTACCTAATTCGACACTCAATTTTGTCAAATTTGATTTTCCGTCGCCGAAGTTCACGCTCTAATATGGCCATGAACGTATCATTGTTTGAGGCATTGTCGAGGGTAATCCATCCAATCTGAGAGGATGAGGGTCAACGAGAATACGAAGAAACTTTGAATATTGAATACCTTGTGAGTAATCATAAGCCGATCAGTAACGTATATGAATACATGGGCGAGATGCTCGCCATCATGTCGCCCAGGAACACGATGAAATCCCACCAAGTCGGAACGTAATCTGAGAATGTGTTGACGGCCAGTGGGGGTTTCTTCAGTATGCGATTGGATCCAATGAGCCGTGATAGCCATGAAAGGAGAACGATTCGGATCGGACCACATATCCATTGTGAATGAAATCTTCCCTAATGAGTGCTGTTCCTTTATTAACAAGAATAGTCAAAATGCAGGTAGCAGCCGCTCTGACCTGCATGTCTTTACTTAGTTGATCTAAATGTTCTTGAAGCGTCTCTTCAATGCGTTTACGGATCGTAGTCCTGCCAGGAATATCCGACTCCCGAAGTTCTTCTCGAAGCATGAGGAAAATTGCCCGCAGATGCGGTGATTCGACAACATTGATTGACTAAAATAATGATATCTCATCAATACAGGAATATAAAACAATCGAAAAATATACCTGATCATCGCCGACAATGAACTCGATGATTGCGTCAACGAAAGCTTCCCTCGAGTACGATGTGCGTTCTTGCGGCATCCGTCCCGTTGGTTGCCCTTTACCCTTTCAATATCCATCCAGGGCAGCCTGGGCACTCTTTGCCTTTATCTTGATGCCCAACTCGTCACAACCAGACACCCAAACATTCATGTGTTCCTCTATCAAGTGACGGCGAATAGTCCCGGTGGATGTCTTGACACTAAATTTGGTAATCTTATAGCTTGGATTCGTTGCATGGATATTTCTATTCAAGTCGTTCAGCATCATATAATAACTAGGATGTGGAAACACATACCCGCAGAACATGCAACTATACTGGTTTCCCATCTTTTCGAAGAAAGTCCACACGTCCGATGCGATGTGACGAGACTTGTTGCCTGCGGGACCATTCGTTCGCGATGAACGAGTTGCCGGATTTGCTGCAGGTGGCCGTGGGTTATGGTTGGATTCTGACCCACTAGACTTAGAGCTGGACGTTGACACCGGCGACACCGGCGACGTTGGTGAGGACGTGGACGTAGCAGTTGCTAGGTCAAAGAGTGGGAGTGAAGGTTGCTGTGAAGTTGAGGCTTGTGGAGGTGAAAGTGAGGTGAAGGGACCATCACTGGGAGAACTCGATGGTAATCGGAATGTGACTTGTCGAATGGGTATGATTGGGCTGCCAGAAGAGAATAAGTTGGGTGGGTTGCGAGAAGAAGCTGCGACAGGCGTCTTCCTTTGTTGACGACGACGGCGTGAGCAAGGAGATGGTGTAAATAGAATATCGACAGCTGCTGCTGCGTTGTTTGGGTCATTAGCTTTTGCAGAAAGAACCCTTCGCCGAGCACGGTCCAATATCGCAGGCCCCACCTGTCGAATCGGTGTAATGGCTGGGTTGGTAGGTCTTGATAGAAAGCTGGGACCAAAGGGATCGTCGATGTCTACTTCAACGGCCTTGCCCTTTCCTTTGTCTCGATGGATCGGTTCAGGAGTTGGAGTGGACGGTTGAGGTACTGGATATGTATGAGAATGTCAGCACCGTATATGAGTGGGTTTAAAAGTGAAATATCTACCTTGAATTCGGAAGGATGTTTGAAGCGCGCCATTTGCAAAGGCAGTCGTCTTGGACTTTTTGGCTCCACGTCGAGGAGGCATATTGGTCTAAAGAGTTATGCAAAGTTCAGTCGAATATATGATGACTGACGTGAATTTCAATTTAACGGACCTCCAGACACGATAGCTTTCCAAGGGTGTAACCGATCTCAATCAAGACGTATTGCAACTTGTGTGCATGCTGTATGACTATTGTCCTGCCATGAACGCTACTAACAATTACATTTCTCCTGTACAACGTGATGAATAAGTTGAAGATGCAGACGTAACCGGGTGAGTTTGATGGTGGATGTATGAAATACACATGAAATACAAATTATTGGTAAAAGTACAATAGAAAAAATATGAACGTCTCAGTAGTGGCAAAGGGAAAAAAACGTGGAGATTAAAAAAACACGGTGCTAAGCGAAACAGCATGCAGACACATGTATCGAGGGTGTGGTCTTGATCTGTTCCTTGTGTCAAACGGGCAGATCCTGGTGCAAGATATGAATAGGATGACAAC
Source organism: Hygrocybe punicea (assembly GCA_963556145.1). Taxonomy (NCBI): domain Eukaryota; kingdom Fungi; phylum Basidiomycota; class Agaricomycetes; order Agaricales; family Hygrophoraceae; genus Hygrocybe; species Hygrocybe punicea. The sequence goes on from OY744464.1 coordinate 929,337, forward strand.
CCATTGCGAAGAGGGGGATAAGTCAACGTACCCAGAGCCGGGGAAGCAAAGAGTAGGGGGAAGACGACGCCAGCCATAGCAAAATGGCAGATAAGAACCTCAGTGTCGGCATCGGCAGATAACACAACCAGGAAGGAACATCTCCCTATGATTCAATCAAGGGGAGAAGAGAGACAAGAATCTCCCTATGATTCAATCAAGGGGAGATGAAGAGAAAAGACTTAGAATGGCGCTCAACAGTAACTCGATCATGTGACCGTGAGACTTGAGCTTCACCATACTGTGACCGTAAGAGCCTTATGTTCTTCTCAACCATCTTTGCCAGTGCCGAGCACCAGCAAAGACTTGTCCCCATCGCTTTCTACCATCTTTGCCAGTGCTGAGCACCGCAAAGTCTCGTCCCTGTTGTCTCTGCATCTCCCTGTCTTCGGCCTTCATCATCTTATTTTCTGGTCCATATTTCACGTCCTTCCATCTGTTTCACTAGTGCTGGGCACTCAAACTTTTCACAAGTCATCGCCTTTTCCTATCCCCCTGTGTACTGGGGGTGTCTCGACATCTTCTACCTGTGGTCTCTCTCATAATACTTGCAATGATTTGCGTGTTGCACTTGGTGATTTCGTGTCAGCCTGCATGTAGCAACATCCTCACATTCTCCCTGTAGACAACTCGGTTGAGGGCATCAGCGGAATATATTGGACATTTGCCCTGGACTATCCGTTTTTTCAAGGTGAGTCAGTCGAACCCTGCATTGCAAAAAATGATGTCTAATTTTGATGGGACTAGCCTACTCTCCCACCTGCAAGGACCATTCTCTCCTTCGTGGTGGAACATGATTTTGTCAAACAAATTTTGTCCTGGTGCGAGTATTCGGAGTCGAGGATGTAATCATGATGGCAGTCAACAATCTCGGTGAGAGCAGTTATATTTCTCGAATAGCAATAATTATTCTGATTTCTTTCATCTTATGGTTCTCTTGCACGCTCCAAGGCTATCGACATGGCATTGGAGACAACAATTTAGCCCTTGCCATGTACAACCTCTGCTCAACAATGGATCCCCTTTGGAACTCTTTGATGGTTGGAGGGTTTAAAGATGGCGGTAAACTATCACTCATCGATTCCTTAGCTGGCGAACTCGGTCTTGATATCTATGTCGTCAGCCTTTCTTGAAGCTGAATCCTAGCATAAGTACTGCATAAGTGATAATACTTTGACGACGTTAATGGGATATGTTTCAATCAGGCAAGTCGCTTTCTCGCATGGCTATACATTTACGTGCTCCGTCAGTCGTGACATTATGTCCACCTATGAACGCAACTGAAACTACTCACACTTCAAGGCTACGTCTGTGTGGACTCTTAAACAGCCTCGATGGTGTCACTGCTGCTGAAGTCAGGTATGTCGACCCTCCAAATAAAATAAAATAAAATAAAAGTAAAAATTAGGAGACATAATTTTGCTGCCTCTTATTTGCTACAACGAACCACATCGAGTGTCTGGATCCAGCGAAACCGGACGTTTGGGTCAACAGAACGAACGCAAGCCAAGAGTGTCTTCAAATGGCTTCCCTTACAAACCCTCTCGCATCTCAGTAACGCCCGAAGCATTGACAACGTGAGCTTCTTTCTATAGGTCAGATTTAATGGCTCAATGTTTCATCTCTTCAGTATCAAATGGTGACTGTTACAAGTTACGATACGACATGGTTGTTCATCAAGGTAATTGAGACTATGTAGATGCAATAATTATTCAGTATTATTATATTTTACACCAAAATCTATCCTTCATTAGCACAGCAGTCGTCTGGTGATGTTTTGAGCCTTGGGCAATGCCAGAAAACCAGTTGCGAGCCAGCAAACACTCCGGAAACCTCGAAATCATTATATTTCCTAATTTGGAAATTTTGTAACGGCTCAAAACGGCTAGCCACGGCTAAGCCGAGGTTTAACCGTTAGCCGTAGCAACGGCTCGGCTCGGCTAATCATCGGCTCGGCTCAATCGGCTAACGGTTTCGGACCGAGCCGTGGCAACACTAGGCTCAGGTAGTTGAAAGTAACAGGTCCTTCCATCAGGGCAGCAGAGAGGGGTTGGAATGGAGTTTGTGGAGACATCCAGATGAGTTGGGATGAAGGGGATGGTCGGTGGGCACGCGCAACTTCATGAAGGGGTAGTTTCATGAGTGGTTGGAGGGTGTGTTTGGGTATTATGTAAGGAGGTATAGTCAAATGAGTGGACAAAATATTGATGTTTAGAGGATACATTGATTGGAAAATTAATCAAGAGCTGCTTGAGAATGTTAGCATTTTATATATTGCAAGGAGCTGACAATTTATATAAGACTGGTCATGGATCCAGGAGGAAGCCATAGGTTATTATTGCCACTTTCAGAAAAGCTGTCGTCACATGCACATTTTTACTTTTTTTGTAAAACCCCCCGATTCTCGCGTGAGCTCTAGCTCGCTCAATTCTCGCCTGATCGACACACTTTGTAGGGCAAAAACACAGTACTTTACTGGGGCTAGGCAGCCCCCACTTCACATTTCTGTTTTCACCATGTTTTACTCTACTGCTCTCAACACCTCTCGGAACTGTATGCTGTGAATTACACCTGAAATATCGGTCAAAATAAAAGGTTCTATTACTATAAACTGTCCATCTAGACCTTCCCGAGGCAGCCACCGAAAAGAATTTGTGGAAATCATGCTCAGTCGGAGTTCACTGGTCATATTTATGCAGCCAATAGCCAATTTTTTGCACCAGTCTTACACTTGTCATTAGGCTCACAACCTGACTCTGCTTACATGGCCAACAAGCAATGGTCTTCATCTCGCAAAAAGGTATCATCTCATGCCACGGGAAGCAGGAAATCCAAGAAAAATAAGGAAAACGACTCCCCCTCTCCAAAAGCATCTATCAGCACTAGACCGCGCCGGAAACCACGCCCCCATACCAAACCTGACACAGATGAATCCTCAGCTGACAAGGACTTGGCTGGTGCCGAGGCTCTGATGCTCATTGGAAAGCCACCCACCAGTCGTTCTGGCAGAGTTGTTGATAAGGCTCTTAGTGTTGCACCAGAAGACCTAGACGGTGACAACAGCAGCAATGAGCTGGAGAATAGTTCCAGAGAAATCACACCTGATTTACCTGATGGTAAGCATAGTATCCTTCATTCGCACTCCTACCTGAACTCAGCATTGCCCAAGATACTGACACTTTTGACATACCGTTCACCGTTCCCTTCAACTCCGCAAGCCACGACCTCTCCGGAATCTAGTCGAAAACATCATTTGATAAATTTCTTGTAGCCGCAGCTCTAAAGATGTCGACCTGCGTTACCTTGATGTCAAAGATTGCGTACATTCCCTTGTATCGTCCAAAGACTCCTAAACCTGTGCCCAAGTTGCTCGAGGATGAAGAAGACTGGGCAAGACTTGTAGCCGATGTCAGAGATTATATACGTACATCCAAAGCCAAGAATAAGGGCCTCGGGGTTGTCAAATCATTTACAGTCATCATTGTTGATACATCTGGCAGTGATCCTAAAGATATCGGATCTAAGAAGGTAAGTGGTGTTTGTCATATGCTGCTTCCTACATACCAAAATATATATCCTAGGGGAGAAAGGGTGAGCCTGTGCCGGCACTTCCACTCACCAGCGCCGAACAACAGGAGCACCAATTATTGAAGAAACTTGAAGACAAATGGCACTGCAAGAAGTGCAACAAGCCGTGTTACATCATGACTGGAGGTGAGCATTATAACCTAACACACCATGATCTTATCACTTGGTCTTTACTGTTGGTAAGGTTCTTATCTCAAATGTGGCGTGTCTCACATGCTGATGGATCAATAAAGGTTCGTCACCAGGCGACACTCGACACTCCACCCCAGGAGCTCAAACTCACAGATGCTGCCCCACGCCAGAGGTCTGCAAAATATGCCCCACCGATGAGTCAGGGTGATGCGATCCCTCAATGGGCATTGCCCATGATGGCCCTCGTTGGCATGGTGAATGGCCGCAGCCCTCACAAGAAAACCGTTCATGATGATCGCGAGTATGTTCGCAACGATTGTTACCCTTCACTTTCACACTCTCCATCAACACCCCATCATAAACGCTCTGCTGAATTGTCGGTGCCCATTGAGGATCCTGACATCGACGCTTGGCTCGCAGGACTTGATCGCGATCCTATTCGAGGCTGCAAGGATCTGAACTACATGCAATATGTGGCCGCATTTGTAGACAAGGGAGTAGTAGAGTTGAGTGACCTGCATGACCTTGGAGTGGACACCCACATGCAGACTTTTGGGATGAATATTGGGATGGCCAAACAGCTGAGCAGGTTTGCGAAGGAGGATCATGCCATGTTGCAGAGGGGGAAAAGGCCTCGTTTATATTGATCAGTGACTCACAAATTTTCATTCTGCCCTCGGCGTGCTTTAGACTACATTTCAGTTGTCGTACCCCTTAGTAATGAATATAAACATGAAACATTTGACTGCAATTCATATTGCTACACATAACGACAGTGATGGAAGTAAGACAATGCATGCTGAGGTGTAATTTGATATGCGGCATCGTATAGGTGCAGGTAAACATAAGTGTCGTCTTCATCCTGATCCAAATCTGTTCGTCCAAGGGTCCCATCACGGTGCACGAAAGCCTTGATGCAGGAGAATGCAAGTTCTATAGGGTTGTAATCAGGTGAATACGGCAGCAGATAAAGGATGCGCATGCCCCTTGATTGCATAATGTTATAATAACGCTATACTTATTGAACAATACATACTGGGCCTCTATCATTGCTGCAATGTCTGGGTGCCTATGAACACATGCATTATCCAAGACAATAACAGAATTCAGGGCTGGGAAAGGTTGCATCTGGTCCAATAAACCTTCGAGGAACTCCTTGAAGAGACTAGTAGTGAATGAACCCTCAACGATCTTGACGTGTATGATACTGTCGAGTGACAATGCAGGGAGGAGAGAGTACCTAAAATAATTTAGTCAGGAAGTACATTCATGAACGCATTACTTACCGCTTGCCACGGACAAAAAAACATTTGCGAACAGCACGCTGTCCAGATACAGCCCAGGCACATCCTCGGATAGATGTCTGTCGATCAAACGAGCTCTCATCCACAAACACTGTCTGCGCAGGAGTAAATTGGGTGGCATAGTTGAAACGGAACACTGCCCGCTTCTTGTTGCAGCGTTCCAAGGCTTGTTGGGTGAGCTAGAGAAAATGAGTAAACAAGCATATCTCAACTGTCTGCCATGCTAACCTTCTTCATCGTGAGTCCTCCTCTACTCAAAACATGCCATATTGTGGGCTCACTAACCTCCACCCCACACCGCTGCTCCAGCAATGCCTGAATCTCATCCAGATATATATCTGGCCGGTGTTGTACAAGCCCTCGAATGAACTGTAAGACATAAGTCAGTAGGGCATTGTCTTAGATTGTAATACATACAATGGCTTGAGCCACTTTACGTTTAGCACCTCTCAATTCCTGGTATAAAAGGTGTCGAGGGGCAGATTGAGTGTGCCGGAAGTGGGCAATGATACGTTGCACAGTGCGTTGGTTACAGCCAGTCAGACGGGCAATCGAGGATACATCAAGCATCCGAGCCATGTTGACTATTGCTGTGCGAAGATCATCAGAAATGGCACTGCCAGATGGCATAATGTACAAAGAAGTTGTTGATGTTAATATGCGATGCCGTGTACACGATTGATGACAGTGAACTCCGACTGAGCACGATTTCCACAAATTCTTTTCGGGGGCTGCCTTGGGAAGGTCTAGATGGACAGTTTATAGTAATAGAACCTTTTATTTTGACCGATATTTCAGGTGTAATTCACAGCATACAGTTCCAACACAGCACAAAGCGTCAAAATCACCATTAGAGAGTATTTTATGTAAATCTTAGATTTTGTCACATTGTTCTCACATTATCCTAGGGGAGCATTTTCCCCCGAGGATATTGTCGGATAACCTAGAAATATATCACATTATGCTTGCAGCATATTCTTACCAGATTTCCCCTGAGGGGCAATGTTAAACAATATATAATCATTGTTCATTACTCTCCAAGGACAATGCTACGTGACTTATCCACTTTTGCTAAGGCCTTAAACACGGTACATTCTCAGCACGTGTCAACATACACGCGCATATGCATGATGTCATTAAAATGCTAAGCTCTCGTTCTTGATTCCGCCTTGTCCCCAGCTTTCCTGGCCTCCACAGCTAGCCTAGGAACTACAAATGCCAGCCTTGCACATACCCTGTCAATGTGCAAGATGTTCAGTGAACCCGGAAGGATTCAAATACCAGACGAAGCAGCTGCAGAACAAGCACATGAAGTCTTACCCACCTCAAGCTCAGGCTGTCGATGTTCCTGTCCAGGCTGCTCCACGTGAACCTCCTGAGGATCCAAACCCTTTGCCTCTTCAAGTTGATGTTGAGCAAATGCCTGGAATTCAAAACCCTGTTCCTGCCGATTGCAATCCGGAACACCCTGTTGCTGTTGATTTCTTTGCAGACAATGTATATGAGCCTTATCATGATATCGATGTAGGCTTCTGGGCAGACGACTATGGACTGGATCATGAAGACCAATCTCCTACGCACTCAAGATCACCATCTCGAGAATGTTCTGAACCAGCAGAGCCGAGGCTGGTACCAGTTGCCCCGGCACCGGATCTGAATGAGATATTCTATGCAGTCAACCCTCCACTTGAACCAGATCCTGGGCTGGATCGAGACATTGCGGATCGGCCATCCATTGTTATCCCAGCATTTCAAGAGAAGTCTTATATTCGTATGGCCTACCTCCAGGCAGTGATGGGCAATGTCTTCGGACATCTCACTTGGGAACGTGCTACTAGCCAGCTTAACGGTACACTGGATGCTCTTTTCATGGCAGAACAGCTTCCTATACACCCTCGACCTGTCCGAACTCTCATTAGCGCCAGGAGAAGACTCGGAATGGACCCTGACCAGTGGATAATCCAATATGCAGTCTGCCCTGTATGCTGGAAGCATCACTTGCCAAACGAGCTTCGACTGCTTCCGTCACCCAACTGTCATGTTCCAAACTGTACTGGGGTGATCTACATGGTCAAAGACAGCAAGCGCATTGCAAACCTGATTGTTCCTCATGTTTCTATTATAGAGAGCCTTCGCCAAATGTTTATGCGACCCGGATTTGCAAAGATGGTTGCCAAGAAAGCCGATCATCAGCCAGGACGCAACAACAATGAAGAGTTTATTATGCGAGACATGTATGATGGCGATATGTGGTACAAGAACACAACCAAAACAAGACGCAAACTTGGAACTGCTGGAACTGTGCGCGATGTCCCCAATGGCAACGAACCAGAACCTGTCAAATTGTCTTCACATCGGTTCGGACTGCAAATGACGATAAATCTTGACTGGTTTACCTTATTTTCAATTGCATTATCATGCATGCAAGAAAACTAACCTCTTCACTTCGATAGATTGGCGCATGTGATATGTACCTTCCTGTCCATTCACCACCCCCGGCCTTCTCATCTTCATCTTCAGACATCAAGTTGGGAACAAATGCGGCATTGTACTTCGCATGGCAAAAACTTTGAGTCGTTAGGTAGGTTTTCCTGCTTTCGGATTCTGACAGCAAGTTTCTGCTGAAGATGTCAGACAGCTCACAAAGACAACAGACACACTTACGCCTTTGGCTCAGCTAATCAAGACGGCCAGTTTTTTCTTCTTTTCTATCCCTGCGCCTTGAACAACAGGTGCAGCAGCCACATCTCCGGCGCCAACGTCATCCGCCACCTCCGGTAATACTTCAATTGGCGCAGGTTGAACAACCTTTCTATTCTGCGCATCAAGGAGGCCCTCCATCCGCAACTCTTTCTGCAAAGCCGTAAACTTGGCCACAACCCGAGCCTGCCAGTCCTCCTCGCTGATGTTATTGAGACATGTAGCGGCACTAGGTATGAGTCGTGCCCTGTGTCGTCTCATGTGGGATATGATCATGCGAATGACATAGAAGTTGTCGTCGTGGTCCCAAGGCTCATCCCATCGAAAGCGCAAGAGTTTTTCATTTGTTCCGTCCTCTCGTGGCCACTCAGGTGATTCGGATGGTACATTTAGGTGCCAGGGAAGCCGGGAGGCCTTGAGTTTAGCGATGCCGAGCCATTGACGGAAAACATATCGAGTGAGTTCCTGTTTGTGTCGTATTACTATATGTGCTCAAAAAACATGTCGTGAGGTTACACTTACTAGCAGGTTGGTGTCAGAGAATGCTGCAATACTTGCTTCGACAGCAATCTGCTCCTTCTTCGTCATTATCCGCACCTCTCCACCGGAATCGCTTTCAGAACCTGTAGTGGACACAGATCTCCTTGTATGTGCCATCCTAGCCTCTAATCCATCCATTCTTTTATTCATTTCGGCAAATTTTGAAGAGGTTATCGACGTTGCTTCTTCGTATCTCGTTTTATAGGAATTGCACCATGTTTTTATTCGGTCTACATTGGATTTGCAGTGTGCGTTTTCATTCTCTAGTTGTGCTATTCGAAGATTTTGTTCATTGATGCTCGCAATTAGGGCAGCAGCTTTAGGTGGAGCCCCTGCACTTGATATCAATATCGACACACTAGCAGACGTTGCCGAGGTTGTACCACTAGCACCTGTGGCCGATCCAAACCCGGACATCGACGCAGATGTTCCTGACACATGGCTAGAGGACATTTGCAGCCAATGGGACGACCAAGGTCAATCTGCAATATGCACCATGGTTTTTGAGGCGAGCTCGAGGTAGAGGTGGTGAGATTCGAGGCAGGCTCAAGCTCAGATGGGACCAGCTTCGGACATTTTGACGTTTGATATTGCAGTAGCATGCACGCACATAGTTCGTTCTATCCTACCGCTTGATGTGCCAATCATTGGCAGCTATAGCTATAGCTGGCTGTAGCGCGGCGGTGCCGGTAATATATCCAAATTCGTTTAGTTTGATAACATTACATAATTTGTAATTATTGTTAATAATTATAATTACAAATTATTAATAAATAATCCATTCCTGCCCTCAAAAAATGATCAGGGAAATGCGAGGAAACCCTGGGTACAATGTGAGAGAAATAAAGGAAAATCATGTAATTATCTCAATATTCCCTGAGGGGATAATATCAGTCACAATGTCAGTACAACTTCGGAAAACCTAAAATAGTTCTTGCATTTTCCCGACATTACAATTTGACTCTTTGTCCTGTGCGAGAGGTGTTGAGAGCAGTAGAGTAAAACATGGTGAAAACAGAAATGTGAAGTGGGGGCTGCCTAGCCCCAGTAAAGTACTGTGTATTTGCCCTACAAAGTGTGTCGATCAGGCGAGAATTGAGCGAGCTAGAGCTCACGCGAGAATCGGGGGGTTTTACAAAAAAAGTAAAAATGTGCATTACCTTGCTTGCAAGGTTGTTTACTCTGGGAAAAGAAGCGCATCGGGGTTGGAGATCGTAAATTGATGTAAACATCGTCATTATCATCCTTAAAGCCGTGCGCTGCTCAGTTTTAGCTAAGTTTATACAACATTGGTCAAAAACTATTTCATCTTCTCTAACCTCTGCTCATCTTCGTCCACCAAACCTCCGTCTCCTTATCGTTTTCCCCCAATCTCATGTCTTCCGTGTATAGCTCAGAATCGTGCGCCTGCAAAAATTGGTTATCGTCGAAATCCCGCAACAAACGAATGTTTTTTCGACCCGAACTCCTTGACAGAGTCACATACAGATTGAACAGGCTTAAGTTGCCAGGCGCCGGCGGACATCTGATGTCCACAATCACGTAGGGGATCGTTTGTCCTTGTGCTTTGTAATCTGTGAATGCGTAACTGGCAGTCATTGGAAACTGGATGTGAGAAACGGTCTTTGTCACAATGCTGGAGCCCTCCGTGGTGGTGATACGCATCCGACACATCCCTGGTTCTATTGGGATTATTCGAGGTTGTAATCCTGGGAGAGGGCTTGCACGCATCCGATTGAGTTTCACCAGAACATAGGCGGGAACGTGCTTCAAGTGTATGATGCCTTCCCCCTCCGTGCATGGCTCGTCGGGGTGCAACTTTATGTCAATGATCTCTCCACACGCGCCATTTGTGATGTCCAAGTCTGTTTCGATATTCGTCGTTATCATAACTTTCATTCCTTTCGCGATTTCTATCGTCTCCGGTAAGTCTCTCTGCGTGTTACCTCGCATTCCTACACGACTTGCCAACGCTATCTGCTCGTGCCGTGTGAGAGCTCGACCATGAATTGTGTCATTTGCAGCGACCACGTAAAGGGTCTCTCCTGAGTCCCTGCAGTATTTTCGAACGGCTGCTGAGTTCCATCATTCTCTTACTGCATGACGAGGAGTCACCAGCACCGCATCACGCCACTCGGGTGTTTCAAGATCTGTTGGAACACATTGGGGTTCACCTATGATCAATGTACGCAACATCAGCAGGTGCCGATGATGATCTTCGCCGTGCCGCAAATGATGTAGGAACTCTTGCCATACAGCGTCCGTCACCCTTTGTTGCTTCTTCAAAATGATGACCGTCTTGAACTCTTCATATATTTTCCGTCCAAGCTGCGCTTCTAATTTTTCCGTCCCACTCGTTTGGTAAAACAAAGCTTCGGTTTTTGTTGTCGCCACGGGTGGGAATTGGTGTACCGGAAAGGATGACATTGATCCCACCGAATGAATGGCCCGTGCTACGTTCCTCTCCTGCTTTGGCAATACCAATGTTCCGAGATAATGCACTGAAGAACGTCTTTCCTATCATCGAAAACTCGTCAATGAAAAGATACCGATAGCTCTTCCAAAATATCTGCAGCTTGTTTTTGGCTGAAGGCGACATGGAGTGCTTGTGATTCGGGGACATATGAGCGATGTGGTGCGTCGTCTTTCCATCAATTTGGGAAGCCGCGATGGCCGTGTACGCCGCTTTAACCAACCAGTGCTCGACGAAAGAGGCTCTGAAAGAATGCGTGACGGCATGAATCACTTTGGATTTGCCTGTGCCCCCTTCGCCATATATTATCATCCGCAGTGGGGGCGGATCAGCCCCTGCCAACGTCTGCCTCAGATGCCACAATATTATATCGTGCGCACGTTGTTGGTCTTCACTCAAGACATCGTTTTCATCGGTTTCATTGGTATGTCCTTCACAAATGTGATTTTCGTTCGCTTGTCCGATCTCTCCAGTCTCCAGCGGTTGGACTGACGGTCCCACCACCTGTCTGTCTTTGTGTTGCGTGGTATTCGTGTTTTGGTTTATCTGTACGACATTTTGCTGTAACTGGTTCCTCCACAGTAACAAATTTTGCAAATTGTGGTCGTTTGCATTGCCAGCTTTTTTGGGTCGCATGGACCATCCGTCGTCCACAGAGGGGAAAAAATTGGCTTTCTTTGCAAATTCGAGTGCTAAGCAGCCATTGAGTTCCTCCCTCATCGATTTCCGTGAATTCTTGAATGCGACTACATCTTCTTCTGTAAGGTCTTCATCGAAAACTGGTGTGGCCTCCGGCAATTCTAATTCTTCTTCAGCATCAGCTTCCGCGTATTGAAAACATGTATCATCTTTTTTTGGTTCCTTGCCGTTGGCCTTTGCAGCACTGTCACATTCATGAAAATATTGAATCGCAGAGAGAACGAAGTGGGTCCGCACGGGCACAGTCTCCAGATATCTTTCAAATGCTGTGGCCCACGTCACCTCCTTTGGCTTCAAATCTTCCTCCAAAACCCGCCAAGGCTTCAACAACATTAACATTGAAGCGGCATAGTAATTCGTCTTGTCTGAATCATCACGTCGTGGAAACCAACATCCGACAATATCTGGAAGATTGCGGTGATTTTCTGGCCTGAGTACTCGATATGCTCGGGAGCTTTTAGGGTGGCTACTGAGATACGGGATGCGAAAGTTTCGTGGTCGTCCTCGAATCTGTGGTCCCTCACGACCTTCTAGCGTATCTTCGTCAACTTCATATGTGTGAACGAAATAATGCAAGACATTATAGTCTTTAAGAGTTTCTCCCCGAAATCTGTAATCTGTCACTTGGCTTTTGGGGTAAAAATGTCCCTTGCCGTCAACATCCAATGTGATCACATCACTCGCAGACTGCAATCATCATTTAAACACATTGACGTTCGTTGTCATCTGTTTCACCCACCTCCGTCTCAGTCCTCTCGTCCTTGTTGCCCTCAGGACTTTCCAGTGGGGGATTCAATGAAGATAAGCCTCTATCACCGGAGAACCAAATTTTTCAATTTAATGACGTCAGGAAACACAGAAACTAATAAAACTACCCACACACACTCGTCTGGACTCGAACTTGTTTTGTGACTGTGGTCTCCATTCAGTACAATTAACGAATCACATAATATCAACTGACCTCTTCAAAGATGGGTACGACTCCATCAAAGCCACTACAAATGTTGACCAATATATGTATGAATATGTATGTGACTTGTAGACGTCTCCCCAGCCCATCAGATAGGAATCGACCATGGGACTACCGATCTGCTGTTCTCGATTAATGCCATGCACAAGACGGAACATCAGAAGTCGTTGCTGAGCACGTAAGTCTTCAATGTAAGCCGGATTTGGATGGGATAGATGGTATGCGAACGCGTCTGCCAAAACGGCTGAAAGGTTGGACTCTCTGTCCTGTTTTTTTGCTGCGTATGTGGTCACATAGTATGTGATGTTTTTAGTATCGCCGCCGTTCGTGAGAAGTTTCCCATCATTATTACATCGAACATTGATGAGAATGGCAGGGACCCATCCATTGACATAAGGATGCAATCGTTTGCAACCCCATCGTCCGTCTGCATCCACAAAGCTTGCTCCCGAGATAGGGAATGGTGCGCGCCGCTTGCATATAAGAATGCCTTCATGATTGTACTTGAGGCATCGACCTTGTCTGCATGAATGAATCTGTTCCATGCACGCTAGCCTCAATTCGAATGCTGTCAATTCCGCCGCATAATTCGGGCTCGACGGATTTGGGGGCCGACTGTAGCTGATATCTTTGTCCCGTGCGATGTTCTTGACACTCTCAGGTGATTCGAGTCCTGGTACATATGCACGAAAATTTGCATCGATGTATTGAACCATCTTATTCCGAAAAGTGTCTTCTTTCAGAAGTTCCGCGATTTGATCGAAGGAAGGAGTGTTTTTCAACCAGAGAAGAATGTGAAGATGTAGGGTCACTCGGCCTTGTGCCTCCACGGCTCCAAAATAAGCCGTCACCTCTCCTAAAATTCCCATTCTGCTGTCCACTTTGTTGTCGTTGATTCGAATTTGAAACAGTTGTTCGATGATCGTTCGAATCGTGAAATGGAAAAACTTTGCAGCCGCATATGAATCGTCAGCGACATTACACGCTCGCCATTCACGAGCGGGGCCTGCAGAGGCTACGAAATTATCGAGATCTATGTCTTCTCCCGCAAAAACCTGCAACACAGGATCATGCAAATCCGAAGGATTGATTGTCATCCAAACTGAAGGTGGTCCATAGAACAATGCTGTTGACCAGATCTGGCTTCGTAGTTGATAACGCGCCTGGTCTGACCCTTGAACTCAGGCCACAGCACCATGAACATGACGTCTGATCTTTCGAACCGTGTGATCCGTGATTGGTAGTTTACCGTCTTCTTCCCTCACAGCCTGCTGTAGATGTTCAGGTGTTAATTCCACAAAACTAGCCACATCCCGCTGGAAGTCACTCCTCTTTATTTGGACACGAGCCATAGCTAGAGCTTGACGTCGTTGTAAGATCCCGAACGACACAAACCGAAATGTCTCGTGTCTTCAAAATCTGCGATCATGATATTGCAGAGCCCATTGAACGTGCTGTCGAAAATCCAATTGCGTCTCCCGATCAGCTTCGATTCCACCTGTCCCATAAGGAAAGAGGCATGGGAATGCCTTTTCAAAGAAATTCGGCTTGTCCTGTGTTATGAGTCTGGTTTTTTGTTTATTTGCGGAGCGACCCGTGCCAAAATCCGACACCGGTTGTTCTCCATGAATAACGGCATACCCCCCCTCCTTCCCTTCTTTCCATAGATTTGCGAGGCCCCACATCATCATCTCTGAACTCGTCATCTTCGTAAGGTCCATATCAACCACTCCTGAAACGTGCATCGGGATCACTTGGGGCCCTAAGCGGCATTATTCCATCGGTCCTCGTTTTCAATAAATGTTCAAACCCACAAACGCACCTTCATTCTCTATCACATTAGCTCCATCGTCATCCATTATTTCGGCACCTGTATCACCTATTTAACTGGTTAAAAATCTCACATCGAACTTCAAATATCAAAAAACCATCACCTGCCAAGGGATCATCGTGAGACGGCACGTATCCTGCATTTTCTTCCTCCATGACCCCCAGCTTCGTCGAATGTCGCACTAAAGCGACCACTTCTTCAGGCACATCATCTTCTGGAAGCTCATAGAGGTTTTCCTGCGACAAATTGATATTCCCATAATATTTGGTGTTATGGATCTTCAACCATCGTAAAGCGTCATGGACTGCTTGACGTCGAACCTTGAACGTTGATCGCAACCACGCTTGCGGCACGACGGAGGTCCCTACAAATGTTATAGACAGCACCCTAGCCAAAATTCGGGGTTTTCGAGGCAAGAGGTTGCCTTCAATCATTGCGCTCGCACCACCTACGTCCAAATCGTACGTGCTCACAGAGCCACCCATCGCACGTTGTAATGTTCCAGGATTAAGACCCGCATGCGTCACTCGTGGGAAGAGTTTGAACACATACACCCTGGGATAATACAAGGCGATCAACATTTGTTCGGCAAATGTAAGCCGCTTCAACTCCCAAGGAATGTCGCCTATCCAAAGTCCGTTAGCGAGAGACAAAGGAGGTGGATGGTCCTGGATATCGCTCAACGCAACGACACATGCATTGCATGCAGTCACTCGCGTCGTCGACATTGCTGTCCCCACTTGCACAGCTGTGGGAATGAGGAGCCTCCCATGAATGAGAACGTGTGCTGGGTGAGCGGATTTTGGAATTAATCGTTCTGAGTTCGGCAATTCCATTAAACGATAACAGTTAAGCCCATCAGCTTGAAAACTGAGCTCTCGAGCACAAATGCCACAGACTCCCATCCGGACAGCATCATTAGAAGTCGCAACATAGAATCCCTGATAACAGTCATGCCTTTCCGCTTCCGTAGGCAAGTCGAGGAAGTGAGATGGATCAATGTGAAGAAAAGTCCGGTCGATCTTGATAGCTTTCTGCCTATGTTCGTAAGCTTCTTCAACCTTCCGTTTTCGTTGTAGAGTCTTCAACTCCTTCACGGACTCCATTCGCCCTCGCTTTTCAGATGTGACCGACAGAAGATGGCCATGCAAACTAGCAGGACCCATCGCTATTATCCGATGGACAACGGCATCCCTTTTCCGTTGGCCTCAACTAAACTGAACGTATCCGCATGAGAGCGTTAACAATTCCCGCAAAGTCAACTGTTGAATGTCGTCTGCAGTGAGCATCTTGGTTTGAAGTCAATGACACCTGACCGTCTCATATGGACGGGCGATCCCCCCTATCTCGCCTCAAGAAAAACCCATGTAATGACGCCACAGGACAGTCATGTCTACTCCAAAGTTTAGCCAAGCGTCATATAACTACGAATGGAACAACAAACCGCTGAAATCACGTTCCGTGCTTCTATGACTCCCAACACCACCGCATCCACTTCCGCTACCTCTCACGAGGACCTGCATGAAAATGACTGTCCCATCCAAAATTGCCCGCCGCCCAGTGGATTCCCTGAATCTGTAGCCGCCAACTCTAAGGAAGTGCAGTTCGTATCTGTCGTGTCCAATCATGTTTTCACTTGACGAATGCTGGAACAGCATCCGTGTACATGGCATCCCGCCGCCATTTCCCTGCTCCTCAAAGGATCTCCAAGATCATAAAATTGACCTCTGGCGCACCGCTCTCATCGCATCAGGAAACTATTTAGGCATCCCTGAAACTGCAAAAACCCTCCGATGGATGAGAGATAGTCGTACTCTTCGTTTAGTGGCTCATGAACTCGACCAGAAAGAAAGGACCTCGGCACCGATCTTGCCAATGATGGGAGGCGATGCCGGAGACTCTGTTGAACTCTCCCTCCTTGTCCATCTCACAGAAGATGACTTTTGGATGATGCCGGATGGGATGTGGCGAGAAAACGCTGGCGGTGCAAAAAGGTTTGCCAACATCAAACTGACATGCACCAGAGGACCCATCAGCACGCCAAGACTCATCCAAGACTTCAACACAGGCATATCGACCATCCGAAAACTCATGACAACCGCTAAAAGTCCCGCCTCAATCTCTGAAGGCATACTTAAAGAGGGAGAAGGCGCAATGATGAAAATCAGATTCCGCCACCAACCTTTCCAGGTAAACATCACTCACTTTTGCGCTTTGCAATTTTATCTCATGAACTCGCAGAAAGGTTCCATGGCTGTGGACGAAGACGTCAACCCGGATGACCAAAGTGAGCGCTATCCAAATGTCCTCCTATTTCAACTCCTTCCCTCTATGCAGATAACGTCGCCGAGGAGATCAAACTGGGAGACTGGCCTGTTGATAGTGAGGAAGCACGGAACGCACTGGAAGACATGGAGGGCCTCTACACCGTCAAGCCCCTCGCAGCTTTTAACACTGAAGGTAACCTCATCGGACCGCAGGAGTATGTTGAAACATTAAGAGGTGCCACCGTCGTCGCTCGATTCACGATGCAAAAGTTCTTAGTGAGGGAAAGAGGGCGTCCCAGCCGCGACATTTTCGTTGCAGACATTGCCACTCTTCGTGTGGTCATTCCGCCCACCCGCAGCCCCCCCAAAATCACGAAAAAACGCCTTTTAAAAAGGGATCCTTTTGAGGTCGTCGACGACCCAAAGGGAAAAAATAAAATAAAAATTTAACCACTTCCCACCGAGTCCCTTCCGTCTATTTTCTTTCTCGTCAGCCAAAATCAATTACCATGTAAACTAAGTGCTCCTACCGTCCGCTAAAAATTTGTTGTCAACATCATGTCATCTCCAAAATGAAGAAGGGTTGAAGATTTTTCCATAATCGTGATCGACAGAACTCCCACTCGACTTCACGGCCAACGTCAAATCCCCTCCCATTCATTCCCTTCCATTGTGGGAACACGCACTCCTACTGTTATAGATTAGATTGACATGACACCAAGACCCGTTCGTCGTATACCTTTGTAGTATATCCGATGAATGTGAACGTACTGCACCCAACATTAGTTAATCGTCTCAAACGCTGACTGTCCTTTCAAGAACTCACCACATGTGGTGCCCTCAACAACACTTCGTACGAATGACATTGATCTTCACACCATCTCGGCGCGCACTGGATTTCGTGCACATGCGTATCTTCCCCATTCACAAAACGTACGACATGGAAAAAGGCTGTGAAGTCAACAGGACAAGGCATGACCGGTCTTGCTATGAATATGAGCCTAGTATCAATGCAGATAAACGCTGCTAAACGCACTTTACGATGTACAAAGCCGACAGAGACAGGAGAGCCAGAAGAGATTACATGACGTGGCTTGTTCCAAAGTCCGGTCGATGGTCTCAGATGAATCAGCTTGTAAGCGCTGAGCTTCAAATTCCCACCTAAATTAACGATGGCACGACATAATCTCCATCGCTTTCAAAAACTGCCATGGACAACGAATGCATGCCTGTTGTCGACCTACAACACCGCGAAATGCGTCATATTCACGTCCTCTCGCTTCAAAACCCACCAAACAGAGTGAGCAAATCCTGTGTTAGGTCTACTGTATCTAATAAAACATAGTGGGACATCATCCGTCTTCATTTCTACATCTTTTGTTACGTGTTCAGGAGATAAATCCCCGTCTATACTTTGTATTAATTCGCAGAGTCTCTCGACAAAATATTTAATCCTCTGCTCGCATTACATATCGTATCATACTCATACTGATTTTTTTTTTTTTTTTTTTTTTTTTTCTCCTAGTTTATTCTCCTTTACAGTACATTGTATGTAGAGATTCCTGTTATGTATGCTACTTGTCATGTCAAGTGGGTGCATGAAGTCCTGAGGCAACATGTGGGAAGCAGCAGTGCCGTTCCCAGTAGGAGTGTATCTCCTGTAATAACTGAAACCCGGGTATGGGTAGATTATAAAATATAGAATGGGAAGGTCGGGGCCGTGGGGCCGGGGGTATGTGGAACAGGGTGTACGACGCGCGGTATGTAGTGCGTGGGATGTGAGTGTGGTGGGATGACGGGGGGCGGTGGGGTTAGCTGCTACATTCGTGTGTGATGTCGGGAATGTGTCCAAATGCTTGCCGGAGTCGCTGTGTGTCGTTGATGTAATGGAAGAGCGGTGGAAGGTGCTTTGGGGTGCATAGCAGTTTCTTCACATATCCTGCATCACGCCCTACCGTTCGGCGTAGTTTTCGGCGTGCATGGTCGTGTGCTGGGCAAAACAGGAGAAAGTGGGTGACAGTCTCGTGGTGACGACGACAGCAAGGGCAAGTGGGGGTGTCAGCGCGGTTGATCTTATGCAAATGGTGATTGAGTCCCACGTGGCCTGTTCTTAGCTGTGTGAGGATTGCGACGTGTTTCTTGGGCAGAGATCGGGTCATCTTCCGATATGTGGCCGGTGAGAAGCTCGGGTCGATTTCCAGGAGCCGTCTGCATCTCGGGGACTGGGCCCATTCCCTGTCTGCCCGTTTCTTTAGCCTGTCTAGGAACGACCTCGCCGCCGCCGTCTTGCTGTGTGGTAGAGCGTGCCGTAGTGGGGCGGGAAGTCCTGTGGCTGCCGTTACGTTCCCTTGTGCTGCTCTCTTCGCATGACCATCTGCTGCCTCATTGCCTCCGATGCCCTCGTGTCCCGGTGCCCATTTTATTGTCAGATTCATCCTCTTATGTTGCCTCCTAACCATATCTAGCCTCTTGTGGAACAGGTCGAATATGTAGTGTGAGGGGCCCGCTTCGAGAGATTTGATCGCCCGTATCGCTGCCTGTCCGTCCACGAACATTGAAACACCCCGAACCCCCTTTTCTCCTCTCAGCAACTCCAGTCCCAGTATCGTGCCTATCCCTTCTCCTTCGTGTACCGTGTTATGCTCCTGTTTACCTAGTTTGTACCTTCTGACTCTCTTTCTCCTCCGCCCTGCTCACATGAGTACCGCCGCTGCGCCTATCATACCATCCAAACCTGATCCATCAGTATATATTTTGATATTGTTGTTATCTTGTTCGTGAGCTTCCTTGGCCTCTTCTCGTGACGGCCGTATCTGCGTCGTGACCTCTGGTTCCCATTTCGTGTCGTATCTGCATGTGGTGATCTTTTCCATGTGTTCCGTTTTGACGTTGTAGTCCCATATGAGGTCATGTATGGGGGTGGGGTGTCTTTTTACCCAGCGTACCCGTGCGTTCTTGACGGCTTTGCTTAGTGGGTGTGCCGGCGGGAGCGTTGCAAGGCGTAGGGCTGCCCGTTGTCGAGTCCTATCTACTAAAAAGTGAAATGGTAAAAGGTCTGCGTGGACATCTAGGATGTCGGTGGCCGTGGTTGACAATGCGCCGGTGATCATTATGGCTGCCTTGCGTTGTATGCCTGTTAGTTTTCGTACCATCGCTGTGCCTCCTCCGCCTCTCCTAGTCCCTCTTCCGTCTTTCTTCGAAGTTGAGCCCATGAAGACCTCCGCAGCGTAGAGCATTCTTGGTACCGCGATCGATAGGTAAAGCCTTCTCATGATCCTCGCCGGTATCCCCCCTGATGTCTTAGATAGCCTCCTGAACTCCAAAAGCCAGTCCTGGCCCTTTTTGAGTGCTGCCGCTCCCTGTTCCTTCCATCGAAGTTCGCGGTCAATGTGTACGCCAAGAAACTTGATTGATGTCTTGGGGGGTATGGGTCTTCCGGCAATGTTAATCGGTAGCCCTGTTATTATGATTCTTTTCCGTGGGTTGTCTGGGTCCACCTGTCGTCGTCGCGTCAGATCGATAAGCTGGAATTTGTCGACACCAAATTTGCAGTTATGTTCCCTCGCCCACTCTAGAATGCCGCCCGGCCTCTCCATAATGGACTCCAGCTTCGCATGTGCTTCCCCAAAATTCCGGCCCACCGCGAGTACGTTCGAGTCGTCAAGGTATAGGATGCCATGTTCCCCATTGCGTGGGATGGGGATGTCGAGCTGGTCTGAGTTGTAGAATAGGTAGCACGTCGGCGAGACGGGGCTGCCCTGGTCGAGTCCGTTGTCTACATCAAAGGGTTCTGAGGTGAATTCATCGAAGGTCAGTGTGGTACGACGGGCTGTGAGCGTTCTCTCTAGCCACCCAGTGATCTCCACTGGTACACCGCGTTTTCGCATATTATGCACCATACGGTCAATGGCTGTACTCGGAAAGGCCCCTTTGACATCAAGGGAGAGTAACGATACCACATTACCTTTCCGCCATTCATCCTTGATTATCTTGCTCATAAATAGAATCGCGTCCGTTGTGCTACGGCCAGCTCTCCCTCCAAAGTGATTGTCTGGCAAGACTCGGGCTCTCTCGCTCATGACCGTGATGTCTTCGTTGACGCATGAGTTCATCAGCCTCGCGTACCCATCCGATAGTACTATGGGCCGCCATGTGCTCCAGGGATGGAGTAGTCTGGCTTGCCCGGCTTCTTCAGTACGATTGTCTCCGTGACCGCCCAATGTCTTGGGTACGTCTCCAACCCAAAGGTCGCTCTGAAAATGGGGCCGAGGAAGGGGACCAGCATATCGCCGGCGTTCTTGAATACTGCATTTGGTGGGGTGTTGCGTTTGGTGCCCTTGTATGGCTGCATACGTTGGATGGCTCTGTGGATTTGCGCGTTGGTGATGGGTCGGAAGTTCCATGCTGGCGGTGGATACTCGGGGTCTTCGGGGACTGATGAGGTGGCGGGTTTGCTGGGGAAGAAGTTGCTGTGAAAAGCTTTGCTCTTATCTGCGTTAGTCGTCAGTTCGCATTTCTCATTTGTTGTGGTGTCTGTAATATATAGTGTGGGCACCTTTGCCCTCCCTCCGTCCGATGCAGGACCTGTCACCAATCGGCTCGCTGTCCATTGACTAGATGTGTCGATACTCTCTAGCCATTCCGACCAATGTGTTGCCTTAACCGTCTGTATATGAGCTGCATACCTGTGTTTGGCTGTTTTGTACGCCTCGTGGATTGGGTGTCCCTCCACGTGTCGGTACCGGTATGATTTGTTGCCGAGGTTGCGGACCGTTTTCCGTTCTGCTCTCAGGTCTTGATTCCACCATCGTTTGCTGTAGGGGGATAGTTTAGTCACAGGGACACATTTCGTTACCGCGTTCCAGACCGCTCCCTCCAATTCTCCTAGCGCCCGGTGGAAGGAGTCGTGCGACGTGAGTTCTGCTGGGGCTGGGAGGGTGTCCATGTTCTCCTTGAGCGAGTTTCTAAACTCCGTCCAGTCCGCCGCGCGAAAGTTCAGGCGTTGTATTTGAGGTCTAGACAGGGCGGTTAGATCTAGCATCGTAGTTATCGGGAAGTGGTCGGTCTTGGCTGGCCTATCGCCTGGTCTCGTGTCACATAGCACTACGTGGTCCATTATGGAACTAGAGCAGAAAATGTTGTCAACTCGGGTCATGTTGCCCGTCGACATGGACTGCAGCGTTGGTGTGCCCTCTGGTAATGCCATTCTCATGTCGTATCGGGCTAAGAGGTCTAACAAAGGTCCTGCTGCTTCGAGGTTAGCATTGGTGAAGAGGTGGTTGTTACGCTCTTCATCCCAGAGTGGGTGGTGGCGGTTGAAGTCTCCTGCCAGGACGTAGTGGACTGGGGTCTGGGCTGGAGCTCGAGCTGCTACGCTACCAAGGTAACGTCGCAGTGTGGATATGTTGTTGTTGTTGTTACAGTCGTTGTATACATTGATGATTCTGATGATCCCAAAGTTCCCTTTTATCTCTGCCGCTGTGATGTCAGGTGAGTCAATTAGTATTGGAGACCAGGAGTCAGATCGGAGCCGTCTGTTGACCAGTATTATTGATCGGGTGGGATGTGTTGTGTGTCTGGCATGGTGTCGTGGGGGGTATATCACTGTGTAATAAGCGTTGGCTCTCGAGAGCCCCTTGAAATCGACGTATGGTTCCTGTATGAGAATAAAGTCATAATTGGTTTTGATTGAGTCTAGCATGTCGTGTTGGGCTACGAGCGATTTGTTGACGTTCTGTTGCCATAAAGTTAGTGGTTTTGATGAGTCGGGAGTGGGAGCGGAGGTCATATATAGAGCTCCTCCGTCGAGGGTGAGTGGATAGGATGATGTTGTTGGTGTTGGTGATGATGTTGTTGGGGTGGGTGTGGGGTCATTGTTCGCGGCGCAGCGGTCGTTGTGTCTGTGTGGGTAGATTTCCGTGTCATGATGTGGGTGGGGCCTTCAAGCGGTTCGTCAGCCCACCATCCTCCGGAGGTAGGCGGCGCTGGTCTATCTGTCCAGTAAGTGTGTAACGTCTGTTGGGCAGTTTGCGTGCTTATCCGCTGGTTTCGTCGATCTGTAGCTGGTGCTAGTGCTGTCCGCCGTTGTTCGGCTCCTGGGTGGCTTCTGTCATGAGGTCTCTGGTTGTCTCTCCCTCCTCTGTTTTGTTCACATCGTTCGTCCGGATGTGGGTACGGGGCGTTGTCTGTGGGTGCGTCCCTTCTCCACGTCGTGTCAAACGTGTTCCGCATGGGATCCGTGTCCGTTCTGCCCCATGTGCTAGGGTTGTTGGTGGGGAAGAGTCTGTACTTGGCGTCGGGGTCTCGATCGCGTGTTTGATGGAGACGCTCCCTGAAGACTCGACATTGTCGGTCAGCAGCGCCATGTCCGCCCTCTTGGCAATTGGCACATCTCAGTTCCCCGGTGCCGCATAGCTGATCTGCTGTGCGGTGGAGCCCCGCACAGCGTGCGCATACGTCGTGGATGGATTTACAGTCCCTCGCGATGTGGCCGAATTTCTGGCATTTCATGCATCTCCGCGGGTCCATCAATGCTTTCTTTGTCCTGCATTGCTTTCCCTCTATGAAAATACCATATTCTAGCGCGTGGTTCGCGGCTTCTCTCGTGCTGAAGCCCACTGACAAGAACACGAATCTCTGTCCCGCTCGACGAAGGTGGGGTGGCTTGATCCATCGTGCCTCGTATATCGCCATCCTGGGAAGGGAGCTGGCTTGCTCGACCTTCTCGATCGCTGTTTGTTCATTCGGGTCAAAGGAGGTAGGGACGTGTTCGGCCACTACTTGGTACGTCCTCAAGCTCCCTGTTGATGTCCCTCCAAATTGCGCCATAAATGCGCACATTACTTCCTTGGACTTTAAGTAGTTCGCCGCCTGCGTGGAGTTGAGTGTGTATATTATCGTTCCGGATTGTGTTCTGCGCGCTCCCACAAAGGCCATGCCATTGGGTTTGTCTGCTGCCTGCATACCCATCAAGTCAAGGGCCAGGGTCGCCTTCTCCACCAACTCTTTCTCGGATAGGTTCACTAGCGGGTCGTCTTGTGTATCGGGTAGTCTGCGTACTACAATCTGCTTGTCCAATGCGTTTCCTTTCACTATCGGCGCTGCGTGTTCCGGTGGGATCTGTGTGGTGGTCCGTACGATTGATGCGAAGGTGGGTGTGCTGTCGGTGTCAGGTTGTTCCCGATTGGTGGCCGCCTCTGCCATCTTGGTGGCCGCCTCTACCGTCTCTGATGCGCTTTTCATGCGGGTTGTAAGTTCGTCTAAGTTGGCTCGGAGATCGTTTAGTGTGTTCGTCATTTGATTCGTCACCCCTCGCAACGACTCCTCCTGCTTGCCACTGGCTTCCGTTGCTGCTGTGATCGTTTCGGCTGCCGTGGTCAGTTTGGGGTGTACTATCTCGTCCATTTTCCTGTCTATTTTCGCCACTGCCTCGTTCGCCATCGCGTCCAATCCCATCTCCTCTAGAACGAATGCCGAGGCCCTCAGGATGTTCACCGCGGGTCTGGGCAGCTTGGCTATGCCCCCTGCCGCTTGTAGTAGGACATACGCTAGTCTCTGGGTAGTCATCTTTTCTCCTTGCGTGATGTATCCGTCCCGTACCAGAGCCGTTCTGGCATCTTTCACATTGAGCACGTCAGTCAAGACGCCCGTGGCATCAGCTAACTCATCTCTGGTTGGTCTAGTCGCGTGGTTTTTGTCTAAGTTACCTCCCGGAGTTCGGTTTTTCGAGGTCATAGGATTATAATGTATCTTAGGATCCTATCAGGTAGAAGTTAGGCTATCGTAGTGTTCGTTCTATTGTGCAAGAGAGGTGTGGGGCCGCCGCTCAGGTTTCCTTTGTTGGGGTCCTGGTCGGGGTGCCACGCGGTGTGTTGCCAAGAGAGTCCACTCATACTGATTGAAAAGCAAGGTTGCGCCACCGACGGTGGCCCTTTCCTCTAGTGTGACGACAGCTTTTCTGAAAGTGGCAATAATATTATGGCTGCAACGACAGGTGGTGAACCTTATCCTCGAACTCAACTTGAACTCTCTACATTTTTGCACCGCGGTCAAAATGTCTCCTCAAAGGTTGCCCACCACCACCACCCCGTTTTGGCCTCGTTCGCCTTCCTGGTCACCACCTTTTCCAACAGGTGGCAGGTACTTACCCGCACAAATTACTTACTGCTGCCCACATCTCCCCTCTCGCGCCAACTAACACCTCCCAAGGCCGCCTTTGGACTCACTGACGATGGCCACGTCGCCTCCGGATCCTCCGCGACACCTACACCACCTTCGGACCCAGAACTGGGTACGCCGTGGACCAATGACAACGAGGAACTAAGAACAACGTCCCCGCTGCCCCTTGGACCCAGCACCGGCGAAACCGCCAACATTGCCCCTTGGACGTCAATAACCACAGCCACATGGCTGAGCCAACGCTGCCGACACTAATATGGCCTCCCAATTACCTCGCGAGCTCAGGGACGATACGCCCGCGTCCAGGCATTTGCGAAGGGAAGAGGCCGCTTCCATACCCCGGCCTACAGGTGCAATGATTTCACCTGCCCTCTACCACTACCACTGCTAAGGATGAGGATCGTCCCACATCCAATGCCACCGTCTGGAACGACGCATCTGAGAGAGTGGGGATGGCATTGAGGTGTATGAACAATGCCGACATGCCAAAAACGACAGGGACGTCGTCCACATGCCCACGGACAACGGAATCGCGTCCAGGGACCTCGAGGATGAGACGCTGGTATCCAAGCTAGACGCGATGTGTAACCAGAGAGGAGGGGGGAGAGAACGAGGCTGGGGAAGTGGTGCTCTCGCTCCCCGGCCCACAAGTGCGTCGATGTCACCCACGCTGCAACTCGCCTTGCCACTCGCGAGGATACGACATCGAAGTAAGTAACCAACTTGGCCGCATACTCAGCCAACATTCACTGACACCCTTGCAGTCCCTCACAAACCAGGCTTCCATTTTCTCTCCATCTGAATCCTCATGGGACCACCTGTTTTTCGACAAGATTGACGGAATGCTGGTGCCTAGAGACACCCGTCAAAGGGGCCAAACCGCCCTCGACCTCACCGCCGAGCAGGGAGTGACCGAGTTGGTACTAAACGCGACATGGACCAGTGGTCGCTTTCCGAGGACCTCCACGATCTTGTCGCGTGCACAGGTCCACTACGTGGGCGGCACGTTGTACTGATGAAAGATTCATGTTCCTTGGCTTACAATCCAAGCAGAAGTTCTCATCGGTATAGGCGCTGTGGTTGAGCGCAATAAGTGGAAGAATTTTTCATACTACACTACAGTATTTAACGATTGTATTAGACTTCTGTCTTGAAATTGCTCGCTGAGAAACCAGAAGTAGATTGCGCAAGCGAGATATTGACAACACCATTTGGCTCCCCGGCAACTTTCTGCTGTTCAGCGAATTTGACTGTGGTCAGGCTAAATATAGTGGTATCGATAGCTTTTCCCAATCCAACACGGAGAAGGATGATGGTTGGCGCGATACCCTGTCAAGCTCAACGGTCATGAATGAATTCGCAAGGAGAGAAAAGGTGCACGAACGTAAACTTGTGCGGCCGTGGAGAACAAAATATTTTGTGCGGATTGACCAGTCAAGACCAAGACAGAAAGAATGAGCTGAGTGGCGGTGACCAATGCTCCAGATTCAAAGATCACCGCAATAGCGTCGTAAGTCCCACCCGAAAGGCGGTATTCGAATGCTCGGCGAGAGATGAACCAGATGCGACCGGTGATCAGACCCGTCAGCAGAAGATTGGTACCAATGGGCACTCCAGTCGCAAGACGGACCAAATGCGTTATAGTTTGGCCTTGGCCGCCGTCGGTGGGTAAGGCATTGGGGATTTTAAGGACTAGGGCAAGGGCTGATACACCACACGCTAAGGGGAGATTGAGCAACGACCTGACGACCTGAATTATGTATGATGTGCGACATACACAACGAAGTGATTGATAAAAGGAGAGGAAGTAAAATGACGCTAAAGCGGTTATTCCAGACAAACCAACAGCGATATATCTACAAGCGGCGGTGAATACTGCGGACACCAAAAAAGATATGATGTATCTTACCAGTATCGATTGGCCAAGCCAGTCAATAATGAAATTCAGCAAATCAGCGCCGACAAGCATGTGGTCTTCGTCACCAATCGCGAAGTGTTTCACCATCTGCAAGATAAAATCTTAAAATAATATTGATCGAAGCCAAAACGAGGGACCCTACCAAGCCTTGGTAAACGTTAGTGAAAACGACTGCATAGTGCGTAGTGCAAAGCACGAAGAGGGCTATCATCGCTGCAACAAGAATCTTGTTGCACTTTCCATATCTAAATAGGATCCTGACTGTGGTGAAAAACAGCAAACAAAAGCCGCCTGTAAGGTACACGTTTAGTTCTGACGGGCAGGACAGTCTGGAGCGAGAGCGAGAGCGCTAACCCCACAACACAGCCTCCACGGCGAAGGCTACGAAGTACGCTTGGTCATCGTTGAATGCCATGATATCGCTGGGGGGGGGTGTGCTGCGGGATTTTCAGGTTTATATGCATCACGACTTTGGAGGTTAGTCCTTTAATGGATGTCGGTTCAGCTAAGCGACAAAAAAAGGTACGCGTGATAACGCACTGATTGATTCCGCCAATTCAGTCATGAAATTTGGTTCTGGCGTAAAAAAAACGTTGCCGGAGACCACGGCCATAAAAAACATTCTCTCGCGTGCGCCACATTCAAGTTGGAGCCGCCGGGTTTGCGCCATTTTATTTTATGCCATGCAACAATATTAATGCACAAAAGGTGCTGTTGCTGTTGTTGGCAGCATCAAACTTGTTCCTTCAGCTCAACGTAGCGCATCCATCGTGCAGCAGTGACGCCAGTGACGGCTGAAGGAAAAATGTGTGGACCCACATCGCCGGGACGAAGATCAGAAGACACTGCAGGGTCAGTTTCATTTTCCGTTATTCTAACCGCAACGGGGCGGCTCCTCTACTTTTTACAACCAGAATTAATCATGTATTTCTCCTTAGTTTTCTCGTCCCTTTGGCCAAAACACCAGTTCTTGTTTCAACAATAGCAGAATAACTGCTAGAGGGATTGTCAAGATCTGAAATTGACAGAGAAATTATTTCTTTGATCTGTCGCTTACATCCATCAGGAACCAGCACCCTTATGTAAGGCAGTCACGTGATGTTCCCACGGCCAAATATTGACCCCAAATCTCGCGTGGCCAAATCTCGCGTGGATAGCATTCAGTGACCACCTTCGGAAGAGAAGTAGCGCTGTCGACCTGGTCGTTGTCTTCGTTTATCGACTCGACTAAACTATGCTCAATGTTCTGTTTGTGTAACGCCTGGCTATCTAGTTCAAGACGGATAACCTCGTTGGAACAATTCGCACACCCGCCGCTCTGTGGAAAGATTCCACTGGGAACGCTCATGAACATCGGGGGTCAGTCAAAATTCAGAATGGTAAGTCCTTCATCCCTAATTAGGGCCTGTTCAGTAACTCGGTAACCAAACACTCCTCATTGTTTCCGAGACATGCCGGACATGCCGGACATTGCTGACAAACTCCGTTTCCTTCCTGCGCGCATACTATCCGTTATCATTTCATCGTTGCCTCAGCGCAATGGCTGACTCTGATTCCGATTCTGATTCTGACGTCTTTGGCGTTGGTATTGACGATCTGGCCATTGTTGGTCTTTTTGGCTTTCTTTGTCGTACTGCTGTGGCCTGGGCTGAGACTTACTACGATGTAAAGGCGAGGTCGGGGTGGCTGCAGAATAATAATCCTAAGCCTGTGGGGTCAGCGTAGAAGTGACTAGGAATAGTCTAACAAGCTTCAGTAAGATAATAGGATATAAAAAGTAAGAAGCCGCCGAGTAAACTACTGAAATCTATGGAGACCGATCGAAGCCGACGAGGCCGACGATGTCGGGTACGGCGGGTCGGGTGTCGGGTGACGAGTAATGTAGAGATAAAGGCGGTAGAACGACAGGGAGGGCGTCGAGGAATCCGACGAGCGATGTGTGTGATGGAATTTACTGAGAGACTTAATTCTCAGAGAGAGGAAATGGGGGAACTGGTTTCTTATTTTGAGATGGCGCTTGGGCACCGTTTTTATACTACAAATTTGTGTACCTAGATTCGGACGAGAGTCCTCGGCCGATGAGAGGAGACAAAGGAGAATAAAAATGGGGAAGTAGGAAGAGTGTTGCGAGGCAACGATGACAGGGAAAATGGGTGGAAGATATAAAAAACCGTAAAAGATGCAATATACTTTACTATATCCCCATAAGGGAGACGCTAGGCGTGAATAAGGCAAGTCCGATGTCGGGATCCCAGTCCGATGAGATCTATCTTCGATATTTGAAGTTCCGTGAGTTTATGAGATAGACCGACCAGGTACGTGAGCGGCCGTGCTAGTCGGTATGCATCGGGTTGCGTCGGGTTACGTCGGGTTCGAGCGTAGACTGCTAGAGACGTCGGGTTCGAGCGGATTCGCTAGATATCGATGTTACGGCCTCAGAGGGTCGAGGACCCTCTACATCTCCTTGGGTCTTCTAATAGAGACCATCCGTGGTCGAGAATATGGGGTCTCCGAATGCGGGTCGCGAATGTGGCCAATCACGTGAGCGGCCAAACAACGGCAAAGTAAAAAAAATAAAAATTTCTCGTTGTTGATCCGACCTTTCCTCTACACCATCACACGTTCACAATGTCCCAAGTCTACGACAACTTCCTCGCTTTCGTCGAAAGCATCGAATCCGATGTCTGGGCGGACTACGAAGAGGCCGTAAACGCGGTCACCGTGTTTCATAGCGACGACCTCGTAACGATGGTGGACGGCAACGAGGGGATGGCCCAACAATGGTTAAGCGGCCGCAAGAAGGCGCTGGTGAGTTTCCTTATTGACTACGCGTGTCCTAAGATAGCTCATGCCGTCCCGCCAGCGTGCTTACAATGGAATCGTCGCGGAACTCCGAGCTGGTGGTACGAGGCCAGTAACGCCACCGTTATGGGCCGACCGCCAATCATACGCCAACGATGTCGAAGAGTGGCTGAAAGAAGCGGCGGACCGGGAGAGGCAGGAACAGGAAGAAGCCAGACGGCGGGCGGATGAAGAAGCGGCCACGTGGGAAGAGGAGGCCAGACGGATGGCAGAGGCAAATGCACGAGCGGAGGCGGAGAAAAGGCGAAAGGCGGCAGAGGAAAGGCGAGAGCGGCTTAGAATAGAACAACACGAGCAGCACTGGCATCAAGAAGCAGACCGGGTTGAAAGGGATGGAGCCGCGTATCGGCGGCGGCTCAGCAAAGAACGGCGAGCTGAAGCAAACGCGGGTGAACCAAGGACTGAGTCGATTCCAGAAGGGGAAGCCGCAATTGAGCCAGAGGAAGGCCCCGTCGACCCGGCACCAGAGACACCGGCCGATGTAGAAGACGTAGATACGCCGGGCGTAGAGACCGGAGACTTGGCTGGTACGACGGTGAGTTCTTGTGTCGGTTCATATGTTCTTTAGTTACTGATCCTGGTAACAGTTCACCGGGCCGTTTCCCCTACAACCCTGCACCAACTGCGTCAAGGCGCAAGAGGCGTGTCGAGGTGTCACGGGCTACGTGTGCGAACGATGCCGGAGGCTGAAGAAGAGATGTACTAACGCTACACACCGGATGGGCGGGGGTCGGCGCAAGGTGGATACCGGAAAGGGCAAAGAGGTCGCGGTTGGCACGAGGAAGCCGCTGTCGTTCACGACAAAGCCCATCCGCAGTAGGCCTGCCCGGGCCTCAACGAGCAAACCGCGGGTCGAGGAGGTGGAGTCGGTCGAGGACGATGACGAAGACGAGGAGGAGTCGGAGGAAGAGCGGCCGACGAAAAGGCTTAGGACGGCCTCGGCAGCGAACCCGTTCGTTTTGACGATGGAGAATTATGAGCAAGTGTCGGCGCGGCTAGCGGTCCTTACGGAGGAGCTGGGAGCCCTGGGCACCAACATCAACCGTCACCTCGTCCACTTCGGTCAAGAGTTCCAGCGGCTTCGCGTCGATCTCGAATGGTCGACCTCAAGGTTGGCGATGTTGAAGCGGGATTACGAGACCGGCCGCCTGTAAAATATATATATAAAATAACGAGCCCATTGTATATAAAAAAAAATATATCGTGTACATAAATGTTACGTTTTACCCCGATTTAACCCCCGCTTCCGACCCCGACGTCCCTGACTCAACGTCACAAGACAACATCATAACCTGGGTCCGGAACATCGTCGAAGACAACCAACGACGGTATCCCAATCCTCATGATTACCCTCATCAACCGATCACCGCCGATACATCATACACGTTGATTCAAGCACTCAACAATACCGCGCAACACAATCATCGGATCAGCTGTCTGCTGACACCGGACCTGCAACACAGCCGTTGGCCACCTCGTTGGCACCCCAAAACGTATAGACCACGAAGCCAAGCAAGACGCCGTTCTTCCCGGAGCTTATCCTCCACGCAGCCACGCATGACGAAGAAGCCGACCCTGAAGTCGTACACCAGTATATAATCATTGACATTTGTAGTCAGTATCCTTAAGTTTAGTATAGCTACTCTTCCCTCGATCACTACCACGAAATCCAGACATCTCCCCTCTTCTATCCGTTTGTACTCGCTTTCCTCTATAAACACATCCTCGTTTGGTTTATTGTTGCCGGAGTTCGCCGCCATACGAACAGCGATCCGTAACATAATACTAAACTTTCTCCACTCTCTCGACAATAAACCAAGACATCCTGGAACCCCGACGATACCGAACTCCAGATTCAGAACGAGACGACGAATATCATCTCGCACCCGAAACGTCAGATTCCTCTGACGACGACTTCGACCAATACGTCGCAACACAGACTAGTGTCCGAACCGCGCCTTTCCCCTCGTCATCATTTCCTCCAACAACAACTACTTCTCACCATCAACCTCAATCCCAAACCCAAACCAGAATGTCAGACACTGAAGAGAATCACGAAACCCAAGACACCACCACTGTTGCACCCGCAGCCCCGTCGCCTCCAAAATCTCATATTGCTCCGCCAGCTAAGTACGATGGGAACAAAGAAGGATTCAAAACATTCTTCCGCAGTGCCTTCATCTACATCCGTGCAAACAGAGCTGCATTCGACAGTGAAGAAAAACAAATCCTTTTTATCCTCTCGTACCTGCAAGGCGGACTCGCCGGACGATGGGCAGACGAGTACGTCGACATTGCCCTACAGCACTCCCCCATCAACTTCGGATCCCTGGAGGACTTCACCAAGGAATTCAAACGGCATTTCGAGAAACCGGATCAGAAGAAGGACGCATTGACGAAGTTGAACGACCTGCGCCAAGGAAAAATGACAGCTGATGAGTTTTGGATTGAGTTTGACACTCTCCGACGCATCGCTGGACTCGGTGAAATCTTGAATGATAGTTATCTCATTCAACTCATCAAACTTCACATGAACAAGCCACTGATCGACCAGATCTACACCGGTATGAAAATCCCAACCACTGTCGACGAATGGCGTACGCAGACGGTTCAATTGGACCAACAATGGCGACGCCGTCAGGATCAGATACGATCCATGAACTCACCCGTAAAAGCACGATACAATCCAAACACAGCAACCGCATCGACAACTCCCCGACCACAACAAACATCGACACCTCGTCCCCAGTCGGAATCTGTTCCAATGGATGTCGACACTCGACGAACCCAACCGAGACAACAAGCGTTTACGCGCTTAACCGATGAACAGCGACAGGAATATATGAAGAAAGGAATATGTTTCAAATGTCGACAACCAGGACATATTTCACGAAATTGCCCAGAGCAACAAGGACGGCAACAAGTGCGATCAATGCAGACGATACCACAAACAACGAAACAACAGGACGATGACGGCAAAGACGCCCGAATCGCAGCATTGATGGATGAGTTAACGGCGTTGAAGTTGAAACAAGAGGGTTTTTGAAGAAGCGACGTGAAGCGCAGGAGGCCACGATCGCACGACTCGAGAAAGATGTACACGTATGTAAACAATTCGATAACGTTTTCATCAAACTCAAAGTCCTCTGCAACGACCTGAGACAAACAGTGAAACCAGAGCCGAAAGAGGAAAGCAACACGTGGCAAGATACCCATGTTGCGGACGAAGAAAAGAAACCAGTTCCCCCAAGAGAGAAAAGAAAGACAACAATTGAATCCGAATTCAATGCGATGGAAACAATCGTTGCCATTCGTTCAACCACGATGGGTTATGCCCTTGATCTCTTGAATGATTTTGACATCCACGACTAATGGACGGAAAAGATATCACCAGGATTAGTCTTATCACTCAATCGACGACCCATCGCAGAAGCAGTACAATGGCTGGTACAAAATATGCCACAAGATTTACCACATGAGCTACGAACATCGGAAGCAGTCCGTGCTATAGCAAAAAAAGATTCTGAACTTCGAATGGCTTTGTTGGTCCATGGTTATGTTTCTGTCCCTCAAGATGGACGACAATATCCCATGACGGGCCTGATTGACTGTGGTTGTACCATCTGCGCTATTGATATCGGATACGTCAAAGCACATAACATCCCAACAAAACCATATCTGAACCCATTCCATTCCTACATGAGCGATGGAACGCAACCGAAGACAGGACAGATCACGGAATACTGCGAATTACAAATGCGTCTCAGAGATCATCACGAACTACTTCGTTTCGCCGTAACGACATTGGCAAAAATGGACATTTTCCTTGGCTATGATTGGTTGACGAAGCACAATCCAGAAATTGATTGGCGTGAAAACGAGATCAAGTTCTCGCGATGTCTTTCTGGTTGTGGTGCGCCATCAACAATACGATCGACAGAATTCAATACGATAGTCTGGGAACGACCTCTCTGGTTTGACCAAACGATGGAAGAGACAATGGATCCAGCACATTTTCGTTCATTCATGACGAAATCAACAGAACTCGCCATAAAAGCACAAGAACAACAGAAAGAAAAGACATTCGAAGAGTTGGTCCCGGAGACGTACCATGAGTATCGTGACGTGTTTGAACCGTCTGGTTTCGATGAATTACCAGCGCGAAAACCATGGGATCATGCGATCACTATGAAACCGGATGCACCAGATCATCATGATTGCAAGTTGTATCCTTTGTCGCCAAGTGAAAAAGAACACCTTGACAAATTCCTCGACGAAAACCTGAAGACAGGACGGATCCGACCATCGAAGTCACCATATGCTTCTCCCTTTTTCTTTGTGTCGAAGAAAGATGCAGCAGAACGACGACCAATACAGGATTATCGATGGTTGAACTCATGGACGATTGATGACAAATACCCGTTGCCATTGATCAACGATATCATTAATCAATTGGCTGAAGCAAAATACTTCACGAAACTTGATGTACGTTGGGGGTTCAATAATGTCCGCATCAAAGAAGGTGATGAACACAAAGCTGCCTTTTTGACACCAAAAGGTTTGTTCGAGCCAACAGTTATGTTCTTTGGCTTGAAGAATTCACCACCGACATTTCAACGACTGATGAATCACGTCTTTCGGTACGAAATACGGGAAGGATGGCTGTTGGTATACATGGATGACATCCTGATTTTCTCGAAATCACTTGAGGAAAACCAAAGACGAACAAAACAGGTTCTGAAGATTTTCCGCGAAAATAATCTATTCCTGAAGCCAAAGAAGTGTACATTCGACAAAGAAAAAGTCGATTATCTCGGTCTCATTGTCGGACATGGACAAGTTCAAATGGATCCAGTCAAGACCAACGCTATCACCGATTGGCCAGTCCCAACAAACCAGACCGAACTCCAACGTTTCATTGGTTTTCTGAACTTTTATCGTCGTTTTGTTGAGAATTTCTCACAGATTGCAAGTCCGTTGCACAAATTAACGGGAAAAGCAAAATGGGATTGGACAGAAGAACAACAAAATGCATTCGATCGTCTGAAAGTCATCATAACGACCGACCCAATTCTCGTCTTGCCTGTCCCCAATAGAAAATTCACCATCGAATGCGATGCATCGGATTATGCGATTGGTGCCATTTTATCGCAGGAACAACCCGATGGCCTTTTTCGTCCTGTCGCGTATATGTCGACAACGATGACACCAGCTGAACGAAATTACCAGATATTCGACAAGGAATTGCTCGCAATCATACGAAGCTTCGAGGAATGGCGACAATTCCTTCTCGGCGCAAAAGAACAGATTGATGTCTTTACCGATCATCGAAATTTAGAATATTACCGCAAACCACAAGATCTTACTCGACGACAAGCTCGCTGGATCGCATTCCTGCAAGATTATAATTTTCGCCTATTGTATCGCAAAGGATCACAAAATAAAAAAGCCGACCTCCTTTCCCGACGCGTTGATCACAAGCCAAAAGAAATGGACAATAAAGGTATGATTGGTCTTCCTAACTCATTGTTTATCCCACCAGAACAAGCAATCCGACAAATATTGCATACTTCTCCTACGAACGATAACATTATTGCCCTCCATCATGACAATCCCACCGCCGGCCATCCCGGCCGTGACAAAACAATCGAGTTGATTTCACGGACAACAACATGGCCAACTATACGCGAAGATGTGGAACGTTATATCAATGGTTGTACGGGATGTCAACAGAATAAACCACGACGTGGAAAACAACTTGGCCAACTTTTCCCACATGACGTACCACCCTATAACTGGCATACAATTTCTGTCGACATGATTGGTCCCCTACCGGAGTCACATGGCTTTGACGCCATTCTGGTTGTTGTCGATAAACGGTCGAAACATCCCATATTTATTGCCACAAATACGACATTGACTTCGGAAGGATGGGCACGACTGTTCCGTGATCATGTCTTCAAGCGTTTTGGCATGCCACACTTTGTCATCTCTGATCGCGGTTCTGTTTTCGTCTCACGGTTTATCACCGAATTATATTCCCTGATCGGTATCAAAGGACGCCCAACAACAGCATATCATCCACGTGCTGATGGACAAACAGAACGAATGAACCAAGAACTCGAAATTTTCCTTCGATTCTTCACCAATTACCGACAAGACGATTGGCATGAATGGCTTGCCCTCGCAGAATTTGCATTAGCCAATCACGAATCTTCTGCCATCAAAACTTCCCCCTTCTTTGCAACACAAGGACAACATCCGTGGACGGGCCTCGTACCTGACTTACACACACCCATCGCGAACGAAGCCGTCCATGATTTCATTACACGAATGAAAACGATACAACAAAAGATCGGTGAAATAGCGGATGTCACGAAGCAAACAATGAAGGATAAGTATGACAGTCATGTCAAGAAAATTGTCTTTTCTCCTGGTGACAAAGTCTGGCTAAACGGAAAGAATTTAACCACAGATCGACCCAGTAAGAAGCTCGATAATCAGCAATTCGGTCCGTTCACCGTTCTCGACAAAATCGGTTCTTCATCGTATAAACTGAAATTACCGAAAACCTGGAAAATCTTCCCCATATTCAACGTCGCTCTCCTCTCCCCATTCCGACCTCCTTCTTCTCCCATCCAACAAAAATATCATCTTCGACCCCCTCCTGAAATTATCGACGATGACGATCATTATGAAATAGAACACATCCTTGATTCCCGTATACGCCGTAACAAGTTATATTATTTAGTGCATTGGCTCGATTACCCCCGCGACGAAGATTCTTGGATCCCCGCATCCGAAACCGCTTATTGCCAAGATCTCGTCGACGATTTCCATAAATTACATCCCCGTGCTTCTTCTTCTTTATCACTTCGTTCCCTTTTCACTCTCCCCCCTTCCGTTATCCCTCCTTTCTCTTCTTCCTCCATTTTACTCGCTATTTATCCCCACAATGCTGCCCTTATCCTCGACGGTTCCAAGAACCACGAATTCCGCAAATATCTTTTTCCTCCCGGCATCACACACGCATACCTCTATGAAACCGCTCCCATTGATGCCGTTACCTCCATCGTCGAAATCTCTTCCCCTATTATCGCCCCCGCCCGGATTACCGACACCACCGGATTCGGCAACCTCGATTTCAACTCTCGTAAAAAAATCTGTCCTTATGCCTTCCCCATTGTCCATTGCTATCGCCTCCCATCACCGATCCCTTCCGCCGCCCTTTCCCACGAATATGACATTTCCACTCCGCATCGTTTCTCTCTTCTCCCTTCCTCCTTCACCCACGATCATCCCGTTAACCCCGATCACCTCGTGTACTAATGACCTACCCTAATCTTCCCTTTCGTGTATATAGTCTGTTCTCTTTTCTTTCCTTTTTTCGCTCTTTGCCTTCTTCCCCCATGTCTGCCTCAGACGTTTATCTCCCTTCTTCCCCTTATTACCGTCTCCTTCCTCCTCGCTTTCGCATCCCTCGTTCGAAACGCCGCCTCTGCGATCGTAGTGTTCGCTTCGCTGTTGACCTCATGCGACCCTCTTCCTTTGGCTCCGTTCATCTCACGACGGCTATCGCCCATCTTGGCGTTGACCCATTCTTCGCCCCGCGATCTTTCTACTCCGTACGTCCCATTGGGCCTCCCCCTCCTGCTGTCCCTCCCACCGTTCCCGTCTGGTTCACCGATGATCCCGTCGATCCCTACTGCGAATTCATCGACTGCGCTGCCGTGTATGATTCCGTTTTCCCTCCGGTTAATCGGGACGATTCCCCTTGTTCCGGGGGTATTGTTACGTTTTACCCCGATTTAACCCCCGCTTCCGACCCCGACGTCCCTGACTCAACGTCACAAGACAACATCATAACCTGGGTCCAGAACATCGTCGAAGACAACCAATGACGGTATCCCAATCCTCATGATTACCCTCATCAACCGATCACCGCCGATACATCATACACGTTGATTCAAGCACTCAACAATACCGCGCAACACAATCATCGGATCAGCTGTCTGCTGACACCGGACCTGCAACACAGCCGTTGGCCACCTCGTTGGCACCCCAAAACGTATAGACCACGAAGCCAAGCAAGACGCCGTTCTTCCCGGAGCTTATCCTCCACGCAGCCACGCATGACGAAGAAGCCGACCCTGAAGTCGTACACCAGTATATAATCATTGACATTTGTAGTCAGTATCCTTAAGTTTAGTATAGCTACTCTTCCCTCGATCGCTACCACGAAATCCAGACATCTCCCCTCTTCTATCCGTTTGTACTCGCTTTCCTCTATAAACACATCCTCGTTTGGTTTATTGTTGCCGGAGTTCGCCGCCATACGAACAGCGATCCGTAACAATAAAAGACGTGTCAGCTTGTTCACCCAGCTAAGGAAAGCCGATCGGCTCCCGAAGACATAGGACTATTCGCATCATTCGTCATATCGTTAGAAAACTAAGAGGAACTAAATAAAATGGGGGTATAACGTGGACAGAATATAAATGAAATGCTTAATCGTCGTTGGGTGAGGAGTCTATAGAGGGCGGGTACGTCGGATCATCAAGATCGTTTGAATCGGTATCGTCGGCATCGGGGTATTGTAAGAAGTCGTCCAACGGTATCGATATTTTTGAGCGGGCGTGGTAGGGTACGACTCGGAAAGCAGCAAATCGAGATTTAGAAACCGCACCGTCGAGTTCGGCGAGTATGTAGGATCCGCCTTCTGTTTTCCTGACGACAACCATGGGTCCAAAGTACCGCGGTTTTGCTTTACGATCAAGAGACATTTCGATACGTGAATTTCGGACGAGAACGAGGTTACCGGGTTCGAAGTCGTAAACTTTGATCGTGTTGGCGTATTTCTGTTCAAATTGCCGGGCGGACGCGAGCCGAGATTTGGTAAGCTTTTCTTTGACCCGATCGAGGTCGGCTTCTCGTTTACGAAGTTGTCGGGCGCAGATGACTATGAGGTCGGTCGTAGACATCGTATCTTGCGTCGGAACCATGTACGTAGCTTCGGCAAAATCGAATGGAAACAGCGGTTCTACTCCGTGTGCGATGTAGTAGGACGAGTATCCGAGGCTTTTGTGTGTCGTGACCCGTTTGGCCCAAAATACGGAGTGGGTTACGGTGTGCCATTTCTTTTCATCTCCGTCACAACTTTTCATAATGGCCTCCCGGACATCTAGGTGGCGACGCTCAACGGGTCCGTTCGCTTGTGAGTTATAGGGCGAAATGCGGATGTGGCGGATACCGTAGCGGGAGGCGAGATAGTCGAGCGCTTCTACGAACGGCTTGCCGTTGTCGGTGACGATTTCTTCGAGAGCGCCCCAACGGCATAAGATGTCTTCGAACAAAAACATGCCGATGGTGGAGCCGGTCTCGTGGCGTAACATGCGGAACTCAGGGTAGGCGGACAGGGAGCAACGGGCTTGGACGATGTATCGATAGCCGCCGGATCGTGGCATAAACATTGTGTCGACATACGCTTTACGAAATAGTGAGGCCGGTGTAGCGACGGTGGGCGGAATGTGATGATAACGCATTTGCCGTACTTGGCACTGATGGCAAGACTGGACGTACCACTTAACGTCGTGGTCGAGGTGCGGCCACCAGAAACGGTCGAGTAGCCGAGCGCGGATGGAGAATATACCTTTGTGGCCGAGAGAGTCGTGAGCGTCTTTGAGTAACTGAAGCCGGCGGTCGGGCGGTATGACAAGTTTGTGTTTTCCGTGACGGTCTTTGCGCCAAAGCTTGTTATCGGTGACGAAGAATTCAAGGGCGTATCGTAGGAACAGACGGTATTCTTCGTCCGAGAAGTTCGCGGGTCGGGTTAGATCTCGTAACCAAGTCTCGACGAGGGCAAGACGAACGTCGGCCGCGCGGGCTTTATCGGATCGCGGTATGTCAGAAACGGCTTCCTGATTTGTGTAGACGAGGACGGCCGGTAATTCTTGGAGTCGGTCGGCTGTGGCACGGCAGCGGCCGCATACGGCAATCGGCTTAGACGGTATGGGGACGGGTCGGTAGTTGACGACTTCCATAAAGAAACCGTAGGAGTGGTCAAGCCAATCGTCGGAATCGTTGATCTCCTCAGGGTCTTCTGCAGCGCGGGGACGTCGGGAGAGTCCGTCGGGTGCACCGTGTGCGGAAGCGGGTACGTGAACGAGTCTAAAGTCAAATAAGAGCACGCCGGCTATCCATCGGTTGATCGTAGCATTGGGCTGAATGTCGGGGTTGTTGAGCATCCCTTTTATGTACTTCGC
Source organism: Hygrocybe punicea (assembly GCA_963556145.1). Classification (NCBI taxonomy): domain Eukaryota; kingdom Fungi; phylum Basidiomycota; class Agaricomycetes; order Agaricales; family Hygrophoraceae; genus Hygrocybe; species Hygrocybe punicea. Next base: position 969,100 of record OY744464.1, read on the forward strand.
GTCAACTTCGACAGTGAGGTTGCGGACGCCAATGATGAAGATTCGGTAGGCGCGGAGGGCCCTGAAGAGGCCGTAGAGTTCGAGCTTGGACTGGGAGTATCGGGCTTCGCGTTCATTCCACGATATTGAACCAAAGCGATTCGGATAGCGCTTTCCGTCGGCGCGGATTTGCATAAGAACGAAGCTGACTCCAAGAACGGATGAATCGACGGCGAGAATCACTTCCCATTCACGCGTGTAGTCGATAGCGCGCAGCGCTGGCGACGTAATGACGGCGTTTTTGAGGTAGTCGACGGCGGTCTCTTCTTCTTCACCAAATTCGAAGGGTATACCTTTGCGGGTAAGGCGGACGAGGGGTCGGGAGTGAAGCGAGAAGTCCTTGATAAAAATACGCAAGACGCCGCAGATACCGAGAAAGGCGCGAACTTCGGTGAGGTTGGTCGGCAGTGGCCAATCGCGAATCTTCTGTACTTTGGAGTCGTCGGCTACTCTTCCTTCGTATGTGCATCGGTGGCCAACAACGATGACTGAGGGTCGACACAACTCGAGTTTTTTGCCGTTGAAGGTACCGCCGACATAGCGGAAACGCTGGATGACGCGGTTGACACCTTGGAAGTGTTCCCAAATGAAACGTCGGATTGCCGGGTTCTCGGGTATAGTCTCGTAGGTACCGTCGGGTTGCTCGTAGCGGGTTGGAGGCCCTTTAACGGGAATATCGTCCATATACGGAACGGCAAGATGAGGGATTTCGTCACGGAGGATGTACGTAGAGTCACCGTGTAGGATCTGCGGGGAATTTGTGTATCCCATAGCAATCCGCGTAAGTCGAAGCGTTCCAAGTGGAGACTGAAAAGTCATATAGTCCCGAGACGAGGGGTGGACGAGGCGTTGGTCGAAAGAGACGAAGAGGTCGAAGGAAGCGTAGCAAGAGTGGCCGCCAAAGGCCTCGGCCAAGTGCTCGGTCATGGGCGGTACGGCGGGATCGCGGATAGTGACGGCGTTAAGCGGCTGTAGATCGTGGACGATTCGAAGAGACTTCCCGTCCTTTTTCAAAACGCAAAACCAGCGGGAGCGATATGACGAATTCGAGGGTTCATAGGTACCGGCGTTAATTTTGTCTTTGATGATGCCGATGACTTCGTTAAGGATGCCGGGTGGGATTGGGATATTGCGATGGACCCACGGGTCGTGCGGTACGGTGGGAATGTGGATCGGCGGGAAGTAGTCCGTATTGAACTGGCCTTTCTCGGATTCGTTCCAGGCGAAGGCGGCTTCTTGCGTTTTGATGATATGGTGGCCGAGTTTTTCTTCCTCAGGCCAAAGGAATCCATCCGAGTTCATCGGCATCGCGTCGTGTCGTTCCTGGGTATAGCGGGTGCCGGGTGTAAAGTCGGGCGGGTGAGTTGGGAGCGTGGGTAAATCGGCTAGCGGGTCGCCGGTGATCTCGCGTATGATACGGTATTCGTCAGGGAGAGTGGTAGAAATTGGGCGGATACGATCGGCTACCTTCTTATACTTTTTCTTGGTAACGACTCCTTTTAGGTCCCTGGTAGGGGGGGTGGTATACGAGATATAAGTAGCGTGTTCAGTAGAGGCCTTGTTACAAATATTCGAAGAAGAAATATGTGACGCAGGAGCGGAGACGGAACAAGACGAAGGAAGGGTATCGGTAGTACGTAGCTGATTTTGTACATCGGTCAACAATGAAATGTACTGGGCGGCAGTCTGAGGCTGAGACGAAGAGAAATCTAAATCGATAGAAAAACATAAGTCCTCTTCTAGGGGAAACGGCAAAAGGGAAGCATAGTTCGTGGTATAGGTGTGGTCGCTTTCGAGTGGCGGCTTCTCATCTCCCGGTGCGTCCTTCCCGAGAGGTATCTCCGGGTCCTCGACTTCTAAAAATCCGGCTTTCCGGTGTCGGACCGCTCTCGTCGGTTCTTTTGGTTGTGCTCGATGGTGGGCAAGGTGACGATGGCGCCGGTGTTTGGATCCGTGATCGTGACCTGTTGTTCTCCGTTTTTATAATCCTTCGTAAGGGCCTCGGAAAGCGTGAAGAACGGGCGGCCGATGAGGATCTCGTAGGGGGCGTCGTCGACGACTTGGACTTGGAGGAAAAGATCGACGTCGCCGAAGGTGAATTTTAGGTTGGCGATCCGGCCGAGGGTGTCGTTGTCGCTTTTATTTGCCGACTGCATCCGCATCTTCATATTTTGGAGGCCGTAACCGAGTTTCTCCCAAATATCGCGCCGCATGCCGATGATCATGGAACCGTTGTCGAGGACGCACTCGAATACGAATTTGCCGTTGATGAGCGGGTAGACCGCACGGAGAGGGACTGAGTCGCGGCCGACGACGAGCGGGACGTTTTCCTGACAGTGTTGACAGGCGCGAGTGGGGATTTCGGGTGCGTGAAAGTGGAAGACCTCGACGTTGTTACTCTCGGCGGTGACCTTTTTCGACGTAGTGAGGTCCTTCATGTGACGGCGGGTGTCGGACGACATGGCTAAAAGTTCTCGCTGCGAAATGCAGACTTGAGAATCGAGCGCGCGGTCGATGACGGATTTGGCGATACCGGGATCTTCGATGGGGGCTTGGTAGCGGTATTGGGGGTGCGATGCGGGAAGGTTCTGGGGAGTGCGCGGTACAAGGGCGGTCGGCTCGGTCGGCCACGTGTTCGAAGGGGGGACTATGGTGATCGGCTGCTCGTTGATAGGTCTGGCCGTTTTCTCGGCGGGTTTCGCGGTGGGGACAGACGTGGAAGTGGTGGGCAGATTGGGAAACGTTTCTCTAGACTTGCCTTTCGTCTTTGATGGGATTTCTACACCGTCGAATCTAACCCGTTTACGAAGCCGCTGCACTTCGGCTTCCAGAACCTTAATCTGTTCGTTGTCGTCGTCGATGTCGGACATCGTGGACTGAAAGATGTCGGCGTACTCGGTAGTGGCCTCTGGTTCGTAGGTGGTTACTTCGACAGCGGAGACGAAGTTAGCTTTGACATGAGGCGGCGGGTCGCGTTGGAACGGTTCTGTGGGGTTGCGGGCAGGGGGAGCGCGGTTGCCGGGGTTCTGTGCATGCCACGCGTCGAAGCGTTCCCTCATATTTTTGCCGACGATAGCCTTTGGAAGATACATTCCGTTAGGCAACACGATGTGGCCGTGCTCGTTCTTGCGGCATATCCCGTCTCGAGTGTACTGCTCGCAAATAGGACAATCGCGTATATGATGGAACGGGTCGTCGCAAAAGAGGCAGTTGAAATTGGTGAAACCCTGTCCCGCGGTGGTCGGCTCAGCCCTATTTGCACACGGCTTTGGGGGGTTGTTGCGTTCGGTGAGGGCTTGCGTGAGGACGGCGAGTTGTTGCGAAACGAGACGAAATAGGTCGGATACGTTAGGTTCGACCGGTTCCGCTTTAGGAATGACCGGGTCATAGCGAGCGGGTGGTGGGTAGCGGGTGGCGGGTTCCATTGGAGTCGAGTACCGGATGGCGGCAGGCGACGTTGACGAGAGACGAGAGACGGTGGACGGTTCGGCCGCGGTTCCGGCCAGCAGGAAGTGGGCGCAATTGTGGAAGTCCTGGAAGTCGTAAGGGTCGCTATGGAAATGGTTCGGCTTTTGGTACTGCAGACGGGTTTTGATGTCCTTTTTAAGCTCGACATGGAAGCCGTTCTCGTACGCGATGTTGCGTTCTTGGGGAGAGATTCGACCCTTGTCTAAGAGGAATCCCGAGATCCGGATGAACTCGCGGTAATATTCGCCAAGTTCGGCACGGGTACGGATACCGTAAGCGGTTTGGGTGTGCGTAAGACGGTCGAGATCCGCCATAGTGTACCAGTGATCGTCTTCCGTACCCGGGTATAGCACGAGTACGCTCTTCTTGAATGCGGCATAATCGACGCCGGTCGCGCTAGGCAAACTTGCCCAAAGCTCGTAGTCGCTAAGCGACGCGTAGCGCAGACTATGCTTAATGCGTCCTGCGTCGTCGAGAGCGGCATCGGCAGCAAGTATCTCGACTTCTTCGAAGAAACGGTTTAAATTGAGCGGGTTCCCGTCGAAGGTCGGGGCCGTGGAGTGACCGCGAGTGGGCATTTGTCGTGGAGTAACATGGGGAGCGGTAACGTGGGGAGCGGTCGAGGATCCAGAGGTCGAAGTCATTGTGGGTGGAAGGAGCTGAGATGTCGATGAAGCGGTTGTCGGGTGTGCGATGAGCGGGTCGGGTAACGTGGACGATGACGGCGTAGGCGAAGACGATGACGGGGACGATGACGGCGTAGGCGATGACGATGACGGGGACGATGACGATGACGGATTATTCAATGTCGAGAGCGAAGACGGAGACGATGACGATAACGGAGTTTTCGATATCGAGAGCGAAGACGTGGACGGGGGTTCTAACGAGATCGAAGTCGGGGACGTAGGCGATGCGGGTGTCGAACTGAGATCGGATGAGTCGGGTGTGATGGTAATTATCGGTATATCGACCGATTCGAGACTGTCGGATGAAAGATATAGGGGGGTGTTTGACCCTGAGACGAGCGGGAGGTTGTTATGTCAAGCGAGGTGGTCGGGTACTAGCTGGAAGAAGTCGTCGTCGATTGTCGGGTCGAAGGCGGCTAAAGAGAGTTCTTGTTGAAGAGTTCTTCGAGGAAGATCTCGAAGACGACGGTCAGAGGGAGGGATACGGGAAGAGGAAGCTATGGTGGTGCTAGACTATCCCTCGCGGTGGGCTCCAGATGTAAAGGCGAGGTTGGGGTGGCTGCGGAATAATAATCCTAAGCCTGTGGGGTCAGCGTAGAAGTGACTAGGAATAGTCTAACAAGCTTCAGTAAGATAATAGGATATAAAAAGTAAGAAGCCGCCGAGTAAACTACTGAAATCTATGGAGACCGATCGAAGCCGACGAGGCCGACGATGTCGGGTACGGCGGGTTGGGTGTCGGGTGACGAGTAACGTAGAGATAAAGGCGGTAGAACGACGGGGAGGGCGTCGAGGAATCCGACGAGCGATGTGTGCGATGGAATTTACTGAGAGACTTAATTCTCAGAGAGAGGAAATGGGGGAACTGGTTTCTTATTTTGAGACGGCGCTTGGGCACCGTTTTTATACTACAAATTTGTGTACCTAGATTCGGACGAGAGTCCTCGGCCGATGAGAGGAGACAAAGGAGAATAAAAATGGGGAAGTAGGAAGAGCGTTGCGAGGCGACGATGACAGGGAAAATGGGTGGAAGATATAAAAAACCGTAAAAGATGCAATATACTTTACTATATCCCCATAAGGGAGACGCTAGGCGTGAATAAGGCAAGTCCGATGTCGGGATCCCAGTCCGATGAGATCTATCTTCGATATTTGAAGTTCCGTGAGTTTATGAGATAGACCGACCAGGTACGTGAGCGGCCGTGCTAGTCGGTATGCATCGGGTTGCGTCGGGTTACGTCGGGTTCGAGCGTAGACTGCTAGAGATGTCGGGTTCGAGCGGATTCGCTAGATATCGATGTTACGGCCTCAGAGGGTCGAGGACCCTCTACAACGACAAAATTCCTCATCACAATTCTGCATTCTCTGGAGTTGCGTGGGTCAATGAAACCATGATGGGGCACCCTGATCGCATCAAAATCGCTCTTGGAGTACATCTCCGGGTGTTCCAAGCCCTTCTTAAAACACTACGCAAGATGGGCTATAAGGATACGAAACACGTCACCCTACCCGAGCAGCTTGCGATCTTCCTTCATGCATGCGTCACCGGTAACACAATTCGACAACTTAGTGAGCGGTTCCAACATGCCAATGGTACCATATCCAAGTCAGTTCCCCCATCCCCATTAATTTCAAGTTTAATGACCACCTTACCACAGCTGCTTCCGCAGGATGCTTCTCGCCTTTTCATCCTCACCGTTCTATACGAAATATGTCACTCTTCCAAAGCGCGGTGATCCCACTGCCCCTGAAATATCCAGCAATCCAAAAATTTTCCCGTACTTCACTGACGTGTTGGGTGCCGTCGATGGCACTCACATCAATTGCGTCCCACCCAAAGCTGATTGAGCTGCATCCCATAATTGCAAAGGGTTCTTGTCCCAGAACTGCCTGATGGCATGTTCGTTCGACATGCGATTTGTTTATGTTCTCAGTGGATGGGATGGGTCAGTAGCTGATGCCGCAATCTACAATGACGCTCGCCGCCACGACTTCCGAATCCCCCCCGGCAAGTACTACCTCGCTGATGCGGGTTTCGCACTTACACAACAACTCTTGATTCCCTATCGCGGCCAACGTTATCATCTTGACGAATGGCGACGCGGAGATCGAGCACCGATGAATAAAGAAGAATTATTTAATCTTCGTCATTCGTCTGCTCGAAATGTGGTGGAACGAATATTCGGTGTCCTAAAACGTCGTTTCCGGCTCCTCCTCCTACCCCCCGAATATAGCCTGAAGGTGCAAGCTTGCATTCCACCAGCCCTCTGCGCCCTCCATAATTTCATCCGCCGATACGACCCCACTGATGCAGAGGACTATAATGATGACCAGGACATACTCCCTCCCCATGTCGATCCAGATGTCTTTGGAATGCTTTCGGATGGATTGCCGAGCCATGCATCTCGCGAAGCAGCATCTGACATGCGAGATGTTATGGCAGAAAAGATGTGGTTGGATTACAACCAATTCCTTCAAGAAAGGGAGGCCCGTGAGCAGGAGGCGAGGGAAGCCCGGGAAAGGCTGATGACGGTGTCTCTGTAATTTTTTTTTGCCATGTACTCCGAATCTTTTTTGCCATGTATTTTGCTCAGAACAATACTATGAGACCGCTCTTTCTTTTGGACCGTCGATATCATTTGTGAGGTATAGAAAAATACAAAGGTACAGAAAAATACTGAGGCTGGCAAGTAAAAAAGTAAAAAAAGAATTATTGGGGGAGGGGGGGTGGAGCGGCAAAGTCAGGAATCATGCGGCCAACCTTCTCAAGCTCTCTCTTAATCCAGAGCCGGCGCAGGCTGTCTCTGCGGATACCAAGGTAGGTTTGCGCCCGTACGGGACTCTCTGCGAACAAGTCGAACATGGCAATCATCGTGTCGTCATCAAGATATTTATCCTTTTCCTGCAATAAGTCTTGGGCTGCCTGCCTAACTTGAGCATCGGAAGGGTCGGGTGGGGGCGGACGGGGCAGGATCTCTGCCCAACGGATTTTGTGCTCGGACATAGTGCGTAGAGTGGTGTTGAATGTCGACATTTCCTCCCTGATGCCGTTTAAGGCGACAGGACCAGTTATACGAGCACGCTTGGAGGCGCTTCCCTCGGTATCAATGAGAGAGGATATTGTTAGATCTGATACGGATGCGGATGTCGAAGTTGGTGTTTCTTTACGTTTCTTCCCCTTACCTGGTCAAGGGGGACTTGGGGGCAGGGAGGAAGGCGGAGGGGGATGGCTCTCATCGGGTGATGAATCACTATGTTCTTCATGATTTCCTTCTCCTGACGAAGAGGGGGAGCTGAGTACTGCACCCTGGGAAGTAGACTGCGAGGGCCGGTAAACGTTTTCCCCCTTCCCATGGGATGGCATCAATTGCTGCATATCGACATAGAGGTCCCAGCCCTTGTTGCGGAAGGAACGGGCTTTGGGATGTTTCTACATGACTGTCAATGGAATAGAGAGAAGAGGGCAGATAATAATACCTCGATATATTTATCCCAGACCGGCTGAGTGTTCTCATCGATGTTAAGCCCACGCGTATGGTCCCAGGGTAAGCCAGACAGTCTTGTGAGGGGCTCCACGTCATGATAGATCTCCCTTAACTGAATTGAAACATCAGCATACTATTATTACAAGTCAGAAGTCACTCACCCTCCCCCATCTAGATTGGCAAGAAGCGGCCGACTTGGGAATCCCCTTTTCAGGGGGGGTTTTGGCCATTGCAGCAGCAGCAGCATTCCAGGTTGCTGCCTTGAAATTTGCACCATCACCCGCCTCTGCCTTGTGCTGCAGGAGGAAATCAATAAGGAAACCAGTTTCTTTGTCATTCCACCGTGACTGCAGGCGAGGTGTCTTGTCACCAGAGTTCTCTCCACCCGCCTTACCCTTAGCCTTGGCCTTTGACTTTGACTTTGACTTTGAGGCTGATGCCATTGGAGATGGGGGAGATACAATGATATGAGGAGAAGGGGGGTCAGCCATAGGGGGCGGCTCCGCCATAGGAACAGAACAAGAGGCAGAGTTTGTCAGCAATGTCCGGCATGTCCGGCATGTCTCGGAAACAAGGAGGAGTGTTTGGTTACCGAGTTACTGAACAGGCCCTAACCATCTTCGGTCAGGTTTGCACATTCTTGGTGCCACGTCAACTGGGACTCGTGGAAGTTGCCGAAAAATCCCGCCCCTGTCTGGTATAGTATTCGAGAAGGCACCTAACCTTCCCACACTACAAGTCAAATGATACTAGGCGACGGCTGTTGCCGTCTAGTATAGTTTGACTTGATTGCCTTATTTCTCTACTCCAGCAATATCCCCAGCAATACCGGGAACATTGTTACTACTAGTTGTAGATTAGATAATGATATCTGTCCAAAACGGGGATCAGGTTCGCTTTCCGCCGCTGCCCCGGATCTTTCCGCCGCTGTCAGGGACCCTCGAGCTCACTGTCAGCAACAGCGAGCTCGACTTACTCACTCTCCCCCTGTCTTTTCAAGCTGATTTTTTTGTATATAGTATATTTATTCTTGTACTTACTATAGATAGACTAATATACATGATAATACAGCAAATAAAAGAGAAATAAAAGAAACAAAAAATAAGGATACATGGGGTGCTACCATTGAACCGGTGGGTACTCACCTTCGCGGGGGCGCCGGATGGGGTCTGAAATTGGTGGAAAAGGGCGCTAGAGGGCTGGGACGGATGATGGGGGGTGGGGAAGATTGTATGGAGTGGGGGGTGGCAATGCATGGCGGGGAAAGGGCCTGGAAGTGAGGCGGATGAGTGAAATGGAAAGGGGATGGATGGGGGAGGGCTCCCGGCCCCGAAAAAGCGGCGGGAAGGGGTAAGTACGTGGGGAAAAAGCAGGAGGGGGATGGGTACTCACCCAGTAGACCCAGTTGTTTTGGTTAACCCAATCGCAGATATAGTTGCAAAAGGTAGGTACACATAGCGCAGTTGCTTGCTGGGGGGGTAGGTTAACCCAAGAGACAGCTCTTGCTGGGGAAATGTGGGGTGGTAGGTTGACCCAGGTACAGCTCTTGCTGGTCAAGGGTGGCAGGGTGGGTCAACCCAGTGTCAGCTCTGCCATGGGGTAGGTTAACCAGGGACAGCTATTCTGGGAAGGTTGGGTTGACCCAGGTCCAGCTGTGCAAGCAACATGGGTTGACCTGGGTTGACCGTGGACCAGCTCTTGCTGCAGGCTTGGGTTGACCTGGGTCCAGCTGTTGCTGCAGCACTGGGTTGACCCAGGCCCAGCACTTCCTGCAGGGTGGGGTGGCTGGGGTCCAGGTATTGCTGCAACACCGGGTGTACCAGGGTTCAGCTATTGCTGCAGCACTGGGTTGACCGGGGTCCAGATATTGCTGCAGCACCAGGTTGACCCAGATCCAGCATTCGCTGCAGGGCTTGGGTTGACCTGGGCCCAGCTATTGCTGCAGCACAGGGTTGATCTGGTTCCAGCACTTGCTGCAGCACTGGGTTGACCAGGGTTCAGGTATTGCTGCAGCACTGGGTTGACCGGGGCCCAGATATTGCTGCACCACCAGGTTGACCCAGATCCAGCACTTGCTGCAGGGCTTGGGTGGACCAGGGTCCAGCTATTGCTGCAGGACCGGGTTGACCTGGGTCCAGCACTTGCTTTGGGGCTTGGGTTGACCCGGGTCCAGCTCTCCCTGCAGGCTTGGGTTGACCGGGGTCCAGCTATTGCTGCAGCACTGGGTTGACCAGGGTCCAGATATTGCTGCAGCACCAGGTTGACCTGGATCCAGCACTTGCTGCAGGGCTTGGGTTGACCCAGGTCCAGCTCTCCCTGCAGGCTTGGGTTGACCAGGGTCCAGCTATTGCTGCAGCACTGGGTTGACCAGGGTCCAGCTATTGCTGCAGCACTGGGTTGACCAGGGTTCAGCTATTGCTGCAGCACTGGGTTGACCTGGGTCCAGCACTTGCTGCGGGGCTTGTGTTGACCGGGGTCCAGCTATTGCTGCAGCACTTTGTTGACCCCTGTCCAGCACTTGCTGTAGGGTAGGTTGATTGGGGTCCTGCCCGTCGTGTAGCATTGCGTTGACCGCAGACCCACCCATGTCGCAGGATTGGGTTCATGACGGTCTGGCTATTGCTCCAGCATTGGGTTGACATGGCCCTGCTCTTGCTGCAGACGAAGGTTGACCCTGGCCCAGCTCTCACTGCAGGATTAGGTTGACCAGGAGCCCGCTTTTGCTTTGACATGGGCCCAGCCACATCCCACTCTGCCTGCATGTATTTAATGTTGACAACATTGACAGAGCTCACAACAGCTCAAACCAATATTTATTCAGAACCTGCCATATATATAAAGTAATCAAAATGTTTCAATCTGTACTTCACATAAATGTACGATGTAATATAATTTGAATGCAATTATTAACAGCAAAGGGAATAGCAAAATTACACAATTATTATTTTGACACTGCACAATATCTTACTTTTACTATCAGCCATCAGCCATTACAGGAGCTACTTATCCCCAATGCCAATCTATGGCAAAACCAGAAATTACCCCACTTGGAATATTGTGCTTTTCTATTTAATATTGCTCAATTCTCTATTGGAATCAATATATATAACCTTACTATTACTTAAAATAGACACATACATTTAATGATTATTAAAATACATAATTAAATAGTAAAGGGCAGGAGGCAGGTGAGAGGAAGGTGGGTGTGGACTGGGAGGAAGGGTGTGGGTGTGGGAGGAAGGTGGGTGTGGGTGTGGGAGGAAGGTGGGTGTGGGTGTGGGAGGAAGGTGGGTGTGGAGTGGGAGGAAGGTGGGAGTGGGAGTGGGAGGAAGGTGTGGAGTGGGAGGAAGGTGGGAGTGGGAGTGGGAGGAAGGTGGGTGTGGAGTGGGAGGAAGGTGGGAGTGGGAGTGGAGGAAGGTGGGAGTGGGAGAAGGGAGTGGGAGTGGGAGAAGTGGGAAGGTGGGAAGGCAGGAGGCAAGGGCAGCAGGGAGAGGGAGAGGGAGAGGGAGAGGGAGAGGGAGAGGGAGGAGGAGAGGGAGGAGGAGAGGGAGGAGGAGTGGGCGGAGAGTGGGATGTACGTACCCGTTGCGTTCCCCTCGTCTCGTCGTCTTCGTCTACGTCTCCGTCGTCCCCGTCCCCGCCGTCCCCGTCCCCGTCGTCCCCGTCCCCATCGTCCCCGTCTCCGCGTTCCGGTCCCTGTCGTTCCCGTTCCCGTCGTTCCCCTCGTCGTCGTCATCGTCCTCGTTGTCGTCGTCATCCCCCGTAGTCCTCGTCGTCCGCTGGATCGTCGTCGTCGTCTCCCTCGTCCTGTCGTCTCCGTCGTCCTGTTGTCCTCTCGCTGGCCGTCTCCGTCCCGTCGTCGTCCCCTGGCTGGCCGTCTCTGCCCTCGTCGTCTCTGTCCTCGTCGTTGCCGCTGTGGTTGTCTCGGACGTCTGTCTCGGTCGTTGGCGCATCCTCGTACCCGGCCTCGCGGCCTCGTTTCCGTGGCCGTTTTCATCGGCATCCGTTCTGTTTGCTGGGGTGGCCGTGGCGTTGTTTTCTGGGCTGGTGTTGGGTTCGCCTGTGTTTGTCGTGGGTGTAGCTGCAATCATTATAAACATTAGCATACAACTCACAAAAAATTCAAAAAAGACATTACCTTGGGTGCTCTTCTGCACCCGTTTCCTGTTGTTGACGCGTTCCTGTTGTTGACGCGTTGTTGAAAACGAGTCGTTTGAAGTCGCGTGAAAGCCAACCGGCAGTTGCCGATTTCCCAAACGGGTTCGAGTTTCCAAACATGGATGTGTGGCTGAAGCTTTTGAATCTTCTGGCATGCACAACAATGCATGCATACCCAAAGTCAGATCCTCAAAAGATGTAAATATAGTATACCTACCCTCATGTCAAATTTTGTATTTTATTCGGCCCTGCGTAAAGAGCTATTCACCATTTATTCCATTCCTCTGCCAGAATTGGACCCTTAATGATCTAACTTTGTCTTAAAAATCTGAAATTAATCTAAGGAGTACTTGAAGAAGTACTCATTGTGGTACACATAAGTGCCTGATTGTTGGTGGACCAGGACCTTTGTTGCAGCCAAGCAAATGCACAGAATTGTGCATTGTGGCTGACCCATCAACCGAGTCCAAACTTCAGCTTTACTCTGAACCTTTCATTTCTTGGCTACAACAGATTTCTGGGACCACCAAGTGCCAGGCACTGATCATCAATACAATAGATACTTTACATAGTAGTTTCACAATTATTTTCATATTTTTCAGAGCAATATTGGTAAAGTTGCACTTTAAGGGTCTGAAATTGGCAGGGAGGTATCAATGAATCATAAATATCTCTCTATGTAGGCCATAATAAAATACAAAATTTGGGGAGGATGTAGTTATAGGCTACTTCTATCCCCTCATGGTCTTAAATGTGTTACAAAGTTGTTGTGCTCTATGCAATAACATTGAGAAAAGTCAGATCATGCTTACATATAAGGCAACTCGCACCCGTTTGGGCAATCGGCAACCTCCGGCGTGCGTTCAATCGTCGGCGATTCGTCGCGTACTCCACGATGCGTCCACGAAAACAGCAGCAGCAAAATCAAGTAGAAGGTAAGTAGATTTCTCAAATTTATTATCCATTACTATGCTAGCTAATATTGTTGTTTTTATGTAGAACTTTCTCATTGCCGTGCCGGGAATGGACCGCAACACGCTTGCCCGCGCCACGTCACGTCAACGCCAAACTGAAGGGCCGAAACGGCGGATGGCAGGCAACGACGAGGACAGAGGCGATGAGGGCACAGACGGCCAGCCAGGGAAGACGACGGGGACGGAGACGGCCAGCGAAGAGACGACAGGACGACGGAGACGACGACGACGATCCAGCGGACGACGAGGACTACGGGGGATGACGACGACAACGAGGACGATGACGACAACGAGAGGAACGACGGGAACGGGAACGACAGGGACCAGAACGGCGGGGACGGGGACGACGGGGACGAGGACGGCGGAGACATAGACGAAGACGACGAGGGCAACGGGAACGCAACAGGTATGTACATCCCACCCCTCCGCCCTCGTCTCCTCCCTCTTCCTCTGCCTCTCCCACTCCCACTCCCTGCTGCCCCTCCCTCCTCCCTTCCATCCTGCCCTTCACCCTCCCTTCTCCCACTCCCACTCCCACTCCGTTCTCCCACACCCACACCCATACCCATACCCACACCCACACCCACACCCACTTCCAGTCCCAGTCCCAGTCCCAGTCCCACTCACACCTACCTTCCTCCCCTCCAACCCCTTTATTATTTAATTATGTATTTGGATAAAATAATAATTAATTTGATATGTCCATTCTAAGTAATAGTGAGTGTTTGTGTACTGATTCCAATTGAGATTTGAGTAATATTAAATAAAAAAGGCACAAAATTCCAAGTGGGGTAATTTCTGGTTGTTATATATATAAATTTTGTTTGGGAATAAGTAGCTCATGTGAGAGATAAAGCTAAGAGTGAGAGATTGTGCATTTTCAAAATAAGAATGTTGTAATTTTGGTATTACCTATGCTTTGAATTATTGCATTTGAAATTATATTACATTTGAAGAAACTGAGACATTTTCTTTACCGGATATTGCATTTTCTGAATAAATATTGGCTTGAGTTGTTGTGAGCTCTGGCAATGTTGTCAACATTAAATACATGCAGGCAGAGTGGGATGTGGCTGAGCCCGTGTCAAAGCAAAAGCAGGATCCTGGTCAACCTAATCCTGCAGTGAGAGCTGGGCCAGGGTCAACCTTATTCTGCAGCAAGAGCAGGGCCATGTCAACCCAATGCTGGAGCAATGGCCAGACCCTCATGAATCCAAACCTGCGACATGGGTGGGTCTGGGGTCAATGCAATGCTACAGGACAGGCTGGACCCCAATCAACCTACCCTACAGTGAGTGCTGGATGTGGGTCAACAAAGTGCTGCAGCAAGAGCTGGACCCCGGTCAACACAAGCCCTGCAGCAAGTGCTGGACCCAGGTCAACCCAGTGCTGCAGCAATATCTAGACCCAGGTCAACCCAAGCCTGCAGGAAGAGCCAGACCTGGGTCAACCCAACCCCCGCAGCAAGTGCTGGACCCCAGTCAACCTGGTGCTGCAGCAATAGCTGAACCCTGGTCAACCCAGTGCTGCAGCAAGTGCTGGACCCCGGTCAACCCAGTGCTGCAGCAATAGCTGGACCCAGGTCAACCCAAGCCTGCAGGGAGAGCCGGACCTGGGTCAAGCCAACCCCTGCAGCAAGTGCTGGACCCTGGTCAACCCAGTGCTGCAGCAATAGCTGGACCCCGGTCAACCCAAGCCTGCAGAGAGAGCTGGACCTGGGTCAACCCAAGCCCTGCAGCAAGTGCTGGATCCAGGTCAACCTGGTGCTGCAGCAATATCTGGACCCTGGTCAACCCAGTGCTGCAGCAATACCTGAACCCTGGTCAACCCAGTGCTGCAGCAATAGCTGGACCCCGGTCAACCCAAGCCTGCAGGGAGAGCTGGACCCGGGTCAACCCAAGCCCTGCAGCAAGTGCTGGATCCAGGTCAACCTGGTGCTGCAGCAATATCTGGACCCTGGTCAACCCAGTGCTGCAGCAATACCTGAACCCTGGTCAACCCAGTGCTGCAGCAATAGCTGGACCCCGGTCAACCCAAGCCTGCAGGGAGAGCTGGACCCGGGTCAACCCAAGCCCCAAAGCAAGTGCTGGACCCAGGTCAACCCGGTCCTGCAGCAATAGCTGGACCCTGGTCCACCCAAGCCCTGCAGCAAGTGCTGGATCTGGGTCAACCTGGTGGTGCAGCAATATCTGGGCCCCGGTCAACCCAGTGCTGCAGCAATACCTGAACCCTGGTCAACCCAGTGCTGCAGCAAGTGCTGGAACCAGATCAACCCTGTGCTGCAGCAATAGCTGGGCCCAGGTCAACCCAAGCCCTGCAGCGAATGCTGGATCTGGGTCAACCTGGTGCTGCAGCAATATCTGGACCCCGGTCAACCCAGTGCTGCAGCAATAGCTGAACCCTGGTACACCCGGTGTTGCAGCAATACCTGGACCCCAGCCACCCCACCCTGCAGGAAGTGCTGGGCCTGGGTCAACCCAGTGCTGCAGCAACAGCTGGACCCAGGTCAACCCAAGCCTGCAGCAAGAGCTGGTCCACGGTCAACCCAGGTCAACCCACGTTGCTTGCACAGCTGGACCTGGGTCAACCCAACCTTCCCAGAATAGCTGTCCCTGGTTAACCTACCCCATGGCAGAGCTGACACTGGGTTGACCCACCCTGCCACCCTTGACCAGCAAGAGCTGTACCTGGGTCAACCTACCACCCCACATTTCCCCAGCAAGAGCTGTCTCTTGGGTTAACCTACCCCCCCAGCAAGCAACTGCGCTATGTGTACCTACCTTTTGCAACTATATCTGCGATTGGGTTAACCAAAACGACTGGGTCTACTGACTCACCTGTACCATTAGGGGCCCCCCGCGGCCCTCCCAATATCCCACCTTCAATGAAGCAAGTGGGGACGTCATCTCAGACGGCCCCATCGTCCATTCCATGGTTTTCGCCGTCCCAATCGGTCCCGTCATCGAGTTGCGCGAGGGTGGCGACTAGGGCGGTTGCGACGGCGATATCTCAACGACACCGCCGCCGTTAACCACACCATCGCCGGTGGCAACCCTCCATGTTGCCTTCGTCGTGTTCGTTGCTGTGCGCCAAGCCCGCCGCCGCTGGTTTCGACGTTCGAGACCGTTGGTTGAAAAAGTCGGGCGCGCTCCTGCGCGGCTTTGAGGACGTCCGGGGTGGTGGTCTCTGCGCCAATCGTCGCCGTCATCGTCCTCCTCCTCGTTTCCGTCGTCGTTGAGGGGGTGGGTAGTGGGAGCGTGGCAGGAGGCGAGTTTGGAGGCGGGCATGTGGTAGTAAAAGGTAAGTGAACAGTCACATGCCTTTTAGGCTTTTACCACCACCATCCCCCATTCCGCTGCGCTCCCACTCCCCACCGCCTCAACAACAACAGAAACGAGGACGACGAGGACGACAGCGACGATTGGCACCAAGGCCGCCCCCCTGTATGCCCTCAAAACCAAGTAGGAGCGCCCCCGCCGTTTTCAACCAACGGCCTCGAACTTTAAAACTAGCCGCGACGGATCGGGCGCGCAGCAACGAATGCGATGGAGGCAACGTGGTGGGTTGCCCACGGCAGTGGCGTCGTCAACGGCGTCGTCGTCGTCGAGGTATCATCGCTGGAACTGCCGCCATCACCACCCTCGCACAACTCGATGACGGGACCGATTGGGACGGCGAAACCAATGACGGGGCCGCTGGGGACATCAAAGATGATGTCCCCCATGTTTTTATTAACGGTGGAATACAGGGAGGGCCGTGGGGGGCCCAATGGCGCAGGTGAGTACCCGCCCATTCCTGCTCTTTCCCCCATTTACTGACCCCTCCCTGCTCCTCGTTTGGGGCCGGGAACCCTCCCCCACCCCTCTCCTTACTCCGGTCACCACCCATCTCGTTTACCGGCCGCTTCCCCACCACCCACTTCCACCACCCCAGGCTGGCCATCCTCCCCCGCTCCCCGCGTCCTTCCCGCCCCTCCGGCGCCCTTACCCATCACCAGTGGACCCGATACGACACCTCTGTGAAGGTGAGTACCCACCGGTTCAATGGTAGCACCCCATGTATCCTTATTTTTTGTTTCTTTTATTTCTCTTTTATTTGCTGTATTATCATGTATATTAGTCTATCTATAGTAAGTACAAGAATAAATATACTATATACAAAAAAATCAGCTTGAAAAGACGGGGGGAGAGTGAGTAAGTCGAGCTCGCTGTTGCTGACAGTGAGCTCGAGGGTCCCTGACAGCGGCGGAAAGATCCGGGGCAGCGGCGGAAAGCGAACCTGATCCCCGTTTTGGACAGATATCATTATCTAATCTACAACTAGTAGTAACAATGTTCCCGGTATTGCTGGGGATATTGCTGGAGTAGAGAAATAAGGCAATCAAGTCAAACTATACTAGACGGCAACAGCCGTCGCCTAGTATCATTTGACTTGTAGTGTGGGAAGGTTAGGTGCGAGAAGGGGGCCAACGAAGCACATGCTGACGAATACTGCAACACCACTGATGCCGTTGTACTTGCCCTGCTTACGGCAAGAGGAGGGACATTTAGGACATCGGGGGGGTGCTTCTCTTCCATGACTACCACATCGTTGCTCTCAGCCCCCAATTGAGCAAGCCATCATATCTCATCACTTATGCCAATTCTCAAGCGATTTATGCACTGTTGTGCGTGCTTTTGATATCAACCACCGACCCAAGCATAGTTATCGACTAGCTAATGATGTATTGATTCCCACTGGGGGGCAATATCTACCGCGACTTCTGCCATTCCAGTGACTGTCCCCCATGACCTTGTCAAACATTTGTGATTTTGCACTAACATCAATGGGGAAATTCTCATACCTTCTGCGACGTTCTTTCTACTATCTGCGAAAGATGACGACCCATTTTCACCAGTACACTCAGGTTTTCCTAGTACGAAACTCGACAAAAGTCTGTTGGACAGGACCAGGACAATGGTCGAGATTCTGATCAAGTATACTGTGGCTACAGGTTAGGCATTTACATTTGGGAGCACTGGATCTAGCTGATGTGGGATCAGTCCAGGCTTGCTCGCAATGTAGGCTTCGTGTGGATATATGTCTCACGTGTACTCAAGTTTTCATGGCTAGCTTTGTCCCAATTATATGCATGATCCTGAGTCGTGAGCCCCGCATTGAGTTTTCAAGTTCTGGTACGAGACTAACACCCCACTCAGAACTACGCCATCCCCACTCGCTACTTGGAGCACCAAATTCCATTATGTAGAGACCCCCGCATACGTGGACTTGCATCACATGTGTCACTCCCTTATATTGACCTGTGTTCCCATATCGCCAGTGTGCGCGAATTCATTCCTTGCCGTGCAGGTGTCCAGCGTTCTTGCGTATTATTTATAAAGTGACCCCTCTTTTTGCAAGTCGAATGCACGAGAAACCCTACAAGCTACCCTACAAGTTGATATCCTCAATTCGGCGAATATGCAACAATGGATCATCGACTCAACGGAATTCCATGCCGTATGATGAGGTTGCGTATGCCGCTCCCATACGTGTGCTTGCAGAGTACCCAATTCTGAATACAATATGTTATGTTCGACTGCCGGCATGGCTAGTCGGGGATCACATGAAGCGTGATGGATATCAAAAGCAATCGTATTTCTTCGATTAAGGTCAGGTAGATACATTTCGGATTGAAATCTAGGCGGTTCGAAGCATTCCAGCTCGGCTGTCACGGCTCGGGCTCCACTCAAGGTGTAGACAGCTCATGTTCATGGTCACACGCCCGCTCTGAAAGCCAAGCCCGAACACTACTCCCTATAATGTCATCCGGGTTGGCCAATAGTCCAGCACGCGTCGCCGCAGATGCTTTAATGCGTGTCCAAATTTCCATTGTCGGGGCTTCGTGGTCTTCGAAGCGTCTTCGGATGGTCATACGTTGAAGGAGTGGGCTGTCAGCGAGTGGCACCAGCTTGGTGTCATCGTCAGGCTTGACAAAGTATAGAACCACAAGCCGGGCACAACCACGCTGGTCCTCAGGGGGTTGGATCACCCTGTTAGGGTTAGTGAGAAGTTGACAGCAAATAAAGATCAAACAGACCGGTGGATCGTAGAGCGATATAACCCGCCAGATAAGAACTCAAGGGCATCTCCAGCGTTAATGATCTGTGGTTTAAGAAAGTCAATATTGAAACCAAAATCGGAAAGCTTGAAGCCACATACCAAAGCATTTTCAACATGCTTGACCCACTTCCAACCACCATCACGCATCAAAATCTGGAGTCCAGCAACAGGTTGACTAAGATGGATGGTGATAGACCCTCCATCTGCGTGGAGATGAACTGTCTGTCCATGAACTCTCAGCAGGAAATAAACCGATACCTGTGTGGCCCCGAAGCCTGACATTTTTAGCCTTGACGTCTTTGTCTTCAGACCGAGGATGGCTAGTCATTCTGAGAAACAAAAAGACATGCATACAATTAAAGACACTTGCTACTTCATGAAACGCACTGTAGTCAAGGAGCGGTGTCACGTTCAAGTTTCATCAGGCAAAAAGCCGTGAAAGCCTACTAAAAGTCTCTCCTGCGGACGAGAAGTCATGCAAGTTCACCAGGGTATCTTCAGGTAATTCAAGTCCGAGTGCAAGAAGCCTGTGAAAAAAAGGAATCAGCGACATAAGGAAAAATGTGAAACATGAACCCGACCTCAGCACCGGATGCAGAACATTGAAATAGATGTGCTGGGAGAACTCAGTGAGCTCGGGCAAGAACGGTCGCAGAGGCTTCGGATGGATGCTTTTATTCACATCCTTATGGACTATGCCGCAGTTCAGAAGGTAAGTCGTCCACAAAGTAGTCGAGCCTACTAATATAACGTTCTAAATTGATGTGCTGAGGTCAAAATGCTTGGTGAGCGGGGCCGACATATGAATTGAGCCACAGCCATACCGGGGATTGGCGGTAACCTTGGTTTTTGCTAGGGCTTGCGGAATACACATGCTTCTCTTCCAACGTCACTTGCGTGAATGGTACATCAGCAATGTCAAAGATCCTCTCCCTCTAGGACGTTTCCGCGCTCAGGAACATAACGTTGAAGCAATCGATGGAGGTCCTTACCTGGTACTTTGTATAGCCGTGGTTGATCACATAGCAGAATCCGTATTCGACCATCGCACCGCGGGCCTGAAGGGCTAATTCCTGACGGCCATTGAGAGTGGTGGACTTGGCCAGATCGATGATCGGAATATTCGCCCAATCTACTGATCGGAAAATCAGACCAAGGTCGACGACGCAGTGAATGGGATCCTTTACACTCGGCCTTGGTAGGCTCAGCTTGGACAAAATTCGGGGCTTCAGGGGCCACCGAGCTCGACATTTTGAAAGCAAGAGTTGGTGATCGATCGAGTCGGCTGGGATTATTATCTGAGATTTACTAGTATTCGTCAGATTACACAGGAGACGGATGACACATTAAAAAAAAAAATTTTAAAAAAAATGCTTTTACCTGACTTTGCACCTTGTGTCCATGGCATACAACTAAATAAATCCCTATAAAATTGTAAGAGGTTCTCCACATATCCTGCTACAACTTTGCCTGCAAAGGCTAAGGATTTCAAGCTAAATTAGAATCATGGTTGTATATTCATAAAATGTTGTCAGTAAATTAATACTGAGTCCAGTTGAACTCAAAATGCTTTGCCTTTGCAGGAGGACTTGTTGTACATCATGTGGAGAGATATGTGGAAAGTCCTGAAAATTTATTGAGTAGTATATGAAGACAAATTTACCAAATCCATGAATTGCTGAAAACCTTATGCTGTTTGGTTTGACAAGGATTTTTGGCACCTAATTTGTTCTAAATAAAATCTCTCTAGAGTAAAGGTAGTAGTGTGAGGTGAATAGAAAACATGAGGCATTTTTTGAGAATTTCATATGCCATTATTGTGAAGATATAGTCAACATCCGACATTGTACAAGTTACTGAGCAAGCTGCAGTATGTTGACTTTAACACAAGGGCAGCTTTACATTTCATATTTTTAAAATATTTGACATGTTCTCTAGGTCCTATACTACAATTCACATCTATACTTCAAAGAGATTAGACTATATCTCTGCACAAGAAAAATCAAATACCAAAACTTAGTATTCCGCTTGAAGTAATTCACAGTGGTGGCAAGGCAGGATACAGAAGTTAGAATACAGCAGCACAACTGGAAGGTAAAGAAGTGTCATAAATGGTTAATTTTGGGATGGGTAAGTTAAAAAAGCATATTTTTGTGTGGCATTTTTCTCCAAATGACCAGAAAGCCAGTTTTCTTCATTAAATAAAGTACTGAAAACTTGTTGTATACTTAAAATCAGACATTTTACAGCACTTAGCTAAGGAATAAGTAGAATAACAATTCACAAGGCTCTAAGTGCCAAAGAAAGTGCAGATTTAAATGATTTTATTAATATTGACTCTATTTCTGAAACAAAAGCCTTGACATTGCAGTGTCATTTGTAGTGTAACATGCCAACAGCATCTGACAATTTTTCTGGTATTTATTTAGTTGGGCATTGCAGCAAAACAATGAAAACAATGCCAGCATCACCAAAAGCAGCACCTGAGTTGCTTAGTCATCGCTTAGTCAGTATCAGCAGTAACAGACATCAGTATGGGGACTGGCAATGCATGTGACAAATCTGTCTGGAAATGGAAGCCCTATTGAATGGTAACAATTAATAATTCTCTCTGTGCTCACCTGAGAGCTTAGACTGGTTGAGATGAACAAAATAAAATCAAGAACTAGATTGATTGTCCAGGATGGAATTTGAAAATGTTTGGTTCTGCCTTCAAGATGGGGTCATTGAGACAATGTTTGAGTGTTTGCACACATCAGAAACAAAATCTGACCTGAACATATTCTTTAGAATGTTCACTTTTAGTATATTCTGGTGTCAGAATGTTTAATTTGCCAATGTTCCTGTACTTATTAAAGTTCTTGACACCCGGATGCAAATAGGTGTCTGCTTGCCAAATATGGAAGCTCTTGGCATGACAAATGGTGCCAGTGGACACAAAATCTTAACGCAGAATCCTGACAACTCCAGATGCCATGCAAAAAGCAGAGATCTCTGTTTCAGCAAGCTCAATCTGCTCAAAATCTGATTATTCTGAATAGTTCTCAAAAGGAAAGTCTTTGTCCGACAACTATTTCTTCTGTCCCAGCAACCTTCCTGAAGGTGGCACTTGACCAGGCTCAAAAGGAAGAGACATGAGGGGACGACTACAAACGTAGATTAAACAATGAACATTGAAAAGATCTCTGATCCAAGGCTTGGATTGAAAACATCCTCTCTGTTGAAACATCATCTCAGGCAGAGCTGCAAGACACTCTTCATAAGAATGACATTTCGGTGGAGTGTAATCAATTGCTGAAAAAAAAAACAGACGCTCTTCGGAAACAGAAGGAGCATGCCCCTGCTCACATAGCTCATGTTGTTGCAAAGACCACACAGGCTACAAAAACTCATCATCTCCATGAACAAGGTGTCTTTTCAGGGATGACGAGGGAGATGGTTCATGAGCTGGTGAAAAATATTGATCAAGTAAATGGAGTAATTCATGCAGTCTTGGAAAGTCTGGGACTTGACATACCTGACCATATCAGTCCACACTCCGTGGGACGTATTGTTCTTGAGGGTGGTGTGGCTGCAAAACTGCAATTGGCTCACAAGATTGCCAATGCACAGTGTACATCCTCATCTGTAATTTGCCAAAGTTAATTAACATGATTTCCATAGCGATAACACTCAGTGGTGATGGAACGACACACAAACACATAAATCACGAATCAAAACACATCACATTGCAGGATCCATCGGATGCTGGCAATTTGTCTCCTGGTCCCTTCACCTTGTTCACTGGTGTCTCAACTGCTGAAAACCATATGAGCGAAACCCAATTTAATGGATGGATATCCATGGTAGAAGATATACTTCAAACCTACAAAAGCAGCCCACTTGGTCAGAAAACCATGACTGGTCTCCATGACATTGCTACAAAGATCAAAGGAGTCAATACAGATCATGCAGAAGATCAAAAGAAACTGTTTCGACTGATCAAGGACTGGAAAAAGACAAGTGATCGTGAACACCGAGGTGAGACTGTTCTTTTGTCTGCCAGCTTAACTGACATCCTTCCCATCCTTTCTGAGGCAAATGAGAAAAAGATCACAGAAGCAGGAGGGTTGGATGCTTGGAACTCACTTCCAATTTATGAGCAAGGAACCCGAAATACCAAAGCACATTGTCAAGTCTGTGCACACTTGGGTGAACAACCATTTGCGGCATTGACTCCACAGGAGCAGAGGGAAATCAATTTTCTTATCTGGGCAGGATGCTGCATGCATAAAGAGATGAATTCAGTAAAAGGAGGGAATACGGTGATGATGATGTACTGGGAAATGGCAGGTGTGCAGGGTCCAATCAAGCTCTTGAATCAGGACAATGCAGCAGTGGCCTCGGCAGGTACATCAGCAGCCAAACAGCAAGCTATCAATGTCTCTCAGGCTGGCGGTGTCAAAACAATGAGCCTAGCAGGCGCAATGTTCAATCGCAAGGACAATAAAAAGGGACAACAAGATATGATGCTTTTTTTTTTTGAGGCCATGATTGGCTACATGATATCATTTCCCGATACTAGCAACACTCAATACCAATCTCACTGCAAGGTGGCTGCTGTTCTAATCCTCCATTTGCCACTATTTCTCAAGTTCCTTGAACTTGTCCATGACAAAAAAGAGTCCGCATCATTCAGTCACATGGAGCATAACATTTATCAGGCACTGAAGGATGTCCCAACAGTCACAGAGTTATGTGTTCTTGTCCTTTATGCTCAGGCAGTTAGTCATCCATACATGTGAGAAGTTCGAGGTCCTGAACAGGAGCACAAGAACGTACTTGACCTGGGGCCTCTTCATGATAGGGTGAAGGCTCACTGTCAAAAGGTCATTGCAAATCCAGATCTTCTGCTCACAACAGACACTTCATATGCACTTGGCTCTATGGATGGCAGACTGTGGATGCAGTCCAGAGGAAGATCCAATCCTTGCTGCACCTCCAAGGAGCACTCATGAAATTTTTTCATGGAGCTTTAGAGACATGGGAGCATTTCACTGCCGAATTTGCAAGTAATGGCACAATCGCTCAGCTCACAACAGATGAGCAAAAGAAAGCATTTATGAAGACTACAAACGACGACAACAAGGATGCATTAGGAATGTATTGTGTGGGTGCAAGAAGGGCTCCAAACATGACCCTTGCACAGTGGAATGCATGCACTATGTATAGGAAAAATGGCACACATGATTTCTGCAAGCAGGCTCTTGGAGAAGATGACCACAAATTCCTTCGGGCTGCGGCACGCCAATTAGACGGCAGTGGAGTCAAGCGGAATTGATGCCAGGCTCAAGCTGAGGCCAATCAAAGGGCTGTATTGAAGAAATGAGAGCTGGATGCAATCAAGAAGTCAAAATGCGATGAAGCTGCAGCACAGATTGATGCTGCCTCACTGATTCTTGATCTGTCAAGCCTTCGTGCAATACCCTGCAAGCTCAAGGTGCCAGAAATTGACCTGCAGCTGGACTGGCATAGGTGGAATGGACATGGCTCGAAAATTCCTATGGAGAAGTTACTCAAGTGAAAGGATGACAAACTGAAGGCACTTATCAATGCAGTGGAGGCATACAACAGCCAGATTGTCGCCGCTGTCGAGGAGGATGAGGAGGAGTGCATACATCAAAGTTCCATCAGGAAAAGCTTATTTTACTTAGGGTCTTAAACTGTCTTACAGCTGATTTCATAAACATGCGGAAAAGTTTAAAAAGAAATTGAGGTGTAAAAATTTTGGACTTGGTGAAATTTCTCTTGTATCTCATGGAATACTGCATGGATTGAGATGGTTATAGAGGGAAAGTTGTACTATTTCTTAAGGGCTTTCTACTCCTGTGATTACATTTGGATAATATTTAGTGTATGGTGAGTTGTAGATGAAATAACAGGGAAACCAGCACTTTTTGAGACCCAAAATGATATTGTCAAATTATGGCATCAAATGAGCTCCTATGAACAAGATTGTAGGGGGGAAATTGTTCATTTTTTCAAGGGCTAGAAGTACATATACCGTGTTTTCCTTTATTTTTGTGTTTTGAGCCAATATTTATAATTCTTGTGGTATTTCGATCCCAATGCAATCAAAAATAGTACAGATGTAATATTGGCTCAAAACACAAAAATAAAGGAAAACACAGTATATGTACTTCTAGCCCTTGAAAAAATGAACAATTTCCCCCCTACAATCTTGTTCATAGGAGCTCATTTGATGCCATAATTTGACAATATCATTTTGGGTCTCAAAAAGTGCTGGTTTCCCTGTTATTTCATCTACAACTCACCATACACTAAATATTATCCAAATGTAATCACAGGAGTAGAAAGCCCTTAAGAAATAGTACAACTTTCCCTCTATAACCATCTCAATCCATGCAGTATTCCATGAGATACAAGAGAAATTTCACCAAGTCCAGAATTTTTACACCTCAATTTTTTTTTCAACTTTTCCGCATGTTTATGAAATCAGCTGTAAACTAGAAATCAAGACTCAAATAAGACAGAATAAGTCAATCCCGTTTCTTAGTCTGTCTTATAACTAAAATTAAGATGTCTAAGACTGATTAAGTAATGACTACTTTTCCTGATGACTCAGATAATGATTCTGACGCTGAGGACTGATAAATTCTTTACATACACTGTAGCTCACTTCATTTAAACATATCTACACTATCTACATAGTCTGAAGAGCCCCCGCTTCTCTTTTCAACACGGATGACAAGGAAAAAAGTCGAGAAACGACGAATCTATCGTCGTTACCATGACTTCCGCCAATTTGGCTGTGTGCCACGTGGACAGGTTTGTCAGCCACGGCGTATAAAACAGACACGTGCTCAGCAGCTATTCTTAGGCTTAGGCTCAGCCGTGACCCACATCGTGACCCTCAACGAAAGCCGACGCGTAAACTCAACTCTCCTCTTGGCTATTCGTGAAGCATGGTGCGATCAATCCGCCGCATGGCCTGGAAAGCTATAAAAGCGGTTGTGTCTCTGACCAAATATCTTCAGCAGAGCCCTCCAACGACATATTCTTCGGTGCTGGAAACCTTAGAGTCTCGTCTCACACACGCCTTTTACGACTTTCACGACCCATCAACTCCACTGCAAAATCATTTAATTCTAATTCATCCTCTTTGCAATGTTTCAAACACGTTACGCCCTCATCATCTCAGCCATCGCAATTTGCGCCTCTGGTTTACCTGTCGCGTACGTTTCGTCTTATCCATTGAACTACCATTTAACCTTCTTCAGTGTAGTGACCACCAAGTTGCAACTCGTAGTCTCGACGAGCGCAACTGGTTTCAAAACGCAAGGAATAACCATGTTGTGAGTGAAGCCGCTCCCGTCGTAACTCAAGTTGCGGGCGCCTTGATCCCCGCCTTAAATGTCGTTCATCAGACCCTTCCCCATTTTGGAAAGCGCGACCTCGAGGAACGCAATGGGTGGGATTCCTTCAAACACAAGGCCAAGGCTTTCGGTGACGAAGCACGCACCGTCATATCTGACGTTGCGAACGTCGCTACCCCCATCCTACAAGTGGCTGATGCTGCTCTAAATGTCGGTGGGCATTTCAAGAAGGGCAGTGTTAGCAAGCGCGACTTTGACGAGCGCAACTTTGACGCGCACAAAATCTGGCAAACGGTGAAACAGGATGCCGCTAATGTTGCACATGCTGCTAGTCCCTACCTTCAGACTGCTGCCAGTGTTGCTGGCACTGCTTTCATGTTGGCCGACCCAGCCATTCAGGCCCACATGCCGCATTTCCGTAGTCATCCTGCAGCAAAGCTTCCTCGCGACCTCGCCGACCAAGATTTCACCAAGCGCAGCGTAGGGAGTGAAATGAATGGCCCCTCCACACCTAATTTTGCCCCTACCTCGCATCCCAACTACCGATCTATGTCGTACCGCCGACCACGCCCAGTGTGGCCGCAGCCCATCAACAAGCTCCCTATTCAGCTTCAGGAGCGCAATTTCGCCAAAATTTGGCAGACTGCGAAGCAAGATGGGAAGTTCCTTGCCGGTAAATTCAAGCAATATGCCCCCAAAGTTGCCGAGATCGCAGGCCCCGTTATACAGGTCGCGTCGGTGCTCGGATGACGAACTGTCCGCCGTTTGCAAACTGAGCGGGTGAGTGGTCCTGGCTTCGTATTGTTCGAGTGGAAAAAAAATTGAATTTTCTATGTTGTAGACACATACGGTAGAGTTGAAAATTATTTGTAATAATAAGATACACGTGATTTGGCCTTTTGCTTTTCCGAATCCACGTGATTTGGCTTTTGCCCTGAACAATGCTTAATATTGAGAAATACTGTGATGACTCGGACTGGCCATGTCTTACTGATACCCGCTCCAGTTTCCTTCGAATGAACCACTTGTAACTGTAACAAATCATGGGTTCTCCATTTATTCTTCTCTTCAGGCCTTGTCTTATTATAAAATGGAAAGCAAAATCTTCCCTTTGGGTCATCGAGCTGCACAACAGGGCAGACAGTCAGCTGACTGACACCCTGATAGATGGCGGGCTCAAGCCTGCTCTTGATGTGAGGACTGGAGAGCAGCAAAGTGCTCTGCCGACAAGGGAGGAGGCAGCGGCACTTTGATCATTGTTAGGAACAGGAAGCAGGACAAGTTTTTTAGCAATGGTTGGTCCATTTCAGTCTTGTCTTCAGAAGCTAAATATGTGATAGGCCTTGACTTTACGAAGGCATCTGTCGATCTCAACATCTTTCCTCATGAGTATCGAGTGTTGTTCCTCGAATAAATTGCGCTGGTGCGCTAAATGTAAAGACAAGAAGTCTACAATCCAATGTTAGCGCGAATTCTCACTTTCCCGAGTGAGTCAAAAATGCTGCCATTCAATATGTCCATATTGCATACCTGTGCAACACAGTTCTGACTATTGCCGCCATTGATGGACATTGTTTTGCTGGAGGATTCATCCTGACTCTTGCTTGCAATTACCGTGTCATGATAGATGGAAGCAAACAGAATGCCTGGTTGTGCATGAACGAGGTTTGCTTGACTTATTGATTTCATTGTTTCACTCGTCATCGAATTCCTCCAAGGTCCACTTCAGCACCATGTGGCCTCTCTCTCTGGCCACGATCATGTATGCCAAAGTGGGTGATGGCCATCTTCAATGGAAAATTGCCCTCGAGGGACACCACTTTTCACCCAAGGAAGCCCTGGACCTTGGCCTACTCGACCACATCATCAGCAGAAGTACAGAAGCAGTACTAGCCCAAGCAGAAGTGGTAGCCTCCTCAGTCGGCTCAATCATGAAAGAAGGCATCTGGGGGGTAATTAAGGTGTGCTTTGTCCCTCCGCCTTGCCATTGCAGTTGTGGTTTCATGTGTCGGGTGTTCTAGACAACTTTGTATCATGATACATTGGAGGATTTTCATCGAATTATGCCTGCAATGAATGACTTCGTTGAGGATGCAGCAGCCAAGGCAAGGTTGTAATAAAGTATTTATTTATCCAGCACTGTCTGTAAGTGACACAATGGTGATGAGTATGGTGCGGGCCACCCAGCCACTGTGACCGTACACCAGATATGGCACCTGACCCTCCCTTTACCTAAGCCTAAGAATAGATGTGTCTCAGCAGCTATTGTTTGGCTGAACTTGTCTGTTTTCCCAACCCTGGCATTAAACCTTGCCCCAATACCCCCAAATACTTGACATAGAGTAGATAGTATTCCAAATATAGTAACATTGGCTCCAGAAGCACATCCGATGTCAGGAACAAGGGCACTGATGGGCTTGGGGTTTCCCGTCACTGTTGCCATGGCCCTGCCCATCACTCACAGGTATGTGTGCTCATCGTTGTCAATGTTGAGCATGACTATTTCACTATCCCACTGTCTTTTCTTGTGGAATTTTTTACATATCATAGATATATTCTTATAAATACTGTATATAGACTGATATACATGAAAATAAACAAAATAAAAAGAAATAAAAAATAATGATACATGGGGTGCCGCCTAGACTGTCCATGGGCCAGTCCAGGCCAGCCCTCAGCTGATTTTGCTGGCCCTGGCCCTGGCCCTTGAGGTCTGGTCCACCTTCAGCTAGCCCTGGCCCTCTATCTCAAAAGTTTGTCCATACATGCTCAACAATCTGTCCATACTTGCTCTCCATTAACAGTATTTTAATCTACACAGTCATTATTAAAGTCAAATCTCCAATATATTTCTTCATAATCTCTCCTTCTGTACCAAACCTTTTATCTGTATATCCAGCTTGTAGCTTTTGCAGTCCACTAAATTTGACTTTCTTTATTTTGAATTATCAAGGATCATCAGTGCATGTGCTTAGCTATAGAGGTTCAAGTTGTAGGTATAGCTAGATAGTCATGAGCCATTTTTGGTAGCTTTTTATGCTATGGAGTTATGAACCTGTGGGGATCCCAAGGCTAAAAGGATCTCCAACTATGGGAACTACAGTCATTCCCCGTCACATGAGACACTTTCGTACATCTGATGTGCAACTTAATCCGGCGCAAAATTGAGTATCTAGAGTCGACTATAGTGTATATTAAAGTGTTTCTAAATGGTTATATACAGTATGAAGTGAGAATTCAAGGGTATAGAAGGGGAAAGTTGTTGAATCGAAGCTTCAGCTTCACCATCACTTGAGACACCTTTTCAAACTCAGCTCACTCATCCATTGTCTCGTCATCCCCCGCCTCTGGCTGCAAATCCTCATTATCTGCCTTCTCAACAGCCCCTGATATTTGCTCCTTCAAT
Source organism: Hygrocybe punicea (assembly GCA_963556145.1). Lineage (NCBI taxonomy): Eukaryota > Fungi > Basidiomycota > Agaricomycetes > Agaricales > Hygrophoraceae > Hygrocybe > Hygrocybe punicea. Next base: position 998,794 of record OY744464.1, read on the forward strand.
CGCAAAATCTCCTGGAAGTGTTCTGGGGTCACTGCTCGCTTGGAATGTGCTGGTTTTTTCATCAGTGGTCTCTTGTGTGCTGCTTTGAAAGGTGCAACATATTCCACCCACTCTTTGTCGATTTTCTCATTCTCTGAATTGCGAGTGGCTTGTTCATTTGTTCTCCAGGCCCTTTTCTCCTTCTCAAGGGTGGCGAGCTGGTTTTTTTGCGAGCCTTCCTCTCGAAGCGCCTCCAGCCATTCCACGTGGGTCATGTCTCGTTTTCCCTGATCAGCAAGGACCTGACGCTTTGTTTTTGTCTTTGTTTCCTTCTTGTGCAGCTTTCTATTTGTTGCCCGGCAGTATCCATCTTGTAGGAGAATTGTCACTTCGTAGGTGTCCACAGCATCGTGCAAGACCCCAATCTGGTTCTCCAGCTCAGCAACGCGCTGCTTGAGGGCAGCTTTGGATGGAGATTGGGTAAGTGCTGGGTTAAGTGGTTGGTTAATCACACTTCCGAGGATTTGGCGATGCTGGGGGGGCGTGGGTGGAATCTCTGGGATTGGAGTAGTGGAAGAGAATGTTGGTAGGTCAGGGTTGACAAGGTATTCCATTGGTGTGCCAGCTGTGACACGGACAAGGTGTGTGGCTGTCCTTTCTGTAGTATTCTGTTCCTGATTGTTGTCTCCAGTCTTTCGCAAGCGCAGCATTTCGACAATGTCACAAAGATCGGTGGGGATTGGGAATGGTGCACCGGCCTCAGTTGATGATTCCAGTGCCGGTGCTGTTTGGTGTGCCTCGACCACATCGGGGTTAAATGGCCATATACCAGTTGCACGGAAAGCAGAGAGGATGGTCGAGGATGTGAAGGCACCATCGCGAACCTTTGCATAGATTGATAGAAAGTTTCGTTTCGTTACATTCTCTTCGTCCCAATGTAACTCCTTGAGTTTCCTTCCCCATAGGATCTTCAAGCATCCAAAGCATCCAACATCTAAGCCTTGAAGTACATGTGTGCAGTTCGGAGGATAGCCAACAATGCATATTTTATGATTGCAAGCATAATCAAGGAGTTGTAGAGTGCAGTGAGAATCGTGATTGTCTAACAAGACTTGGCGCCATCTGTCCCCGGCCTTCTCTTTCGTCTGGCTGTCAAATTGCTTGATCCATGCAACAGCAAGGACAGAATCAATGTATCCACACTCAGAACGACAAATCCTGCAAATCCGAGTCACTCAGGCTGCTGGACATTGATTGAGGACTTACTGTGCTTCACAGGGATTGTTCGTTCCACCCCAACTTTGATCAAATGTCTTTCCTTTGAAAATAATGGTTGGCTTGAGTGCAGTGCCATCGGCACAAATACATTCCACTGCAGTGACCGTCTCTCAGTTGCCATCTTGACGCTGATGGCTTTGCTTTCGACCTGCCTTTCCCACAACCCACCTTTTCGGAGTGCAACCCAGCATGATGGGTGTCTCGTCCATGCCGTAGTCATTTTCTGGTATGATATCATACTGTTCCGTGGTGTGTTTGATGCACTGAAAATGCCATTGGATGTTCTGCGGTGTTAGAGATCATGTCCTTTTGATGTCCAAAGGAGTGCTCCATCGCATCGACAACTCTTCGTGGTGCCTATCAAGGAAACGTGAGACCCAGTTTATCCCCAAAGTTATGGTTCCCTTTCTCTTCCTGGCCTTGAGGATTGCAAGGGCATAAAGGTGAATGTCATCATGATCAAATCCAAGGCTACGCTGATCCATCTCGACCAAAAGCTCGACTAGACATCTCTCCTGGATTGCCGAGAGTTTCTGACGACATTGTAAGTATTCTTGACGTGTCCTGCCTTTTTTATTGACCTTCCGGTGAAGGGTGTTATGATCAACACCATATATTTTGGCAATCTTTTGCAGACCATGATGCATCCCTTCTGGCTTGACCTGCTCAGCATGATAGGCTTCAGCAGCTTGTGAGAGCTTCTTTTCATGATTGGATAACTTTTTGAAGCCTCTTTTTGCAGCAGAAAGGGCATATTTGACCATGGCTATGTCAACGTGTGTGAGACAGCATATCACGACAAAGAGAGAGGTGTTGAGGGACAGAGAGAAATTTTTACACCAATCTACTTTAGTCCCACAACAGCACCATATTAGTAGATGTCCTTGAATTTTTTGGTGATTTATGGTGCAAATCTCAATGTGTTGCATGGAGCGGAAAGTTGTGACATGGTCAAATTTGCATTGGGAGAGAAGGCTCTCAACACTTTCCTGGGTTATCACATACATATAACTCTCTGGCTGGCATGGTACATCTAAGGTATCATTATAGTGGAGACATATAAATATTCTCATGAATTTTGGGATTTTATTGAGCCCTCCAGCACGTCGATTCATGCTTGCTGTCTCAAGTTACGGTGGTGTCTCATGTGACGGGGAATGACTGTAACTATATAAGCTTGGTGTTTTGGGAAATGCTAAAGCATGCATGGTTAGAGTAAGCTAAACCACATACTTGTACCCCTGACATCTGAGAGGGCCAGGCCAGGGTCGACCCTAGGGCCAGAGGGTCATGTTCCTGCCCATGGACAGTCTAGTGCTGCTGACAAATGGGAGGGTACTCACCTTCGCAGAGGCACCGGATTGGGTCTGAAATTGGTGGGGAAGGGTGCTGGAGGGTAAGTGAGGGGTGGGGGGTGGCAATGGGTGGCGAGGAAGGGGCTGGGAAGCAAGGTGGATAGAGGAAATGGAGAGGGAATGGATGGGGGAGGCTCCCAGCCCCAAATGAGTGGCAGGAAGGGGTAAGTACATGGGGAAAAAGCAGGAGGAAGGTGGGTACTCACCATCACCCTTGGGGCCCCCCATGGCCCTCTCCACATTCCACCACTGATAGAGACGATGGAGATGTCATCTGCAACATCCCCATCATCTATTCTGTGGTTTTCACAGTCCAGATCATTGCCGCCATCAAGCTGCACAAGGATGGCTGCAGCAGCGGTTGTGGTGGCAATATCTCGACGCTGCCACCACCATTGACCACACCATCACTGTGGGTGACCCTCCATGTTACCTTTGTCATCTTCGTCACTGTGCACCCAGTCCACTGCTACTGGTTCCCAAGTTTGAGGCCAATGGTTGACAAACCTGGGTGCGTGGCAGGAGGCAAGTTGGGAGGCAAGTGGGTGGTGGAAAAGCACCATGTGACTGATCATATGGCTTTTGACCTTCCACCACCATCACCCCCCCCCTCCATTTGCCATACTCCCGCTCCCCACCCCCTCAACAATGATGGTAACAAGGAGGAGGAGGATGATGGTGATGATTCACACCGAGAATGCCTCCCCGGACATCCTCAAAACCACACAGGAGCATGCTGGGGTTTTTGAACCATTGGCCTCAAATATGGGAACCAGCAGCAGTGGACCAGGTGCACAGCAATGAAGACAATGAGGGCAATGTGGAGAGTCACCCATGATGAAGGTGTCATCAATGGCGTCATCATTGTCAAGATATTGGAACCACCATCACCTCTGCCACCATCCTCATGCAACTCGATGGCGCGACCAATCGGGATGATGAAATCCACAATGGGGACCATGAGGATGTTGTAGATAATGTGCCCATTGTTTGTATTGATGATGAAATGCAAAGGGGGCCATGGGGGTCCTTAATGGCGAAGGTGAGTACCCACCCCCTCCCCATGTACTTACCCCTTCCCACTGCTCATTTGGGTCTGGAGCCCTCCCCCCTCACTTTTTCAGCCATCCACCTTGCTTCCCGGCCCCTTCCTTGCCAGCCATTGCCACCCTCCTCTCCATGCATCCTTCTCCACCCCCCATCACCCACCCTCCAGCACCCTTCACCATCAAGTTTAGACCCAATCCGGTGCCTCTGAGTACCCACCCATTCATTGGCAGCGCCTCATGTATTATTACTTTTTATTACTTTTATTTCTCTTTTATTTTGTTTATTTTCATTAGTCTATATACAACATGTAGAGCAATATATCTATGATATGTAAAAAATTCCACAAGAGAAGATGGTGGGAGAGTGAAAAAGTTGTGCTCAACGTTGACGATGACAAGCGTGCATGCCTGTGAGTGATGGGTGAGGCCATGGCAATGGTGACAGGAAAGCCCAAGCCCATCAGCGCCCTTGTTCCTGACATCAGATGTGCTTCTGGAGCTAATGTTACTATATTCGGAATACTATCTACTCTATGCTAAGTATTTGGGGGTATTGGGGCAAGGTTTAATGCCAGTGTTGGGAAAACAGACAAGTTCAGCCAAACAATAGCTGCTGAGACACATGCTCAGCAGCGATTCTTAGGCTTAGGTAAAGGGCTCTGTCACCAAAGGTGGTTGCGACAAGGATCTCTTGACAACAACCATGCCATTGACCATGCCATCACTGTGGGTAACCCTCCATGTTGCCCTCGTCGTCTTCATCACTGTGTGCCCAGGCCACCACTGCTGGTTCCCATGTTCAAGGCCATTGGTTGAAAAACTCAGGCATGCTCCTTAGGGATGACCACAGGTTTGGGTCAACCCGCGGTATTACCAAAATGGGTTGCGCGGGTACAGGTAGGGTGTTTGGTTTCATCACCTGTGACCATACCGTGACCCGTACCCGCAGTTTGGTGGTGTGTCACGGGTTCATCACACAACCACCACAACCACCTTGACGGCTATGACCAAGGGCGAGCAAGCACGCGGTGACCAGACGACCGACCGGAACAGTCAAAGGAAGGAGCAGGGAAGCGGCCAGGGGGTGGTGCTCCCACTTCCCGGCCTAGGTAAGTCTCAATTTCTGATCAAGTAATGAACTGTAGCTAACTACGCTATGACAACAACAACAACAGCATGGGGCAACAGCACGCAATGACAATGACGCGTCGCCCTCTCATCCACCTTGCGGACATGCAACAACAACAACGCGTGCCCCTCTCGTCCACCTCGCGGACAAGCAACAACGACAACGCACCCCCTCTCGTCCACCTCGTGGACACGCAACAACAACAACAATGCGTCCCCTGGCCCGGGCCTTTGTCCACCTCGCGGACACGCAACAACGACACGTCCCCCTTCATCCACCTCGCGGACACGCAACAGCAATGACGGCGACGCGTCCCCCTCTCGTCCCCCTCTTGTCCACCTCACAGATGCGCTACAATGCGTCCGACGGCACATGCCCCCCTCGTTCCCCATGTTGATCACCTCGTGGACAAGCACGTCGCGTCAATTGACGCCGGTGCTGCATCTGCGAGGTTGCAGAGCGGAACAGGGGCTGTGGTGGATGGTGGGACGCGACAGTACACCACAGGTAAGGTGTACCGTCATGACCTGTGGATGTTCAGGTGCGGTGCGGGTCAAAACCGCCCCGGGTAAGGTGTTCACGGGTACGGGTGCAGTGTCAGCGGAGCCGACCCGTTCAAGACCCATGGTCATCCCTAATGCTCCTGCATGGCTTTGAGGATGTCCGGGGAGGCATTCTCAGTGCAAATTGTCACCATTGTCATCCACCTCCTCATTCCCATGGTTGTTGAGGGGGTGGGGAGTGGAGTGTGGCAGGAGGTGAGTTGGGAGGTGGGCATGTGGTAGTAAAAGGCAAGTGAACAGTCACTTGCCTTTGAGGCTTTTACCACCACCATCCCCCATTCCACTGTGCTCCCACTCCCCACTGCTTCAACAACAACAGAAATGAGGATGACGAGGATGATAGCGACAATTGGCACCGAGCCAGCCCCCCTATATGCCCTCAAAACTAAGTAGGAGTGCCCCCACTGTTTTCAACCAATGGCCTCAAACATCAAAACTAGCCGCGACAGATCAGGCATGCAGCCATGAAGGTGATGGAGGCAACGTGGTGGGTTGCCAATGGTAGTGGCATCGTCAATGGTGATGTGGTTGTCGAGATATTGTCACCACAACTGCCACATGAGCACCCTCATGCAACTCGATGACAGGACTGGTTGGGACAGTGAAAACCATGATGGGGCTGCTGGGGACATCAAAGATGATGTCCCCATGTTTTTATTAACAGCGGAATACAGGGAGGGCCATTGGGGGCCTTAATGGCGCATGTGAGTACCTGCCCCTTCCTGCTCTTTCCCCCACTTACTGACCCCTCCCTGCTCCTCGTTTGGGGCCAGGAACCCTCCCCCACCCTTCTCCTTACTCTGGTTGCCACCCATCTCGTTTGCCCACCACTTCCCCACCACCCACTTCCACCACCCCAGTCTGGCCACCCTCCCCTGCTCCCTGCATCCTTCCCACCCCTTCCCCACCCTCTGGCACCCTTTCCCATCAAGGGTGGACCACTCTGTGAAGGTGAGTACCCACACATTCAGCGGTGGCACTGCAGGCATCCCTAACATTTCTTTTTTTATTTCTCTTTTATTTCATGTATTTTCATGTAGATTAGTCTACATACAGTATATATTAGAATAGATCTGTGATATATATAAAAATCTGCTTGAAAAGATGGCAGAGTAGTGAAAAAGTTGAGCTCACTGTTGCTGACAGTGAGCTCAGATGGTGGCAGAGAGATCCAAACAACGCCACCACTGTTCCTGATGCGAGATCTTATCTCAATACCCTTTTCAGGTGGTTATCTCTGTACTATATACTAGTGTAGACTTAGTTGTAGATTTATGGACTGATTTACCGCCAGTGTCGAGAAATACCAAATTTGAGCCTAACAAGGCTGGACTCTGACCACCTGAGGCGAGCCTTATTGGGCTCAAAGTGTGGGAAGGTCAGGTGGTCCGAGGTCTAGCGTGACGCTCAGTAAAAGTGAAAATTTGTGTGAATGTCTAGTGTTGGTCTTGTCATAGTTGAAATTGACTAAACTTTGACTAAAGGGCATTTTAATTAATTCTGCACGACTAACTATTGACTAAGTTAGTTGTGTGACAGTCATGTCAGTGTGGTTACCATCGTCAACGGAATACATGTGAAAGTCATACAAAGGTCATGTAACGGTCGTGTCCGTCATCAAGCTTTAAGTAATGTAATAGTCCGTTCATAGTCATAATATATCTTACAGAAGTCAGATGGCAGTCAGATGGCAGTCAGGTATATTGAAATCCCACAATACAATGTAAATTATTGTTAAATGGGGAGGAGGATGAGGGGAGGGGGACAATGAGGAGAAGGGGGAGGGGGCAATGAGGAAAAGGGGGAGGGGGAGGGGGCCAGGGAACACCAGAGCAAGCAAAGAACAAACTGAAATTAGGCTTTCAACGTCTTCCGGAGTGCTTTCCTGACTTTGCGCTAAAAAAGAACCTGTTAGAGACCTTTTTTTTAACAAAATAAATAAATTACATCGTGTAAAATCTTCGCGAGATCTTCCTTCGACAGTTGATGGGCAATCGGCGCGTGAAGAACCATAGATACCAGATCTATTGAACAATTAGTATTTTGCGCGTCGTTTGGTAGAGTGCCACTTACCCTCTTTTGTTCGGGCTTTAGCCCCAACTGGAATCCCGCTGGTTTTCATCCAATCTTTCAACTCTTCTTTCGTCAAAGTCTAAAAATATATTAGTACGCAAGAATCATGTGGATTGGTGGGCCTACCTGCATCAACTGGCGGAGATCATCCACCATGGGCTCCTCACCGATCTGACCTCCTGTGGGAGGAGCACCAGGTGTTTGCTTGGGTGTTGTATGCCCTGAGATTGGTCCAGGTGGTATTTCGGCTGGGGTAGGAGTTCCGCCGCTTGAGGAAGGATTGCGGTTCGCAGAGGGTGGGATCAGGGTTAGCCTAAGAGGCGGTATTTGAGCTGGGGTAGGGGTTCCGCCGCTTGAGGAGGGATTGCGGATCGGAGAGGGTGGGATCAGGGTTAGCCTAGGAGGAGGAGGAGGAGGAGGATTGGACCTGGGGGGCTCAATGGAGGACGCGCCTGTGGAACCAGCCGGTGTGGGATTCACGGCCATGGTAGGGCCAGTAGGGGTTGGGGCCTGGATAGGGCCTTTGCTGGTGCCAACGGCTTGCGGAGCCTAGCTACAAAGTCACCAAAAAAATACCAGATAAAGAATATAACTTACGCCTCCGGCATTTATCCACAAATTCCAAAGTAAATCAATCACCATCGCCAGGTAAACGTCGCTGATGTAAGCTTCTGGCTCAAGCGCACGCTGGAAGCAGAGATATCGGGCAACTTTTGAAGTCTTGATGGCAGCTGCTATGAGCTGGCAAGCGATCACTGGGTTTCCAACGTCCTCCCATGACTTTAGCACGGATGCGCATGTTAGCTGGCCCGCAGTAAACTGGTAATGACCCCAACCAGCATTGATATCGTCTTCGCGAATACTCTCGGCGTTAGGATCTGCACTTTCAATGCAGGAGATAAAAGTGGTCACGTCAGCAGAAGGTTGTCCAGTTTGGAATCCTGAATTATGTTGCATTGAGCTAAGAAGAGCGGCAGCGTGAGGGATGGAGGGAAAATCTTCGGCCATGATAGCTAGTTTGCGTTAATGAGTTTGCTGGGCCTTATAGCAGGAAGTCTTACCTAAGAGGTTAGCGACTGAAAAAAATAGATAAGAAACAAAACAACAAACATCTGCGAAATGAACGTACATGACGGATTCACTTGTATGAAGCTGACATCAATTACGGCTGCATCGGGTGTAGTTTTCGACACCTTTTTGTTCAAGAAGCTTGACAACTGTAATTTTTTGCGCCTTGAAATTTCTCGCTTGGAACTGTCGGTTTGACCTGGGAGAAAATCAAATGTAAGCTTGTGTTAACAGTGGGATGATGTGATGACAATGTAACCTGTGTCATTGTGCTGGCTGACGGGTAGCTGCGCATGAGTGTTCGTCTTCGTCTTTTTGCTTTTGCGTGGAGTTGACGGTGACTGCGGTCGCTTTTTGCCATCTGATATGGCTGTTTGATGAGTGTCCCGAGCTTGACCGTTATCATTGCCATTTCCGTCGTCTTCGCTGTTATCTGCAGCGCTCTTGCTAGTGACAAGGTATTTCCTAGAACATGCTCAGCTTTCCAGTGGGCGGCACAAAGTGCCAGCAGTGGCTGCTGTCGTTCCATTTTGTTTACAGCCGCATACCAGTCCTTGGGAAAGAATGTGCGAAAGTACACCCTTGTCTTCGCGCGATTTCTTGCTTGTCGATCCTGTGGAGGCGGAAGACTCAGTAGGTCTAATTTTACTAACCGTGCTGTTGCCTTGATTGCGGACCACTCGCTTGAGGTGATCATTGTCCCATCAGCGTGTCGAATGGCCTTGTCCATGGCAGGCCTGGACTGGTTCGTTTTGGATATATTGACATCCGGATCTGCTTTGCAATCATCGAGACTCCAGAGGATTTCGTTGGGATATTGCGATGGCTTGGTAGCGGGCTGTGAGATTGTACTATTTTCTGCCGAGCTGCCAGCCAAGTGCGAAATGGAATCACTGGGAGCAATAGAGGCACTCCGAGTGACTGAAGATGTTTCGCGTGCTTCGGGCCTGAAACATGTCAGAAGAAATGAGAGACAACTATTGAAAACGTACAAAGATTGCCATGCCGACTTTTTGAGCAAGTCATTCTCAGAATTGAGCCGGTTATTCTCCTGCATTAACGTTTGCTGCATTTCAATGACTTGAAGGATTCGGTCACCGGCAAGCTTCCAGCTTTTGTACATGGATTGAACATGGGGGTTCTTCATCAGGTCCTGCAACTCAAGCAATTCTACCGGAGTGTTGCCATGGCCGACTGGACCAATTTGACCACTGGACATACTGGACAAGGAAAAGGAATCTAAGACAGGATCCTCCAAGAATAGACGTGAAGATGGCCCGGCAGAGAACGGATGCATATCCAATGGACACGAACTGAGAAGGTTTCTAGTTCATTCGGCATCATTTGGCATTATTCCGGGATGTTATGGTAAATTCTCACGCCACCTATATATTGACTCTAACTTGACTTCAACTTGACTCCCCTATCCTTGCACTTCTCTCTCTACCACCATGCCCTGCTACTGCTCTCAGTGCTTTCCCCAGCGTAACCAAACCCTAAAGACTATCAGACGACACTTGAAACAAGATCAAGAGTTACTGTATAGCGCGGAACAAACTCACACTCCAGAATTTAATGCTCATCTTCAGAAATGCATTAATATGAATAATTCTTTCTTATCTGGTGGAGATCCTGATCAAGAAGGTGAGTGTAGTGTATATAAAGACTAGAGTGTTGGTATTAATCTATACCAACAAGACCCAGAGACTTCCCAGAGTTTTGCCCAGGATGATGTTAGATCAGGATTAATTCATGAAGGTATGTTCAGTTTCAGATTCTCTATTATAATATTTAATATTCTAATCCTTCCATTAAGATATGTTAGAGAACTTGAATAGTGGTAAGTTCAATAGAAAACAGCTGAATTGGCTTTAAAATTAATTTGGTATTCAAGGCTCTTTTGCTGCTACCCATGATGATGGTATGTGACTGTATGTCAGTGACAATTTCATATAATTATTAATTCAATTATTATTCAGGATCAGACTTAAACATTCAATATCTGGAAGAGGCCGAAGGTCAGTTCAACTGAATTTCTAAGATTACACTGTGGTATTTATTCAGATTTTAACATTTCAGAGTCTGCTCATCCACATGGTAGGTTCAGGTGTAAATCTATGCTGATTAAACTCTGACAATGGCATCTATTATTAAGATGATGACTGCAGTGACACCGACACAGATACTGAATCCTACCAATCCAACTCCGGAATCCTGAAATTTCCAGAAGACGATTTCATATCTGATGCTACTGAGGAAGATTTTGGCAATAATTCTGATGATATGTCCAATGATTTTGAACCTGATGACCTGCCCCATGATTTGGTGAGCGAAGAGTCAGATGATGCTGAAAGCAATCAGAGTGCTTCAGATGACTCTGACAGCAATCAGAGTGCTTCAGATAACTCTGAAAACAATCAGGGTGCTTCAGATGAGTCAGAGCAACATGCTGGCTTACCTGATGTAGTGGCACATCTTCAACAGAAGTTATTAGGAGACTACACTTTGCCTCCCATTCCTCCTGCCTCAATATCTGAGCCACGGTCATTGAGTGAATCTGAATTTCACTCACTGAGGCATTGTGTGGCATGGAAAAGGTCCAATGGAACTGTTAAAGCATTCAAATTGCATTCTAAGGTTCTTCAAGCTGCAGCTGGAGTGGAGATTCTTTCCTTGTACTCTGTCCAAAAGCTAGCAATGAACTTAACAGATTTCAGACCTTCCAAGGTGGATATGTGTCCTCACAGCTGTATTGCATATACAGGTGAATTTGAGACCATGACATCTTGTCCATATGTTAAAGAGCATAAAATATGTGGTCAACCACGCTATAAACATAAAAGCAGCCCATCAGCTCGGAACAAGCCTAGAGCATAAATGATGTATCTGCCAATTATGGCTACAATCAGAGCAATGTTTGCCAATACAGAAACCTCCAAACTTTTGCGACACAGAGATAAATGTTTGCAACAAGCTTTGCATCTTGTAGCAACAGCTGCTGACAAACATAAATACTCTGATTTTGCTGATTCCAAAGTACATATGCATCACTACAAAGATATGCATTTGTTTCAAGAACCACGTGACATTGCTCTGGCAATTTCAACTGATGGTGCTCAACTTACTATGAAAAAGCAATCTAACACTTGGCTTGTTATTCTCATCTTGCTCAACTTGGCTCCCGAGATTTGTTCCAAATCTGGAAATGTTATTGTTGCCTTTGCAACTCCAGGTTCAAGACCACCTGGACACATGGAATCATTCATACACATAATTTTTGAGCAAATGGCAGCAGCTAGTGAAGGCATATGGACATGGGATGCCATTGACTCATCCTATTTTGTCAATCGAGCTTATATTTGCATGGCATTAGGTGATATGTTGGGGTCAGCCAAACTTAATGGAATGGCAGGACATTCTGCCATTTATGGTGACCGTTTTAGTATGGTGAAGGGTGCCAGGGCAAGCAAGAACAAAGGAGCAAAATCCCAGTACTATCCAATGTCACCACCAGAAAACTCCACATATAATCCTGACCGGCCTGAATCATATGATCTTGATGACTTACCACTTCGAGATGAGGACTTCTACTGGAAAACAATTGCTGCACTGTCAGCAGCTACATCAAAGGCTGCTGTAGCTGAGATTGTCAAAAAAACTGGTATTTCACGCATGCCTTTGTGTGCAGCTGCTGCTGCCTTTCTCCATCCAAGCTTCTTTCCCCTTGATCCATTTCATTTATTCTATGAAAATGATATGGCATTCCTGTGGGACTTGTGGACAATTTTCAGCTTACCTTCAGAGAAAATTCATCTTAGCGCTGAAAAGGCTCGCTTGTTTGGCAAATTACTAGCTGAAGCTATGTCAACACTTCCACCTGCTTTTTGTGGGCCTGTTCGAGATGTGTTCTTGAAGCGCCAGAGCCAATATAAGATATATGAATGGATGGCTCTACTCCATTGGTATATCTTGCCTATTGGTATGGAAATTGGAGTTGATCCTGCAGTGCTTGAGAACTTGTCCTATTTTGTTGAAGCTGTTGAATTTGCTATGACTATCAAGCCCAGGACCGACACAGAACTTCATGATCTTCACAACTTGATCAAAAAGTTTCTGCAAGGATTTGAAAAACTATATGTTGGAAAAGATCCTCAGAAAATCTCAAGGGTCCGCCTGTGTATATTTCAGTTGATCCATGTTCCAACACATATAGAATGGAATGGTTCAATAAGGCTTGGTTCACAAGCCACTGTGGAAAGAGCTATTGGAGAAATGGGTCATAAGATCCGTTCCAAAAAGGCACCATTTGCAGAATTGGCCAATATTATTTTTGAGAGAGAGCTGGTGAAACTCTTGATGCTGTATTATCCATCACTTGAGGTTGATCCACCCAAATCTCCTCCAAGAACAATGAAACTCTTTCAAGAAATCAAAATTCTCAAAAGAGATCGTCTATCTAATGAGACATTTTCTCATCACCTTCAAGCAATCTGCATTTGGTTGCAGCAAGACTTTGATCCTCAGCTTAACCTTTACAGATGGGGAAAGCTTCATCTGATTGGAGGACATGTACTCAGAAGTCATCTGAGTGAGACTCGAGGAGTCCCTCCAGATCGATCTTCCTCTTATTTTGAGGCTAAAGTTGATGATATATCAGAACCAATTTTTGGACAAGCTCTTGTATTCTTTGAAGTGCTGGACACACATCAGCAACTGGTTCTATATCATCCAGTTGTTGACCTTCATCTAGCCTTGAAGAGGTGGAAAGGAACTTGGTCTGAGGATATCCGGGTTTTGCCTGTGTCAGCAATATGTCATCTTATTGCCATTTGGAACCATGAACAGGCAGTTTATATACTCAGAAAACATCCAGGTCTGGAGATGTTGACTCCTGAAGAAGCTGGCTCCACCATTGAAGATGGTGACAATGATGATGACAATGATGATGACAATGATTAATAGCACTTGGAGTATGGCCATGACAATTTACTTTTAAATATCTAAAACTTATACTAGCTTTAATTCATAACTTTCTCTTTCTGTAACTGTGTAGTCTACAAATTCTATTTAAAGAGGCTTTTGTTTCCATGTGTACATTCTTATACAAGCTTTAATTCGTAACTTTCTCTTTTTGTGACTGTGTAGTCTACAATTCTATTTGAAGAGGCTTTTGTTTCCATGTGAAATTTGAAATTATGATTCTCCCAACTATCTCTGCATTTTTACAAGATGGATATCAACTGTGTGGCTATTCAATATATCCAAGACAGTTAAGACAAAACTCACCAACATGACAAACCAAGCAAGGAGAAAGCATGTGAATACCAAGATGCCACAATCTGATGGGACAGTTGAGCCTTGTGAATTAGTTTTGCCATGGTTCAGTTAAAAATGATAAATGGTCCATAGAACTTTTATCAATCTGAAAATTCAGTAAATTCAGTGAAAATATATTTAAAAATAGAAGGCAAATGAAATTCTTAGGAACCAATTTTTTCAGTGAATCAGCTTTAGTGGTTCCACCACAATATTGTGCTACACCTGTCCCATATTTTAACACCCAAAAAGCATTCCCTCACAGATAAATGTTTGACCAAGCCACCAAAAAGGATCAGTCAATGACCATTGCATCATCTTGTCTCAGTGATAAGAACATTGAAAGGATAGTTATAATGCTCACTAAAGTCTATTGCAATTGGAGGTTTATCACTACTGACTAACTACATGCTGACTTGACCCATCAGAATCCCAATAACACCTCTAACATAGCACTATGTATGGCCACACATTCACTTTTACAGCTGTTTTCTGCCATTGGGGCATTCCAAACTGGGGGGCATTGCATTGAATGTTTATGTCCGGACTCTAGACCAGGAGCAGTTGAAGTCAGAGGCAACCAGAGAAGAAAAGAATGAGGACAGATCAAGGGTGGACAATTTTCATGGAATGCCCATGGCTGTCAACACTGTGGAGGAAATCATTGATGATCATCATGCTATTATCAACACTGCTTCTGACCCTGAATTCTACATCTCCATCATGTCTTTCATCAATAAAAACCTCTTTGAACTAGGCTTTTCTGCTTTGCTACACCACAAGACTCAATCTTTCATTGGTATTTTGCAGGATGACAGAGATCCCCTGGTCCGACTCATGAAACTAGACAAGGTGCCTACAGAGAGTTATGCTGACATTGGTGGGCTAGAACAACAGATACAAGAAATCAAGGTATCTACACATTTCCCCTAATTCTCCCTTTCAATAATCACTTCTTACTCAGGAATCTGTTGAGCTCCCTCTAACACATCCTGAGTTGTATGAAGAGATGGGCATCAAACCGCCTAAAGGTGTCATTCTATATGGTGTCCCTGGCACAGGGAAAATGCTCCTAGCAAATGCCATCCTGAACCAAACGTCTGCAACTGTTTTGCGAGTGGTTGGCTCTGAGTTGATTCAAAAGTACCTTAGAGATGGCCCTAAGCTTGTCCATGAGTTATTACAAGTGGTGGAGAAGCATGCTCCTAGCATCATTTTCATCAACAAAATTGATGCTATTGGTACAAAATGGTAATTGTCAATATCAGCCCTTTTTGTTGTTGCATATATTAATCTCGCTGGGTGTCACCAAGATATGAATCAATGTCTGGTGGTGAATGTGAAATCCAGAAACAATGTTGGAGCTTCTCAATCAACTTGATGGATTCAACACCCAGGAAACCTGAATGTCATCATGGCAATGAATAGGATCAAGTTGCTGGATCCTGCACTGATCTGACTGGGTTGTATTGATCACAAAATTGAATTTCCATTACCCAACATCAAGAGAAAGCAACATATTTTCCAGTTCCTCTTGTTTTACCCCAGTATTTTGCAGTTGCCTCAATACCTTGTATGTTTACATGCCTCACACATGAGTCTTGGGGAAGACATAGACCTTGAAGAATCCAACACTATGGAAGACAACTTGCTTGTGGACACCAAAGCAGTGTGCACAGAAGCTGGCTTGCTTGCTCTTAGAGAGAGGCATATGAGGTCACCAAAGCAGACTTTACATCACCACAAGAGAAGGTGGCTGTCCCTCTTTTTTTGTCCTCTTTTGCCTTCTGATAGAAGTTTTGTTAGGTACCATACAGGGAACACCCAAAGGACTATATCTATGATTTTGGAGATGTTCCAGAGGATGGGTAGCAGGGTTGCACACATTTTGAGCATAGAGATACTGTCAGATAAGATAGTTGTCGTAAATTCTGGATGCAAAGTTGCCCATCTTATGATAGAGTAATACTATTTGTATTGCAATAAGAAGTAGATAATTCATGTCAACCCCAACTTGGCTCATCCAGAAGACCCTATTGCTCCCAAGTAAATATTAATTAGTGTGTAGATGCTGTAGCTCAACCAACTAACCCTGTGTTGCAAGTATAGTGCACCTTTTCATTTTCTTGTATAAATTGGCATGTTGGATGCAACACATTTATTGCAAGTCAGTTACACTAGACACCATGGGGGCACTTATTCAGACTGCTCCATTAACCTCTTAACCAAATTATCTAAGCCATCTCCTGTCATTTGAATTTCCCCTCATCTATATTGAAGCTCTCAGAACTCCACTTGGTGGCCAAACAGTAAGATTTTGAATTTGGCCACTAATGTCTCTTTTTTGTTTTAAGCATTCCCAAGCAACCCTTGCCTTTGTCCACCATTGCCAGAGCCTGCAGGTGGAGTTCTTATAATCCAATTACTCTTCTACATTTCCATTTATGCATGAAGTTCATTCAAGGGCTAAGAAACAAATCACATATGGGATTCATATTTTCTTTGAAACATTTCATCCCAGAGAAATATTGAAAGCACTAATAACTTTATTTAAGCAAAGCCAATTACGCAACAGACAGAAATCAACAGCAACTGGAATCAAATACGCTGCAAAAGAACACCAGATGAGATTATTAATATCAGTGCGCGAGACCAATGTACCTATTCAATTAATATCGTCGCAGTGCGACCAATGGCAGCACCATAGGCAGACTTGGGGGCCGGGAATTGCTTCCGAGGTGCTGTGGACGATCCGCAAGGAATGGCCGATGTGGATGGAACCTGACCACCGAGTAGTGGTTCCTGCAGTTCCTGGGTATCACTGGCCAAGGACCATCCTGAAAGCTGAAGCACGGGAGACAGCGCATCACTGGCACCAAGAGCGTCGTCGTCGGCGCTCAACGATGCCTGCAATTCTAAGGCAAACACGGAGTTGCTGGTGTTCTAAGTAGGTGCCTGAGACGGGGTGCACTGAGGAGAAATCAGCATGTAGTAACGAAAGGATAGATAAAAATGAACTCACATTCGTCATCTCGAGCTGAGCGGAACGTGGCAACGTTGTAGAACTTAGTGAAAACATGGTCTGATGCTCGAGCATGCGGACACACGAATATAAGTTCCGCGCCGGACTAAAGTTGTACTTCACCTTGACTAATTTTGATGGGAAATAGTGGCGGTACCTGAAGGTAACAAACTTTGACGTTTTGCAGACTACAAGTTGACTATAATTGACCATGGGTCGACTTTGACCTGATTTCACATGACTTCACTTGAATATTCGTTTTTACTGAGCGTGACGCGTGACAGGTGAACTGACCGAATTGGTACAGTATTAGGAAATGTCTTTGCTTTATTGTTCTTTGCTTTATTGTAAAACTATCATGTATATGTCTTGGTGAGCGGTTCTTTGCTTCATGATCCGTCGTTATTGTCGTGGAACGTGGCGGGCCAAAGATCGAAACTACATGTCTCAAACCGATCTCAAAGCACAATTAGGTGGAAATGTATAAAAAGCGTCCAACTGTTGAGGATGCTCGCAACGCCAACTACCAACCCTTGGGAGAATCCTCATCTCTATATTCACCCTTCACACTCGTAACAAATGGATACATTCTCCTCATCCGCGATGTTCTTCTCTGGTTGTGGAGAGCCAATTTTCGTAGACAACATCCCCACCAATGAGGATGGTGGCGGCGACGGGAACCCACCATTGTGTGTTGTCTCGTAAGTTCACTGTGCATAAGGTATGCTGGATTATTATCATCCGTTGGAACTACTACGTACGAATGCTGATTTGTTCTCTTGTAGCGTTCCACGCAATATCCATTTAGTGGCCGAAACTTTTTCTGATGCCTGTGTCACTCCTCACTACTACTATTACATGCTTCGTTTATTCGTTCGTCTTCTTTCATTCAACTTTTCCGGTAGTAATGCCGTGATGTATTAATACGGTACAGCAGTTTGCATAAGTAGCCACGTTCCAAACAAGACTTACTATTATCAGAGAGCGACACATGTGAACAGCCATCCTGTTAGGTAAATGCGTCATGCCCAAGATTCGAGATACGTGGAATAAATGCAAGGTATCTCACCATGGTCCCATTAACTGGGTGATCCACTAGCGACGGTGCAGCCATACACAATCCCGGGGGAGCTAAGCTTTGCTACGCGAGGAGTGAATATTATTGTAGTCTTCAGCCGACATGGCTTGGAGCACTGTAGTTGCGGGGTTGACATGGGAGGGAGAGCTGTTATGAAGAATTTCACCCCCAGTAAGGAGTAGAATATTGATATAATTCCCTGCGGGATACGAAATTCTATGTATGATCGACAACGAAAAAGTTCAGGTACCTAACATCGAAAACCGCAGATGGGGTAAAGAAAGCCTCACCTACAAATCCTGTGGTGTCGCCACGGCCAACACAAACTTGCGATTATGCTCTGTCACTATCGGATGAAAGTGGCGGAACCTTCATCTGTACTCGATAAGGATGTCGAGATAAGCAGACGTTATACCGAGAACTTTCCACTAGCCTGCTAGGTGCTGTCAAGAGTACAAGTCGACATCGGAATCGTGGATGCCAATGCAAGTCCCGTATTTAAGAACCTGGCATCCTGATGACCAATATTAATGTGACCCTCCCGCAGCCACGACAAGTAGGGGTGACGCAAAAGTCTGAAGGGTAAAATGGTTCAAGACTGTCTTGGGCCATCCCAGCGCGAGTCGTTGGGCGGTCATTTCTCGAGTTCTTCGGTCAAGATCAACTCCCCAGTGCCGCCTGCAGTAAATCACTTATGCGAAACCGCCGACCGAGCGCTCGCTCCCGATGAGGAAGGTGTCGATAACTTTGCTGCCAGGCCACTAGAGACCACAGGTCGTCGCGTCATCGCCACGCGGCATGCCCTATGCAATGCTCCGCCCAGACCCACGTTTGCAGAATGACTATAGGAACCCCGAACCGCAACTCATCGCTGAAACCATCGCTGCCTACCAGTAAAACAACTTTTCCCCGCGAAAGGGTACTCCACGTCCCCAACCTTGCCCGTGTTGCCGCTGGTTGTCACCGTAGCCCCAGACTTCCACGTCGTAACAGTGATGCGGATGAAACCGCTGGAGAATCGCACTACCATCCTTCAGTATTACCAGGCATTCAAGCTGCTTTTTGGGTACGGGTGGCAGATGGCTTAGGACTCGGAGAGCAGATGCCAGTGGCTCGGAAGGGCGGAAGTCGGCACAAGAGGGAGAGTGGAGCAAAAGAACGTCGGTTGAAAAGCTCCTTGCGAACCAGTTCGCCGATAAGAACACTACAGTAGATCTAGACATTGTCCACACTCTAGCAACAGCCTGACATGACAAGAGGTGTTGGCTTGTTCATGCTGTGAAACAGCTGTGAAACAGCTGTTCAGTACTGCTCACTCAACATCTCTCGGCCCACCCACCTCTTCCCTTTTGTTAGTGATTGTCGTTTTTTCTCTTGTCCGTGCCGTTTGGGCAGATCGTCTCCGCCTGTTCAGCACAACCCAGATCGGGTTTCGACTCGAAGTCTGTCTGTGCATCCCTGTGCACAGTCGTACCTTTCGTGACTATAACGTGAGTCTCAGCCGTTGTGAATGTGAACGACTATGTTATTTATACCTATAACGTGAGTCTGATGTAGAGTAAGTACAATGTACATGTAGATAGGTGGTATAATGGACATACCTCAGTCGTTCACGACTGAGTTCGGAGCCCTAAAGTAATCTGCAGATCTGGCTTCATGGCAGTTGCCGTGCTCCCGATATGGGAGGTTGGTCCTTCTTTCTGACCACATGTTTTATACACCTCGGAACAGCGACAAATAATGAGTTTCTGGTCTTTGTCACATCAAAATCACGCTGGTTCAACATGACATTGAGTGGTTTTGGATTATATTTTGCCACTAACGGCGTATATCGCTCAACTAGAAAACGGTCGAGGAAAACATGGCCCATTGTTTAAGAGCCGATGCGTAAGTGCTGTTGAAGCAAAAAAAGAACAAAAAAGGTTTATGCGTTGAGTGAACGGGCCCACTTCGCCGCTTCGACAAGGTTGACAAGGGAAGCTAGCGGGGGTATAAGAACAAGATTCAAGATGTCCAAGCTGGATGGCCACAAACCTTCAGTTTCCTTCCAGCCACGCGTCTTCAAACCGCAATCCTACAACAAGAGGATGTCAGACATATCGGAAAACCTATTCCCTAGCGACGTACAGGGTTAACAAAGAGGAGGGAGTCTGGCAAGATTTCGAGCATGGCCTTGAGGCGATCTTTGATTTCTTGGCTCCCGGGTACTCGGGGTGAATGGATGTCGTAGACACCAGGGCCGATTTGATTGGAGTAGCCATATTGCTTGAAAGTGTTAAGTAGCTTCATGTCGCTCTTGGACGCTTCGATAGAAATGACGTCGGCATCAAGACGCTGGATGGAGGGGAAGATGTCATCAAAGTCGGAGTAGCAGAAATGAGAGTGCGTCTGGAGCTGGTCCGAAACACCAGCAGTGGCGAGTTTGAATGAATCAACGGCCCACTTCAGATAGGCATCCCAATCTGCGCGGCGAAGAGGGAGCTGGAAGGAGAATGTTCATACGAGCCCAGAACACAGGGCGAGAGATACGTACCCCTTCTCGGATGGCTGGCTCGTCAACCTGGATGGCGTGGATGCCAGCCTTCTCGAGCTCGATAACCTCGTCGCGGAGAGCAAGGGCGAGTTGTTTGGATTGGAGTTCACGAGATACATCCGCACGCGGGAAAGACCAGTTGAGAATGGTGACAGGACCAGTAAGCATGCCCTTCATTGGCTTCTCGGTGAGGCTCTGGGCGTAGCTGCTCCACCTGACCGTCATTGGCCCAGGACGACTGATGTCGGAGACGATGATGGGAGGGCGAACATAACTGGCAGACATGTTCACGACTTTCTTTAGAGGAAATGACGCTGACTAAGCTCACCGAGAACCATAGCTCTGGACCCAGGCATGCTGGGTGAAGACGAACCCATGCAGTTGTTCTCCGAAGTATTGGACCATATCGTTTCTTTCGGGTTCACCGTGGACCAAAAGATCGATATCAATCTTCTCCTGGAATCTGACAACCTTCTCGATCTCCTTCTTAATGAACTCCTCGTACTGCTCTCGAGTGAGTTTTCCTTTGTCGAGTTTGGCGCGTGCCTGATGGATTTCTTTCGTTTGCTGTCCGGATGAAAATTAGTACTTAAACAACAAATTTGTATTGGACATACTGGGAAGGAGCCGATGGTAGTCGTGGGAAATTTGGGTAGGTTGAGGTGTTTCGCCTGAATCTCCTTGCGAACAGCGAACGGGCTCTTGCGCTCCAGTTGATCGGGAGTGATAGCCGCAACGCGCTTACGCACAGTATCGTCAGACGTAGATCCAAACCGACGCCGTTTGGCAATGGAAACTTTGTTCTCTTCTAAAGCACCAGTGATCTTGGCATCCTGAGAACCGGAGAGGACGGCGGCAACGATAGCGACCTCCACAGCCTTTTCCAGGGCGAAGGAGAACCAGTCCTTCTGCTCAGGAGTCAGCTTGTTCTCGAGGGCCAGCGTTACGGGAGTGTGCAAAAGAGAAGAGGATGTGGCAACGATGATACGTTCTTGCCCAAGTGCATCAACAGCTCTCTGTGCCAATTTAATGGCAGTAGCTAAGTCGGTCTTCCAGATGTTGCGACCAGAGACCAGACCGAGAGATAGAATGATGGGGTTGCCTTTGATGGCGTCGACAACTTCCTGAAGCTGACCAGGGGCACGGTCTAAATCAATGTGAAGACCAGCGACAGGGAGTTTGGCAATGAACGAAATATTGGAGTCAAGTCGAGCGAAATAGGTCGTGAGCATGATCTTAGGTGCAACGGCGACAAGCTCTTCGTAAGCGGTCGTGTATTCCTTATCCAGACTTGCTGCGACATCGAGGACGAGGATAGGTTCGTCGACTTGAACCCACTCTACGCCTGCAGCCTTGAGATCTGCCAGGAGAATCTTGTAGATCGGAAGGAGTTTGGGGAGGAGAGAAATGGGTTTGAAGTCGGGATGGGCATTCTTGGCAACTTTGCCGAGAACCAGGAAGGAGATGGGCCCAAGGACGACTGGGCGAGTCGTGATTCCAATAGCCTGTGCCTCCTTAAACTCCTCCAGTGCTTTGTTGAAGTTCAACTTGAAATCCGTTTCTTCGGAGAACTCGGGGACGACATAGTGATAGTTCGAATCAAACCTATTTATCGATTTATCGATGGATCATCGGTCACCGAAATCAACAGCGCGCAGAAGACTCACCATTTTTTCATTTCAGATGCCGGCACGTCCACACCATCGGTCTGACGCCCACGACCCATGGCGAAATAGACATCGAGGGGAGAGAGACCGAGTCCAACATAACGTTTTGGGATGACGTTGAATGCTGCGGAGTGATCCAACACATGATCGTACAAGGAGAATTCCCCACTGAAAAATGTAATATTTTTAAGCTGCAGATCTAGGAGATCGATGGCGATCTGATGAGACATGCCTGGGAACGAAATCAACGTTATGAGCCTTGACGCTTTGCCAACTGGCTTTCTTGACGTCGGCAGCAGCTTTCGTGAGCTCATCTGCAGAGATTTTGCCGGCCCAGTAGGCCTCGACGGCCTTCTTCACTTCGCGATTGGCGCCTGACGAACCACGATACATCAATTCATTATCCAGAAAAATGAGGATGAAATTTACCAATACGCGGAAAACCGAGGACACTAGAAAGAACCATTGTAGCGGTAGGAAGAGGAAGGGTTTCGAGGCCTAAATTTATTTAGGCTCAACCAAAAAACATTCTCGAATCGATGCGGCAAACGCCGGATTTGGTTGTATTTATGACTTCAGCGTTGACCTAGTGCGGTGAAAACAAAGGTAAATCTACCAGGCTCTCCAGAGGTTTACCGGTGTAGAAGAGTCGAGGCTATCACTGGCATCAGACTGTGGCACTGTGCCTAGCATGATAAGGCTGGCGAGGACACTAAAGCGCACTGCGAAGGGCACTTTACACCTCGATCCATCACCAACCCTTACTTTCAAAATGTCGAGCTCGGTGGCCGCTGAAGCCCCGAATTTTGTCCAAGCTGAGCCTACCAAGGCCGAGTGTAAAGGATCCCATTCACTGCGTCGTCGACCTTTGGTCTGATTTTCCGATCAGTAGATTGGGCGAATATTCCGATCATCGATCTGGCCAAGTCCACCACTCTCAATGGCCGTCAGGAATTAGCCCTTCAGGCCCACGGTGCGATGGTCGAATACGGGTTCTGCTATGTGATCAACCACGGCTATACAAAGTACCAGGTAAGGACCTCCATCGATTGCTTCAACGTTATGTTCCTGAGCGCGGAAATGTCCTAGAGGGAGAGGATCTTTGACATTGCTGATGTACCATTCACGCAAGTGACGTTGGAAGAGAAGCATGTGTATTCCGCAAGCCCTAGCAAAAACCAGGGTTACCGCCAATCCTCAGTACGGCTGTGGCTCAGTTCATATGTCGGCAGCCCCGCTGACCAAACATTTTGACTTCAGCACATCAATTTAGAACGTTATATTAGTGAGGAGGCTCAACTACTTTGTGGACGCCTTACCATCTGAACTGCGGCCTAGCCCATAAGGATGTGAATAAAAGCAGCCATCCGAAGCCTCTGCGACCGTTCTTGCCCGAGCTCGCTGACTTCTCCCAGCACATCTATTTCAATGTTCTGCATCCGGTGCTGAGGTCGGGTTCATGTTTCACATTTTTCCTTATGTCGTTGATTCCTTTTTTTTCACAGGCTTCTTGCACTCGGACTTGAATTACCTGAAGATACCCTGGTGAACTTGCATGACTTCTCGTCCGCAGGAGAGACTTTTAGTAAGCTTTCACGGCTTTTTTCCTGATGAAACGTAACCACCGCTCCTTGACTACAGTGCGTTTCATGAAGTAGCAAGTGTCTTTAATTGTATGCATGTCTTTTTGTTTCTCAGAATGACTAGCCATCCTCGGACTGAAGACAAAGACGTCAAGGCTAAAAATGTTAGGCTTCGGGGCCACACAGGTATCAGTTTATTTCCTGCTGAGAGTTCATGGACAGACAGTTCATCTCCATGCAGATGGAGGGTCTATCACCATCCAACTTAGTCAACCTGTTGCTGGGCTCCAGATTTTGATGCGTGACGGTAGTTGGAAGTGGGTCAAGCATGTTGAAAATGCTTTGGTATGTGGCTTCAAGCTTTCCGATTTTGGTTTCAATATTGACTTTCTTAAACCACAGATCATTAACGCTGGAGATGCCCTTGAGTTCTTATCTGGCGGGTTATATCGCTCTACGATCCACCGGTCTGTTCGATCTTTATTTTGCTGTCAACTTCTCACTAACCCTAACAGGGTGATCCAACCCCCTGAGGACCAGCGTGGTTGTGCCCGGCTTGTGGTTCTATACTTTGCCAAGCCTGACGATGACACCAAGCTGGTGCCACTCGCTGACAGCCCACTCCTTCAACGTATGACCATCCGAAGACGCTTCGAAGACCACGAAGCCCCGACAATGGAAATTTGGACACGCATTAAAGCATCTGCGGCGACACGTGCTGGACTATTGGCCAACCCGGATGACATTATAGGGAGTAGTGTTCGGGCTTGGCTTTCAGAGCGGGCTGAACTGAAGACCTCGTCCAAATAACTGTGGAATACTGAACTGTGGCTAAGCCCAGGAGGATCCCAAAATTTTCATGATGATGGTATCAGGGATCACATGAAGCGTCATGGATATCAAAGCAACAGTATTTCTTCGATTGAGGTTGGGTAGATACAGATTGAAATCTAGGCGCCCGGCTCACGTTGCGGTAGATGCCGAGATCACGTGTGGTTGGACACCTTTCAGAATCCATGTCAAGTGTAGATAACGGATCGTCACAAAGAATGCCACTGTTTGTAAAAAAGAAGAGGATCATCAACAACAACCAAAACATGAGGCTCCCACTCAAACAGTACACCACCTTTCCACCATCTGGTGTAACAGGGTACTCTGCGCCGCCGAGACAATTGTTGCTGAGACTGTAGTACCCAATTCGATATTTTTTGGTTAAGGTGAGCGTTGAGGACGGGGGTTTAAATTCGGCAAGTGGTGACCGATGTTTTACCACCAGCCGTATAACAACACCAAGGGGCGGCAATCGGGTTAAACAACACCTGCAAGGAACTTCATGGAGAGAGATGGGCAAATATCAGATGTGATGTATGGGAATAAAAGGGCATCAAGTAACTCGAAACGTTTGATAGTGGCAGCGGATGTGTCCGTTGATGGGGCGGTAAAGGTGAAGTGGACATGGCTGTGAAGGACCAAGGCGGGTTGGATATTGTGCGTGCATGCCGTTTCATCGCGTAGTAGGGTCAGTGCTCAATACTCAGCAGTAGACATTATGAGATCACGAATACTGGCCAGGAATAATCACAAGGCTGACATTATCAACAGTGAGTGTCCCCGGAAGCGCATGGAAGAGACAGCACATGGTCTCAACGAAGCATGTGAGGCAGCGAGTGTGGAAGAGTTGGGATCTTGTGTACAGGATTATGGTATGTGAGACCTCATACATATGCAGCGGCACGGATGGTTGCGCAAGGTTGGGGAGCGAGGTGTGTTCGTCGTACAGGTTTTTTCGAATGGAGTGGGGTACTGATCCATGGTGGTAGGCATGTAAGGTTCGATGATAGGTTCGGCACATATACTGCAAGCAACCGAGCGTCCACGTATCAGGGCACGGTGCGCTGAGAGAATGGAACTTGGCCATGGCCCATGGCATATTCGTAGCTAGGGATTTCGAACGGGATCACAGTGAACGCATACACCACCGAGACGCGGTAATGTCATTCCCATTCAGATATGTTCTTTGTGTGATGATCCCCTTGCTTAGATCGAGGGTTCGGTGGAAGACCGGAAGGATATTTTACAGCGGTGGTTATAAGAAGTGAGAGCGGCCGGTACCATTAAATCATGTTGTCTGTAATTGTTGATGGTTGTAGCGCATGGCTGTTGGATACACACCGAGACCCCTGACGATATCGCGAGCCTAGCATTTCATCGCTGGCGAGTCCTAGAGTTGACTTTTTTTCTTGTCGGCCTATTTGTGCAAATCATCGTATGAGTTTTTGATAAGAGGCCGTGCCTCCTACGTTGACTCACAGATGCCGGCCTAGACTATCGAATGGAGGGCCGGTTTTCAGTGATCTGATTTGATCATGTAGTAGAGGAGCGGAGTTGAGAGATACGAAATCACGATGCGTGCCTGCCAGTGCCAGGAGAAAGGCTTGGGATATTCGAGAGAGGCGACACCCCGTCTTGCTGATATATGTGGTGGATCTCCAGCGTTTATTTAGCAAGTCGGCCGTGCCAACAAAATGCCAGCAAATGATCCTGGTCTTGCGCACAAATGCAAGTTATGCAACTGCAGCTCAATGGCTTCTCTCATTATAAAATTATCCATCAGCTTTGAAAAACACCAGGCTTGATTTCACATATATCCTTACCGTGACTGGGGCGAAACTTGACCTTCCAGTACACTGTCGTGCGTGGAATATTCCAGTACAGTGTTCAATGGCTCCTTTGAACACTACCAGTCCTTTGAACACCCTAATATAATTGGTTCTGTACTGGTTTCTACTGCTAAAAAAGTGTTCTAATTCCCTCAGTGCATCATCTGAACCTATCTGGATTTTGATTTTGATTCAGAACCATCAATAAAATTAGAAACTGAATATTCACAAAGCAGAGAGAAATCTGATCACTCCTTTGAACACTAATGTTTTGATCATAAAACATTCAAATATTAAAAGATTTCTTTGAAAGTTGGTATGAGAGGTCTTTAAATATATAAGCAACTTTTGGTCAACTCAGATTTTGTTCAAGATAATTGGCTAACTGTGGCATTTTAGGTTAATTTTTTGTGTTCAAAGGAGCCATTGAATACTGTATTTATGTAATTTCACGCCACCAAATGCAAATTGCACCAAACTGAGTGATGGGCCACGTGCCCGTGTCGCAACAAACTGCCCAGTGCCCGGCGAACCACACGACAAAGACCTTCGCCTGCAGCCTGCAATTATACCGTTGTACTCCTTCTCGAGCGACCCAGCCCTCACACTCTACATCGCCCAACGCGAATTTCGGTGCTACAAATTCGTCTCCACCTTGATCACCGCTGCTCACGTACTGTAAGTACTGTGTAAGCGCCTCACTCTTTGACTTGAACCTGGTGAAGCCCTTGGTGTAACAAATGGAGACCGCTGTGGCATCGGATTCGAAAGGTTCGTCGTTGTATTTGTTTTGGGCAAAGACGGCCGCCCACACGAGATGCCGCCGGAAAAGGGCTCGATCGCTTAGGCGTGCAGATCATCTTAGGGGTCTGGCGGGGGGGCCCTTCGCTACCTGCATCGCTACCTGCATACCCTTGGCTTGACCTTTTTATCATTTCTTTTTTCTATTTGCGCAGATCGGACGGCTTTATCTCTCTCCATGGACCAACTCGCCTCCTCCTCCCCGTTCCCCTCCCCGTCCTCGTCTTTCGTACCCCCACCCGTGCCTGGGGCACACGAATTCGCAGTACCCTCACCACTCACTGGTCGCGGGAAGAAGTTCTCCAACGCGAAAAAGGAACCAGACGAACCTAATACAACCATCGCACATATCGCTGAACCCTCTGTCAACAAAAGCAATGGCGAAGAGAGCACCCCGGGCACAACCCAGGTTCCTTCCGTAGACCCACCACCAGAAAACCAGTCAAATTCAATCGTCTTGCTCCCAGCCACAGCCACGGTTTCAGCCGTCTTTACCCCAAACACACCTACACCCTCCAGTGGCTTCTTCCAGACTACTCAACAACAAGTGTCTCCCGCAGCCGCAGTTGCGGCGATTACGGCCTCAACTGTGTCCGCCAGCGTGCCGCCAACAACTCCCACCAGTCCATCCCATCAATTCCCTCGCGATCCTCTCACGCCCAACCCCCAACGCCCCCGAGACTCCCTAATATCCAACCGCCCCGCCCCACCATCTCCAGAACTCTCCCATCGCGTCTCCGGCGCGCCCTCCACCTCTTCCAACCGCTCCCGCTCTGGCAAGTCCTCACGCCCACCGTCCGCAGCGCTCTCCCGGACCAACTCCACACGGATGAACACCCGTCAGTCAATCCTGCTTGCGCTAGCCAACAGCCAAGCATCCGCGTCTGCACGGCGTGCACGTTCACTCACCATCAAGATCCGGGACTTTGCGTTCCCACCCCACGATGAGCGGCACGAGGGCCGAGGCCCCGACGTCCCACGACCCAACCGAGTACGCACGCTCAACCGGCACTTGACGGGTGGGTCTGTGTCATCCGTCGCGTCGTCGGAGGGTGACGATGATGGTGCTGAAGACGACGATGGGTGGAGTGGCTTCAAGTGGGGGTTCGGCGCCTTTACGTGGGCGCCTCGACGGATAAGTGGTGGTGGTGGTGGTGGTGGTGACCCGGACGGATACGTGCCAAGCAGCACAGATTTTGCGCGGAATTTCGGGGCGGGGGCAGCGGCGACGGGTGGCATAGGCGAGACCGAGGATGCCCGTGCGGGTGTCGGTGGGGATGTGGACGGGAACGAAGAGTACGAGGAGGAGGATGTTGATGAGGACCGGTTTCTTCTTGACGAGCCGCTATACCCCGGCCTCTACCGTGCCATGTACGCATTCGTGCCCGAGGGAACGTCAGAGATGGCTCTGGAGGAGGATCAGATCGTACGGGTTGTGGGCCGGGGTGGGGGCGTCGGGTGGGCGGTCGTCGTCAGGGGGGGTGTGGGGGAAGACGGTGGGCATGCGCTTGTCCCAGAGAGCTATTTGGAGGTCGTCCAGCTCGATGGAGAGGTGTCGATAGAAGGCGAGGAGAAGGAGGAGGAGGAGGAGGCAGACACAGCGGCGGCGAGCTGAAAGGTGAAAGTGCTTGTTTACATTGTTGCGGACGTTTTTATCGAGAATCTTTTTTTTTTTCATATATTTTTGCGCAGGCGTGTCTGGACCTCCTCTTTCCGATCATTTTGTATTCGTTCGTCGTCGCCGTCGTTCATCAGCATCCAGTTTGTATTTAGCTGCAGTTTTCGCTCTTCATATTTTTTAAATAAAAATCAACTTGCATCAACATATAAATGAGGTGATATGAGGAACAACAATAGAAGGTCCCCAGCGTCCTCACCAAGCCGAGCCCACCCAGTACAAAGTGTATTGCAGACATGTCGACATGCCTGATGACCAAGAAATCCTCATCACTCCACAGCAGCACCTTCCAACCACGCCAACTGCCTCGTCTGGTTGTATCCTGATTGCATCGCGCGACGCGTGTCAGGTTGTCCAGGTTTCCAACCTGCCACCCCATCATTTTGAGGTCACATTAATTATTAGCCACAAAGTGGGCGGCCTAGAGGAGGGAGGCTGTGAGTGTTGGGGTGTTTGGAAAGAACATTCCATCCAGAGGTAACCACCGCAGTCGCCACCAAGTTTATCACAGTGTCTGCGCTGTAAGCAGTGTGTACGACCAAATCGGCACAAGGAAAAACTTTTGGATGGAGGGTAATAACTTGAACAAGTGGCGGATGCCATGGAGTTGTACAGGAAACTTGCTTGATGCATGACTATGTGGTTTGTATCCCACTACAACCGTCGTTTCGGATTCATCACCGTCATACATCTTGTGAAGGCCCGTCTCCGTAGGATAAGATCTGATAACAATCCACCATGGGAAGGCGGAAAAATTCTGCGAGTTTCAAAAGGCTGTGAATCTCGTATGATGTAACCTTGATGGTTTGTTGGGCACATCGCCGGTCTCTAAGCGATAGTGTTCAGATATTCATGACGTTTGATCATTGTGGGTGTGGGAGATGATGAAAAACGCACTTGACTAATACCGACTTCCTTATATGTCTGGCTTCGGAAGCTTTAAGGTCGAAGCCGAGAAGCCTAATCCGAAGTCGAAAAACATATATAAATGCAAGAGCGTCGGTGTGTTAGTTTTCCCCAGAGCCGGACTCTCAACTCATTAACTAGTAACGACTCAACGCCACTCACCATGCTCATTTCCACGGCAATTGTGGCGTTCTTTGCTCTTGCGGCGCTTGCACTCCCCACCGAACGTGAACCCACAGTGGCCACCCGTGACAACCACGTCCGGCAGGTGGAAAACCTCACCAGTAACCTGGACGTATTGGTATGCTTTCTCGCTCTCCTTCTCTGAACCCACATAACTCCGGAGGGCCCAATTCTTCACAGAAACATCGTACGGATCCGAAATCCGAGTCTGTCGAGGTGTGTGTTTCAATCCTCTGCTCTGTGACGAGCCCCCAGTTATGGTTCGCTGACGTTTTCCCCAGTCTGCTCTGCGCAGATTTAAGAAAGCGACTCAGAAGGCTGGTATCCTGGCAGAGGTGCGCAAGCACGAGCATTACGAAAAGCCCTCCGTGCAAAGAAAGAGGAAGCCTGAGGCAACAAGAAGGAAAAAGGAGACTGGCATGTGAGAGGTGACCGATGGCGGAATGCTAGATTTGTGATGTATTTCCTGCGACAATATCACCATCTTCTTCGATGTGTCGACCAACCCATCCGACATCGAGTCAGAAACCGTATTGCAAACCATGAATTAGCGTCGCATCTACCAATTGCAACTCATTTATCACGATATCTTGCGTCCAATTATAATCCGTCATAGCTATGAAGGTGGACATCGTGACGCTGGACGTAAAGCTCGACTTCAGAGACGCTCAAGAAAAAGAGACTATCTTTGCTTACTGGATATCCATAGGGAGAAAGTGTGGACCGGTAATGTTTCCCTCAACCTGAGCGTTGAGACTTTCTAGCGCTAGTGTGCAACTTTGGGCCCCAGAATCCCATAGGCACCAGACGTTTTGGAAGACTTGCGTATGTTGGTATGTTTGATCATACACAGTGATCGACAGACACCCATTGCAATGAGTCATAAGGCTCCGAGGGGTGGTGAGGAGGTAGATGGTAGGTGGCTCCAGATTTAGCGCGATGAAAGCTTCTGTTTCTTCACTCTATCTTCTGAGGCGAGCACGGGTGGATGTGTATTCGGGTACCGGTCTGCCTGGTTCCATGGATCTTCCCATTATACAAAGGGAGAGAGTAAGGGTATCGCACTGGCACCAAGCAATTAATATCTTGACCAAGAATTGGACAAAAAAATGTGTGAAAATTTTCACAGTTAGAGCACCAGTGATGACAGTGCCAGACCCTCAACTCGACGCTGTCTCCTCATCTGAACACCCACAACCACTCCAGCGAATTCCAAACGAGTTGTGGTTGAAGATATTGGGTGAACTCGGCCCAGACGATCTCGCGAATGTCAACTCGACCTCTTCCTTATTTCTCTCCGCTGGTCGAACCCTTCAATTTGAAGTATTCACCTTCTACCCGTATACACCATCGCTTACGACACGTCGACACCCCATCAGCTTTCCCAAAGTACTGACGAAGTTGATACCGCAATTCAACGCCTGGCATTTTGGGCATCAGAGCCAATCGCGCCCTTGGTTCGCAAGATTAACGTCGGTCGCCGTAATTTTATTCAAAGCGACGCCAATCCCGACAACCGCGCCCCCGATCTTGTCATAAATACCTTTTTCCAGCGACTTCATCGTTTCACTCATCTGCAGAAGCTCGATTGCTTTCTGGTGGACTTCACCGACTCAGCCTTGCAGAGTCTGTCCCAGCTTCCGTTTCTGGCAGACCTGGTGGTTGAACGGTGCAGTATATCTGCTTCACGAGCGCCTTCTGCGTCTTTTCGATTGGCCCGTCTGAAGTGCTTTGATGCTCTTTCCACCTATGAGCAGTTGGAAGCCGGCGGTGTCCAACGGTGGTTGTCATTTCTGGACCAATCTCAGCTCCAATGCATTGTCGTGGCCCCAGTGCGCGTTGCGTCGGTGTTTTTTCGCGGTATTAGCACCATGGGCAGCATGACTTCTCTGCATACCCTTCACATTGGAATTCCCATCATTCCGCTCGACCAAATTGTTTCAATCCTCACAAAAACGCCCGTTCTCAAGACACTCTCTATAACCGATCTTGGAGCTCCACAGTCGGAATTTATGACGCAGGTTCAGAGTCTCCCTTCCTCTTCGTCCTCGCCAGTTCCCTTGCTTGCCCGGTATCGAGGACCTTACCAATTCTTGTATCTCATCATGCCGGGAAAGTTTCTTCGTCACCTAGGGCTGACATTTTGCGACACTGCATCCTTACTCAAGTCTCTACACCCGTTTCAAGACACCATGTCACACGTTGAATATTTGGACCTCAAACTCGAAGCTGTCTCGGAAACTATGTTTTCAGCCCTGTGTTCGATGTTTATTGGTGTCAAGTCACTTCACCTTCAAGTAAGCGACAACGACGGCAGTGATTTACGCGCGGTAAGGCAGATCCGCTCGGATAACACGCGATTTTTAACACTTGAAGAACAGATACTGTTAAAGATAAAGTCAACCCGTCCACCAGACGAAGTTACGGTAAAGTCTGAATTCCTAAAGAGCAAAATATTTGCGGAATTCCCTGCCCTGCGATATCTGTGGTTGCAATGTGGCTTTCGACTTGAAATGTTCTGGATGAAGCCTGATCATGGTCATGAAATCCTGGAAGAGCGCGAAGGTACGTGGATATATTCAGAGACAGGCTCCGTCATTATTAACCTGCATGTTAGGTCCACTTGATTATGAACAACGCCGCCGCTTACAGCGAATATTCGAAGACTCGTCCAAGGTTGCCTGTTGGAATAGTGTTTTAGAGTTAAATCCTTAGCAGAGTGTGTTCATATATACATTCCGCAAAGGGCCGCATAAGCTCTCAAGAATTTGACAACTTTGATCTCGACGTCGGGCTAGCCGCTTGCGCAGGTAAGTGGAAATCAAGGAGGGGACATCGGTCAATACAAGCGGGCTACGATGATGGCCTGTGCGACCAAGGGAATCGACAGCAGTGGTTGCAGCATTCACCAAGTGGTATGGGGAAGACTGTTGGTTTCCCGATGGGTCTCTAGACGTACCCAATTAGAGAAAGTAATGCAGCGGGCGTGAATAGGCACACAGTAAGGGTGAAGTTGACGACGCTTACCAGATGTGCCTATTATGCGATCTGTTGTAGATGCGACAACATCGATGTCTTTGCAAAGGCCAAGATAATCTGGGGCCGAATACAGAAGGACACTGGTACTGGTAGTAATTGATGTTATCGGCACAGATATCAGGAAGTTTGAGCACTCAGAAGCGTACTCTCTAACCAGTATGAAGTGATTGATTGATGGCTGTCGGGTAGATGGGACGACGAGAGCAGAGCTACCATGCCCTTTTTTACCGCATTATCTTGTTCTACGTAGCGGGGTAGAAGTGAGCTACAGGCGGTTTGCCCGTGGTGATCAATAAAAGAAAAATAATACCACACCGCTGAAGTTGGAAAACTTACAGTCATTCATGGCTGCTTGAGACAGCCAATTTTAGTTACACCTCGGAATTCACAATAAACACACTTCTTTCCTCATGTAAATACACAGTCTCATACTCAAATATGTCATATTACTAGAAAAGGGCCGATCTTCGCCGGCAATGACCTTGTTTCCGTTTTAAAAAGGTGGTTGTTAAAGGAGAAATTATATTATTATATCAAGTGGACGTTAAGAGATTTGCAACACAGGGGGAAAATTTTGATGATTGTTGGCCATATATAAAAATTACAATAGTAGGGTCGTTGACAGCGGGAAAAATAGAACAATCGGCATATTTCGAGAAGGTGAGTCAAGTATGAAGGAGGTGGAGATAGAGGAAGATGACAGAAAAAAGGTGGCAAATGCATGGGTAGTGTGGTGGTACAAAGTAGTAGTTTAAAGTCGAGGAGACGAAGGAATCATGAAGCATATGTACGCATTGATAGGTGGAGAGAATATGAAAGCGGATGATCACGCTGTGAAAGACGTGAGTTCATGGTTAAAGAGAAATTTAATCAAATGGACTGTACTTGTGTCCGTTTCAGAACGAAGACTATTTTCAACGGGGATACGGGGTTCGGCATTAAGATCTGTATCACTGTCAGCAGAGCGCGCCCTCTTTTTACCAGCAACAATTTCCTGTTGTCTGTTGGAAAGTTCAACGTCGGGCAACGGTGTCGACAATTCTGCATCGGAAGCCACAACGAGGGACCTGACCCTCATGGTTCGTGATGTCAGTACAGATGAAATGGGATTCGACGGCCCGGGGGTGGGATTCGACAGGGAGACATCAACTTCTTGGTGTTCATCGGTCGCAATGTTGTCACTTTGTTCTCGTACGGAATGTTGATGTGATGAGTGATCGCGATCAATTTTTTCCTTCAGTGCATCGACTGGCTCAGTCACAATATGATCATCGACGAGGGGTGTTTTGTGTTTCGTGGCCGGTTGATGTGATTTGGAAATGCGGGAGGTGTGCTCGTGTTGGATGGGACTGGACATCACAGTCTGGAGGGCATCATCATCATCAGTTTCCCATCGAGTGGTTTTTGGCCGCATATGGAGATTTGTGGACGGTCCCGCAGTTGCAGTGGATTTGCGTTTTTTGAAAGGACTTTGAATACGAGCAGGATTGGAAGGAGGTCGGATGACGATCATCTCTCGAAGGTAGGCGATAGTGTTGGGGAAGTTCGGTCTCAGACCGACCCAAACCCGGTTTAGACCGAACCGAAACCGCCGGTTTCGGTTTCGGTTTGGGAAATTTCGGCTGAGACCGAACCGTTCAGTCTCCGGTTTGGAGATTTGGCCGCAGGCCGAAACGGTTTCAAACTCAGTTTGAACCGCAAACCGACAGTCCAAAGTCGGCTACATGGCTGACTTCGAAAGTCACCCAAAGTCACCAACCCCACCAACAACACCCCCGATATACGCCAAACGAAGACGATGGAGCACCCGAGGTCGACAAAACGGGCGGCGGGGTACTCCCTGCCGCCCGTGTATGTTTTTTATTTTTATTTATTCGAACTTAACTAACGCATTTACAAATTACAGGTTGATGCACCACGGCCACCACCACCACCACCACCACCACCACGACAACGACCACGACAACGGCAACGACAACGGCGACGGTTACAACCACTGTCAACGCCACGCCGGACGCGCCCACAGCAACGCCCACGGCCCACCCCCAGCGCCACGCCAAACGCGTTCAAAACGCGCGCCAAACGTACGTGAATGGGGTGGAGTCAACAAGGTGGAAGAGCAGCAGGGGTGGTGCATCCACCCCGCTCCTTCGTGGTATGTACCTTTATTCATTTTTTCACTGATTTATTCGTCCATTATAGAACGCGGCACCGTACCACCACCACCACGCAACACTAACACCACCGAGGAAGGCCAACGCGGGGTCAACCCGGCCGTCGTCGTGTGTACAACGCGTATGACGCGTCCGGACACCCTCGCGAAGAGGCTCCTATGCCACCACCACCACGCGTCCGCCGAAAACAACCAAAGCGGCCCAGCCGTCGTCGCGTGCACAACGCGTATGACGCGTGGGGCACCACCACCACCACCACCACCACCACCATCACGCGTCCACCGAAAACGGCCAACGCGGTCAACCCACATCGCATGTACAACGCGTGTGACGCGTCGGGACACCCATGGAGAAGCCCGCGTGCGGCTCAATGCTGGCGCAGGGTGTGCCAGCACCCCAGCACCCCAATCTCACCTCGCAAACAGGCTGGCCACGTCAATTGACGTGCGCAGCACTGTTGCGAGGTCAGAATGGTGCAGGGGCACTGAGCACTAGCAGTCCACGGTTCAGACCGCGTTTGGACCGAAACCGAACCGATGCAAACCGTTTGCATCGGTTTCGGTCTGGTTTGGGGACTTTGGGTGGAAAACCGGACCATTCGGTTTCCGGTTTGGGCAAAAAGGCCCCAAACCGGACCAAACCGAACTTCCCCAACACTAGTAGGCGACAAAGGTGGTACGTCGATTGTGAAACATATTGTAACTTTTCAGGATGAAGTGAACTTCGACAGTGGAACCACGTAGTTTTTGATCGTACTCATTTGGATTGATGAGTAACCCGTTAATGTCGTATGCAGGAATGGGGTTGACATCATGGGATTGCATGATGCTATTTAGCGATTCTATACATCTCTCAGAGACGGGCCAATGTTCTATGTTGAATCCAGTATGGTCAGAGGCTGGTCGATGAATGATGAATGTAAGGAGCATGAAGGAAGTTGACAACGCACAGGAGGTTAACGTGGTACTCTTCTCACCATCACTTCCATCACCGCTTTCACCTTCGTTGTCGCTGCTATTACTGTTGGCAGAAATTCCCTTTTTCTGTAACCAAACAATAACGCACATCAATAAGTGGTGGCAAAATTTTTGCTCATTCATCACGATACCTGAAAGAGAGAGTGGGAGATTCGGATTCCAAGCTTCGTGGCGTCGTCAACTGAAGTTGTGTTGAATCGTTGTAAGACACTATACGGAGTGTGGGCTGAGGATGTAGGTGCTTTGTTTTCAAAGTAACGGATATTATCAACGACAGTTTTGTAGTGATCAAGAGAGAATTTGAAGGAAGGATCTTGAGTGATAGGTACGAGACGACAGTTTGCTTTGACTTTTTCAAACAAGCCGTCAAAATTGTTTTTAGGATTGAAATTCGCATCAGAAGTGAAATAAAAGTCGCGATTGTCGACGTAGAATGCTCCACAGAGTATCATCTCGGTAGGAAAAGTTCTACTTTTTTCGTTCTTGATGATAAGCACATCACCTTCTCCAGGTTTACCAGAGTGGAACTGTCCCTTGTCACGAATGTGCTTGTCGCCAAGATAGAAATGGCCAGGCAAAGTACGAAGCTTGTTCAAAACAGATTTAGCAGAGACAAAAGGGGTGAATGGATTTCTTCGTTCAGGGCTGCTACTCTGTGTGCTGGCCATGGCAGTGTTAAGGATGGGGAATAGAGACGGGCAAAATATCTATAAGGTATTAAAGGTCATATTCTGGACGGTTCAAACAGTGAATTGATATTGGTGTTCTAAAGTAGCTAGCGTGACAATGAGGATGAGTGCTAGTCCAAAAAAACAGGTGAATACGGAAGAGATCCATTGGGATTGAAAAGGAAACTCAAAAACCTAGCAAGCATTCGGAGAGAGGTATCACCATGAACAGTTAAGTTTGGGGCAAGTATGGAGAGATACATCGGAGGAACTGGAACAAATTTGAGACCGGAAATGTCTAATGAAAAATGCGGCAGATAAAATGATCCGTCCATGATGAACAGGTGGTCAGGCGACAGTGGGGCCACTTATTGGATATGTCCGAATGGACGGAAACAACGACCCATGATTTGTGAGATTGGTCATGTTCTTCACGGGAGGATTGGGGAACTCGATGAGAAAGGCCAGTAGAAGAGAGAATGACTGATAAGGAGAGATTAATGTTAGAGAGTGGTCAGGCGATGTAGAAAACAAACAGGGTACTGACTGTGGGGTCGTCTGATTGATTGGAAAGGATGAACCATGAATTGCCAGCGATCTTCTCATAGGACAGATTGGGAACAGGCTAGCGGGACAGAGTATGAGCCATGTGAGGGGATTAATGGTAGATTAAGTGCGGGTGCATGACTCACAACTTTTGAGCGATGTCTGCTTCAATATCAACCATTGACGTGCTTGAAATCATTGGAACACTGACTAAAAATGAACTACTCACATTGTTACCGGCAAACACATTCTTGGCCAAAGACATACGAACTTGGAAGGCTCTGAGGGCTGCAGTGCTTCGACTTCCTGATGAGAGCAAGGAATTGATCTATTCTGGGGCCATGGGAAAAAAGGGGATACGAAATGATACAAAGAAGAAGCGACGTTGGCAAGAGGAGGAGGAGCAGGAGGAAGGATCAGAAAATATAGTTGGAACATTGACGAAGAAAGAGTTACTCACTCTCGTGCCCAAGGATACATTTTTTTCAAAAGAACTACGTACGTGGAAGGCACTCAAGAAGGCAGTGGCTGAGTTGTCGGAGGAGTCTAAAGAGGTTATAAGATTAGGAGCGGTTGCCAAAAGAAAGGCAGATGATGTTCGACAGAAGAAACGGAGGAAAGAAGATGAAGGAAATTCAATGGATGGAGGGATAGGTACGTCCATGGTCGATGTACAATGTTATCTAAATTAAAAATCATCAAAGAAAGTAGCGGTGGCCGACGGTCATTCACCAAATTCATGGAGATACCTAGCATTGAAGAAAGACGAGACTTGTACCGATCATTCCTCAATGCGACATCAAATGAAGCACTCATGATGCAAACTTGCATTGTGTGTGCTCGAGAACTGATGAAATACGAAGGAAGTGTTGAGCAGATTCTGGGGATTGATGGAATTCGGGACTTACTTTCACCGAAGAAGCCACATCATGCACACAAATTGTGGAACGACATGTTATTGGTCAGGGGAGATATTGTTGGAGAAGGCGAAAATGCATCGGGATGGATCTGCAATGAATGTTATCGTACTTTGCAGAAGAAGCAAATGCCGAAATTAGCACTCGCGAACAATATGTGGATGGGCGACGTACCTCATCAGCTCCGCAAATTGACGATTCCTGAACAGCTTCTGATTGCCCGACACCATCCTCGCTGTTATGTGTTCAAAATGTATCCAAAAAACCCTGGACAGAGTTTTAATCCCGAACAGCTTCAAAGGGGCTTGATGGGAAATGTGAGTCTTTATGAACTGAACACAGATGCGATTACAAACATGCTTGAGGGTCAATTGATGCCTCGGTCTTGCAAGACGATATCATCAGTCTTAGCAATCACCTTTGTCGGATCGAAAAAATTGCCGATGAAATGGTTGAATTCGACATTCCGAGTACGGAGACGTGAAGTTCACGAGGCGTTGCTATGGTTGAAAGAAAACAACCCAATCTATTCGGACATGGTGATAGATGCAAATCGTTTAAAGTTATTGCCAGAGGATGGCATACCTGTCGAGATCAAGTGGACCATCAGGCATGAAGAAGATGGTTCGGCAGCTTTGAAAGAGCAGGAAACATATGTCCCGGAAATGTACGAAACAGAGGATGAACAAGAACATAATCAGACCGAAGATGTTCTAGAAGAGACAGCGGATGCAGCAGATATGGATACCGAAGATGACGGTGAGGATCGACATCATGATCATGTTATTCAGAGAGCATACTAAATTGTCTAAACAGAGGCAGAAGTCATTCCTCTCCAATATTGCGGTGTCTCAGACATAGATCTCTCGAATGTATCGACAAATGAATTGATGTTGTATGCTTTGGCAAACATTACTACAGAAGGTCAAGAGGGAGGATATGTTGTCCGTCATCTTCGACCAACATCAGAATTTGGACGTCCTCGAGTTGCAGAAGTCATATTGGCTGCTCAACGAAATCCCTTGATGGCTGCGTATCCTTTACTATGGCCTTATGGTATGGGAGGCATAGAGTCAGATCGAAGGGTTAAAGTAGGATTTGGAGAACACGTTCGATGGGCCCTTCAAAACAGTGATCACCATTTTCGTACACACCATTCTTTCCCATTCGTTGCATTTGGGATATTGCAGAAACGGGAAGCGTTAGGATCAGCACAAGTACAAATGCGACGCCGTGATTTCAATGCAGATGCAATAGCTCTTGCAACTTTGACCATCGGTGAATTGAGAGAGGCTGCAGAAGAAGAGGCTAAAAAATTACCCATCAGCAATGCCAAGGTACGACTCCTCCAAAAGCACGTTTATGCAACTTGTGGACGAGTTATGGGATCCGATAACAGCTGAGCCTCTTACCGAGGACAAATATGGGGAACTTCGATGGTCTTGCGACCACCCTCGATATGGATGACCATCAATCCAGTGGACATACACGATCCTATCGTTCAGGTGTTTGCTGGAGAAAAGATTAATATGAACGATTTCAAAATGAGTTCCGGGCCAGATTCATACCAAAGATCTGTCAATGTTGCACGGGATCCATATGCTGCTGCAAAATTTTTCAATTTCATCATCAAGACAACCCTACAAACATTATTTGGGGTAACGACAACAAAGGACCGTGTACACTCAACGAAAGGAGTTCTGGGACGAGTGAGCGGGTACTTTGGAGTAGTCGAGGCACAGGGAAGGGGGACTCTGCATGTCCACATGTTGGTTTGGCTTGAAAACGCCCCAAATGCCGAAGAGATGCACAATTTGCTCAAGTCATCTGAATTCCATGACAAAATCATCAAATTTATCCATCATAACATTCGATCTCATCTGGACTCGCTTACTGAGGAGTGCATCCGAACATCACGTCGAGAGACAGAACTTGCATACTCTCGTCCTCCAAATCCTAACTTGGACACTTGGATTGAAGACCTGAAAGAAAGGGAACACAGGATCGTTCGATCACAACAGGTACACACATGCAAAGTAGGCACCTGTTTGGTGCCAAACAAAAAACGCCAGTATGTCTGCAAGAGAAGAGCGCCTTGGGAATTATCACAAGACGATGTCATTGATGAAAACGGAAATTGGAAGACAAAACGTACTTTTGGCTACATCAATGCCTATTGCCCAGACATTACATTGACGTTGAATTGCAATAATGACATCAAACTCATGACGAATGGAAAGGACACAAAAGATGCCGCTTGGTATCAGACAGGTTATCAGACAAAGAAACAGCACCATTCTTTCAATTTGTCAGCGCTAATGGCAAAAACATTGATATACCATGTCGACAAATCAGCTTACCTCACAGATATTCGGGAGAAGAACAGGCTTCTGTTGTTCCGTTGTTTTCAGGCAATCAATAGATCTGCAGAATTATCAGGTCAACAGGTCCAGACTTACTTGATGGGATGGGGCGACACATTCAAATCACACCATTACAGTCCAATATATTGGACATCACTTGCTGCCCATTTGTTGAGAGCGTATCCATCATTACACAACACACCAAAAAGGTACGAGTGTTCAAGCCTAAAACACAATGATGCTAAAGACAAAAATCAGCAAAAATAACATCATTAATAATGTCACATCACTCGAGAAAGCACAGGCCAATATCTCAAATGTGAGAAGTGGCAACAGCATAAAAGACCTAACTCAATCAATTGATTCAGGAAGAGATTGTTGTACTGGATGCGACAAAAACGGGTCAAATTGTCACAAGGTCACAAGTGAATGACTATGAATTTAGAGGAGATAAATTGGAGTCAATGTCCTTTTTCGAATTCATCATTAACACTTACGAGGAGGCAATGACGGCAAAGGAGATCAAGCAAGTGGAAGAAGATATGTTCGTGGAAAAAAATATCGGCATTAATACTGCAGGATCATCCAAGAATGGAAGAGGCCGACCTGCAAACAAACGATCACAATACATACATCCACATGTAAAAAGGTCCACTCACCACCGTATACTCCGGAGCAAAGGTCATAATACACTGCCAAGTATTATTGGCTCATACTTTCCACGAAGGGATGATGACGACCACCATGAATATTATTGCGCATCGATGCTTGCATTGCTCAAACCATGGCGTGAGATAGGGGAATTGAAGATTGACGGACAGCAATGGGAAGATGCGTTGGATGATTTCCAAAAGGAAGCCAATTCAAAGACGGAGGACATACTGTCAGGAATCCAATATTACTA
Source organism: Hygrocybe punicea (assembly GCA_963556145.1). Classification (NCBI taxonomy): domain Eukaryota; kingdom Fungi; phylum Basidiomycota; class Agaricomycetes; order Agaricales; family Hygrophoraceae; genus Hygrocybe; species Hygrocybe punicea. The sequence continues at coordinate 1,040,303 of OY744464.1, forward strand.
CGATGCAAAGGCAGGCGCAGAAAAAAAAGATAAAGTCCACACAAAAGAGGATGAACATCCGAGTCATGAGGGAGAAAGGCGATGGGAACCATGTGCGGAAATTGACGGAGAAGGTGTGGCTGCAGACCCAAAATCTGATGATCAACAGGTGAAGTTCAATATGAAATATGACAGACAAAAAAGTTGATGACGGTGATAGATCAAATTGACAGAAGCCGACATCACCAAATATGAGAACATGCAGGTCTCATGGCGAGAAGAAATGCATGGATTTGTCGCAGTTGAAGTAGCAAGACAGAAAGAGATTTTTTTCGAAGGAGGCGACTCGTGGAACATAGCGTCGCCCACGGCAGAAATTGCAGTTGCAGACGACCACATTAGGTTGAAAGGATGGATGGATGCCATGGCAGAAGAAAAATTGATGATAAACCAGGTGACTGAAGAAAACGGCCACGCAACAGAAGTCAACAGTTTCGAACTTGAAGTCGAAGCTCACATAGACGCTGATAAAGATCCTGTCGAATGCATCAATAACAGTGAAATCCATGATGTCAAATTGATACATGATCTGCAGCCCACCATTCAGGACAATTTAAACGCAGTAGATCCAAGCTGTCTTTTGGCAGATCAGCGGAGGGCGTACGATGTCATCGATTGGCATTTGAAGGAAACTCTAGGGCCCCATGATCCACCACAACTTCTCATGATAATAGCAGGTGAAGCAGGTGTTGGGAAATCCAAGACTATTCAAACCATCAGCCAAAATTTTTCCACACGTCTCGTCGAGCATATGTTGGTCAAAGCGGCATACACAGGAATTGCAGCATCTGTTGTGCAGGGAAAAACTTTGCACGCCATTGGAATGATTCCTATAAATGGACGGGGACGATCAGCACGCACAGTGAAGAAATTGGAGGCATACTGGGCACCAATACAATACCTGATCATAGATGAAATGTCTATGGTGTCACGGAGTTTTCTGGCTAAATTATCGGCCATAATCTCGACGGCAAAAGCATGTGGAGACTCACTGAAATCCTCCTTACCTTTTGGAGGAATCAATGTGATACTTGTTGGCAATTTTCACCAATTTCCACCTGTGGCAAATAAGAAATCCGCAGCATTGTACTGGCCATGTAACGAGGCCAAAGACACAGCAGAAGAAATCATAGGATGAAGGATCTATGAGGAGTTCAAGGTGGTGGTCAGGTTACAGGAACAGTGTCGAGTGAAAGACGCTGAGTGGACAGACCTCTTAAAACATGTCCGCTATGGGTCATGTAGTGCACAACATCTGATGATGCTCCGCCAGCTCATTATCACAAGCCCGGAATCGCCCCCAACTGATTTCAATCAAAGTCCATGGAATGGAGCAGTTTTGATTACACCACGACATGCTGTTCGACGACAATGGAATGAAGCTGCTGGAAGAATGGAATGTAGAAGAGAACATAAACAAATGTTCACCTGTCCTGCAATTGATCTCATTCATGGGCGGCCCTTGACACTGATGGAAAAACTATCAGTAGCGGCTTACAAGAGTCCAAGAGGAGGATCTGACAAAACGGAAAGAGGTGGATTGCAGAAAAATGTCAACGTATCACTGGGAATGAAGGTGATGGTGACATTTAATGTTCAAACAGACCTCGATATAGCAAATGGCGCCCGAGGCGAAGTTGTCAAGATAGTGCTGGATGAACGAGAACCTGCGATACAAGCCGACAAAGAAATTGTTGATCTGACGTACCCACCTCTTTACATCCTCGTAAAGCTGCAAAGAACAAAAGCATTGGGGCTGAACGGTCTTGAAGAGGGTGTTGTGCCAATAGTTCCAATGACAAGAAGTTTTACGATCAAAGACATCGATGGGAACACAAAAACTGTGACAAGGACACAGTTACCAATAACAGCCGCATATGCATTTACGGATTACCGTTCACAGGGACAGACGATATTCTATGCAATCGTTGACATAGGCCATCCACTGAGTGCTGAAATAAACGCGTTCAACGCATATGTGGCATTGTCACGCGGGGTCGGACGAGACAACATACGGTTACTTCGAGATTTTGATGATCGTATATTCACGCAACATCCTTGTGAATATTTGAGGCTGGAGGATGAACGATTAGCGAAATTAGACGAAACAACAAGGGTATGGTGGTTGGCAAAGATGAGGGGGATCGTGGGGTGATCAATGGAACAAGGTGAAAATGAACAACATACAACTGATAACAGATCCTAATCAATGACAGAGTTGCGATCAGGAAGGTGTACGAGCTTACGGTTTAGCAAACACATTGTTAAAAATAACAAACATCACAGAAGCGAATGACATAGGTTTTTATAGAGTAATGGTTTGGCGATGAATTGATGACATTTAGAACACTACAAATCAAGAACGTGTAGATGTGAAGTTCCTCGACGTTGAAACTCAACGTACACAAAGTGAACAGAACGGAGAAGTAGTATAAAGCGTCTTCCACCAATACGGAAAGGGCGATGAGGTACGAAATGGTTATGGAGCCGTGATCGCTGATCCATGAAGAATAGGTGAGAATTAGATAGACAGGAGAGAAAAGCCCACATCAAAGGCGGCTACATGGAAGGTTTGACGTGAAGCAGGTTCATCTGGCAATGTGGAGAGGGACACATGAGAGGAATTGTGGACATGGGAGGGAGAAATGTGATTTGTGGCGGGAGGAAAGGACGCTATGGAGGTTGACTGAAAGGATGGAACGTCAGATAGAAGACAACCAGGGTGGAGAGATTGAGACACACACATACAATTCCGGAATGCTCGGAATGCTCGGAATGCTCATTGTGAAGTGAATGTGAATGATGAAGGGGCGTTGGAAAGCAGGACGAGCGAAGACAAGAATTATATCGAGGATTCTGAGAATAAGATTTTGCAAGAGCCTTCCGCTGTTGTAGGACCAAACAAGCACAAAGGCGGGCACGTCGGCGATGCACACGTCGTTGAATTGTCAGGTGTGAGTGACCTTGTTGAAACAAGGTTACCTGTGAGAGCTTCAGAAGTCTTATCAGAAGTGAGGAACATTGGCGATGAAAGTGATCTTTGGAAAAAGTGCTTATCAGCCGTAACTCTTGCGACAGTGTCACATCAGCGTGACTTCCTAAGCAATTTGTGCCACCTGACCTTCCCACACTACAAGCCTTATAATAGTGGTTGAACACGTGTCTCAACCACTATTATAAGGCTCTAAAGTCTTAAAACCGCCGATCCGGCCATAAATCAGTCTCCACCCTAGCTTCAGTATATAAGTCTTATTAGTAGTTATTAGTAGCGTATACTAGTAATGTTGTAGTGTCCTAAATATGGCAATAACCCGATCGGGAACGTCAGTTCCGGTCAGGAACAAGGGCGCTGATGGGGCTTGGGCTTTCTCGTCACCGTTGCCATGGCCCCGCCCATCACTTACTGGCACGCATGCTCGTCGTCGACATTGTGCACAACTATTTCACTCTCCCGCCGTCTTTTCTTGCGGGATTTTTTACACATCATAGATATATTACTCTACATGCTGTATATAGACTAATATACATGGAAATACCCGAAATAAAAGAGATATAAAAGAAATAAAAAATATTGATATATGGAGCGCCGCCGACGAACCGGTGGGTACTCACCTTCGCAGGGGCACCGGATTGGGTCTAAAATTGGTGGGGAAGGGTGCTGTAGGGTGGGTGATGGGAGGGAGGGACGCTGGGGGCCGGGGAAGGGTGCATGGAGTGGGGGGTGGCGATGGGTGGCGAGGAAAGGGCTGGGAAGCGAGGCGGATGGGGGAAACGGAGAGGAAATGGATGGCGGAGGGCTCCCGGCCCCAAACGAGCGGCGGGAAGGGGGTAAGTACATGGGGAAAAAGCGGGAGGGGGGTGGGTACTCACCTATGCCCTTGGGGCCCCCCACGGCCCTCCCCACAATCCACCATGGATAAATCCAATGGAGACGTCATCTACGACGTCCCCATGGTCCCCGTCGTGGGTTTCGTTGTCCCAACTGGTCCCGCCGTCAAGTTGCGCGAGGGTGGTGGCACCAACAATTGTGGTGGTGATATCTCGACAACGCCACCGCCGTTGACCACGCAATCGCCATGGGCGACTCTCCACATCACCTTTGTCGTCTTCGTTACTGTGCGCCAAGCCCGCCGCCTCTAGTTTCGACATTCGAGACCGTTGGTTGAAAAGGTCGGGCGCGCTCCTGCATGGCTTTGAGGATGTCCGGGGTGGTGGTCTCTGTGCGAATTGTTGCCGTCGTGCTCCTCCTCCTTGTTTCCGTCGTTGTTGAGGGGTTGGGGAGCGGGAGTACGGCGAATGGGGGTGGTGATGGTGGTGGAAGGTTGAAAGCCATGTGATCACACACTTGCCTTTTGCAACCACCAACCTGTCTCCCAACTCGCCTCCTGCCACGCTCCCACTCCCCAACCCCTCAACAATGATGCAAACAAGGAGGAGGAGCACGACGGCGACGATACGCACCGAGAATGTCTCCCCGGATGTCCTCAAAACCGTGCAGGAGCACGCCCGACCTTTTCAACCAACGGTCTCAAATGTCGAAACTAGCGGCGGCGGGCTTGGCGCACAGCAGTGATTGTGTGGTCAACAGCGGCCGCGTTGTCGAGATATCACCACCACAACCGTCGGTGCCACCACCCTCGCGCAACTCGACGGCGGGACCAGTTGGGACGACGAAACCCACGACGGGGACCATGGGGACGTCGTAGATGACGTCTCCATTGGATTTATCCATGGTGGATCGTGGGGAGGGCCGTGGGGGGCCCCAAGGGCATAGGTGAGTACCCACCCCCCTCCTGCTTTTTCCCCATGTACTTACCCCTTCCCGCCGCTCGTTTGGGGCTGGGAGCTCTCCCCCATCCCTTCCCTCTCCGTTTCCCCCATCCGCCTCGTTTCCCAGCCCCTTCCTTGCCACCCATCGCCACCCCCCACTCCATGCACCCTTCCCCGGCCCCCAGCGTCCCTCCCTCCCTTCACCCACCCTACAGCCCCCTTTACCATCAAATTTAGACCCCATCCGGCGCCTCCACGAAGGTGAGTACCCACCGGTTCGTCGGCGGCACCCCATGTATCATTTTTTATTATTTCTTTTATTTCTCTTTTATTCTGTGTATTTTCATGTGTATTAGTCTATATACAACATGTAGAGTAATATATCTATGATGTGTAAAAAATCCCGCAAGAAAAGACGGCGGGAGAGTGAAATAGTTGTGCACAATGTCGACGACGAGCGCACGTGCCTGTGAGTGATGGGTGGGGCCACGGCAACGGTGACGGGAAAGCCTGAGCCCCATCAGCGCCCTTGTTCCTGACCGGAACTGATGTTCCCGATCGGGTTATTGCCGTATTTAGGACACTACAACATTACTAGTATACGCTACTAATAACTACTAATAAGACTTATATACTGAGGCTAGGGTGGAGACTGATTTATGGCCGGATCGGCGGTTTTACAGCTATTTCCGAAAAGATGCGGAATCCAACTTTCAAAAAAAATCTTTGTTTGGTATAGGCACCAGGACCCCAAGACCCCATCCCAACTAGACAGGGAGATGACGGTAGGTAGATACATGAATGTAAAGATTATAAGACCATGGAAATAATAATAATACTTGAATGGATTGCAGCACTGTCAATTGAAAGGGTTGTCATCGTCCTCTGCAGGCTTGCAAACTATATATCCAGGAGGGACAGGCACCATCTCCTTCCGAGCATCGCAATAGTAGTAGTTTGTGTACCCAACCGACCGACCCTCCCCAGGGACCATACTACCAGCAGGGGCATGGAAAGTCCATCCCCCACCATCATCATACCTCCTTTCAAAGCAAACCTGCTTGTTTTGCTGTCCACCATCGTCCTTCTCGTCACGTTTGCGCTTAGCATCAGGTCCATTTAGGGATGACCACGGGTTTGGGTCAACCTGCGGTATTACCAAAACGGGTTGTGCGGGTACGGGTAGGGTGTTTGGTTTCGTCACCCGTGACCATACCGTGACCCGTACCCGCGGTTTGGCGGTGTGTCACGGTGGAGTAGTGGGACCTGCCAGTCACGTGACCAGGCTCCCACGGTTGACCTAGTTAGTAGCCTTCCCGATGTAGTAGTCAGTCCATCCTTCCTATCCAGTCGACCTTTCCCTCGAGTCCTGCGTGAGCCCCCGGAGTGGTACCTCGGTACCACTCCAACGTGGTGATGAGAGTGTTTTTCGACCCACGCACCTCTTTTTCTCTCAGTCTCTCACTCCTGACGTTTTTCTTTCTCGCGAGGCGACCTTTTTTCGGCCTCACCACCCACCGCTGCGCAACCGCGGATTTTTACTTTATTCACGGCCGTACAACACTCCAGTTACCCCCCGGCACTCGTGTTCAGCCCAATAGGGCCCCGCATCGCCCCCCGTTGACCCAAAAACGCGCCCGCGACCCTTCTCAACACCCAAGCGGCAGGCCACGTCACATTTGCGACCCCCCCGTTTTTTCATTTCATTGTTGTTTTCTTTCGTCATTCCTAGCCCCAGGCAGGCTCATCCGACCCCACGGACCCCCGTTTGACGTACCGGAGCCGCGCGCTCCCCTACGCCACCCCGAATCCACGGTCGCAGACCTTTTTGGTTACACACGGATCCGCCACGTCACCAACGTTGGACCCCCGCTTCTTCGTGTACCCCAACCCACGCGTATCCATCCAAGCCCCAGGACGCACGCTCGACGACCCAACACCCCGTTCTGCCCCAAACGAACCCGTCGCCATCCATTTTGGATGCCCAAGCGCCTGCCACGTCATCACCCTCAACCCCCCGCTTTTCGTATGTCCCGTTCCCAACCCACGTTCGTTCAATCCCCCGCGCCCTCGTTCCATCCACCAGGGCCCCCCGTTGCCCCCCGTTTGCCCCAGACGAGCCCCCACCGTCGTTCTCGGACACCCAAGCCACGCGCCACGTCACCATCGCGCGGCCCCGTTCTGCCAGCACAACCGGCCCAGACCAACTCACCAAACTCGCAGCCCACCCCCCAGAACACCCTGCGTCTCGTTAACGCCCTGAACGAGCCCCCACCGCCGTTTTGGTCGCACCACGGATCCGTCGCGCCCACCCGTTGGACTCCCGTTCTTTCGTGTACCCCAGCCCCACACGGACCCATTCAACCACCCGTGCCCTCGTTCCACCGGCCAGGACCCCCCGTTCATCTCCATTGCGCCAAACGAGCCCCCGCCGTCGTTTTCAGACACCCGCGCCGCGCGCCACGTCACCACCCCCCGGCCAGTTCCTAACACCCTACCTGGCCCCGCGAACCCTCATTCAGCTCCCTGCGGCATCGTTCTCGACCTGGACGAGCCACCCCGATCTCTTCGCGTGATACGCCAACCCCCTCCGCATCGGGATACCATGCCCTTGTTAAGTACAACCCTATGCCCCGTCAGTATTATAGCTTTTATTATAGCCTCGTCCCCCGTTCCCCCGATACTGGATGTCAATCACAGTCTACCTACACGCCGTCACTACACTACGTTCACGCACCCATTTACCCGATCTCCGCCAATACAGTTATATTTTGGACCACCTGAACCTTCACACTGCGCTAAGTACTTGCTAGGACGATTCGAGGGATCTTTGGCCTTGTGTTGTGAGCCCGAACCCTTGCGAGGGAGGCATTCGAAGAGTATTGAGTTTGAGGAGAGTCTTGTATAGTCTGGTCATCTACCGCCCCCTGCGCGAGGACGACTTCCCGCTTCACGATATAAGGCCCCGGCCTTGATTCGAGGCATTCTGAGGGACTGGGAGTTGTGGCTTGAGAGTTTTTTGGTCAGTTTTGTTTGTTTCGTGTTCTTTTCTGTAGCAGTTGGCGACGAGGGCGTCGCCATGAGGAAAAGGGGCACTTGGAGTAGTGGGACCTGCCAGTCACGTGACCAGGCTCCCACGGTTGACCTAGTTAGTAGCCTTCCCGATGTAGTAGTCAGTCCATCCTTCCTATCCAGTCGACCTTTCCCTCGAGTCCTGCGTGAGCCCCCGGAGTGGTACCTCGGTACCACTCCAACGGGTTCATCACACAACCACCACAACCACCTCGACGGCTACGACCAAGGGCGAGTGAGCGCGCGGCGACCAGACGACCGACCGGAACAGTCAAAGGAAGGAGCAGGGAAGCGGCCGGGGGGTGGTGCTCCCACTTCCCGGCCTAGGTAAGTCTCAATTTCTGAAGTAATGAACTGTAGCTAACTATGCCATGACAACAACAACAACAGCATGGGGCAACAGCACGCAACGACAACGACGCGTCCCCCTCTCGTCCACCTCGTGGACACGCAACAACAACAATGCATGCCCCTCTCGTCCACCTCGTGGACAAGCAACAACGACAACGTGCCCCCTCTCGTCCACCTCGTGGACACGCAACAACAACAACAATGCGTCCCCCGGCCCAGGCCTTTGTCCACCTCGCGGACACGCGACAACGACGCGTCCACCTCGCGGACACACAACAGCGACGATGACGATGCGTCCCCCTCTCGTCCCCCTCTTGTCCACCTCGCAGATGCGCTACAATGCGTCCGACGGCACATGCCCCCCTCGTTCCCATGTTGATCACCTCACGGACAAGCACGTTGCGTCAATTGACACTGGCGCTGCATCTGCGAGGTTGCAGAGCGGAACGGGGGCTGTGGTGGAAGGCAGGACGCGACGGTACACCACAGGTAAGGTGTACCGTCGTGACCTGTGGATGTTCGGGTGCGGTGTGGGTCAAAACTGCCCCAGGTAAGGTGTTCACGGGTACAGGTGCGGTGTTGGCTGTGCCAACCCGTCACGAACCCGTGGTCATCCCTAGGTCCATTCCACCATTTCAGAGACCCTGCCTTCAGATGGATAACATCACCAGGGGTTATTCCAATATCAGCGAGGTTGCTGTCGCTAACTAGGTGAAGGATATCAGGGCCATATCCCTTCCTGTGCAGAGCCGGTTCGAAATTACGAGCGCTGGTGACACCAAGATTTTTTTCGGCATAAGCCAGGAATCGGCACAGTTTGGTTGGAGTTGGAATAGCAGGGGAAAGAGCTGTGAGTGCTTGTTCGGTCCATGCAGGCTGGACTTGAGTGGGGGTTGTAGGAACAGCACCAGCTTTGCCAAGGAGGGCCAGTACCATGGATGATACAATCGCGATATCACTTCCCTGGGATCCAGGGGCCACAGGTGTCACACTGGCTGCTTGCCTGGAGGTTCACAGCACAGCTTGGTGCTTCACTGGATCAAACGCCTCTGTGTTTGGTGGAAGAGCGATTGTGGCCTGGCCTTCATACTAAGAAAGGTTAGCACGCTTGCAACATGATTTAGAATTAGAACCACACTAACACAAGCCCGAGACCACTCTTTCATCATGAGCGGTGTGAGTGGGAGTGTAACACCATCGTGAGCAACAAATGTATACCCTGCATCGTCATCGTTTGAATATTTCTTCTCCAGTAAACGGCAGAATCTGGCTAGCTCGCGTTCAAGTTCAGTCAATCCATTTATGTCATTCACGCCCTCATTGTCATTCCCATTATCTTCGTCATCACTTGCACTGGTCCTTCGCTTGAGAGTGTAATATCTGGTGAGTTTCATCCTGAGAATCAAGACAATAACTCACGCTTCGCCATGATTTCTGGATGTCACCCATATCAACAAAGACAGTAATTTTCTTGACAGAATTTTCACAGATGTTTGTCACAAGTTCCTTGTAGTCATTGATATTATCAATATCAAGTGCGTCACCTTTCCTGCGAGACACGGTGTCAATGTTTGGTGCCAAAACTAATCAAAGGCTTATAGGTGCGTACGCCTTGGCAGGTGGACACAAAACCTTGAACGGATACTGTTTCCTTTCTGTGACACTGTACTTTTCTTCACCGTGTTTCAAGAGAATGGCATTGAGGAACAGTGTGTAATTCATTGCTGTTGGAGAAATAATGAGCGTGAGTTCTTTTGTTTTGGAATCCTTTTTATCCTTCGCCTTTGCCTTTGATCCTGGAGGGGGTGGAAGCACAGAATGATAAGTTAGTTGTGCAGAGACAGTTACTGATTGCGTTGGCAGAGTTGTTGGCAGAGCTGCGGGCTCTTCTGCTGTAGTTGACGACATAGGATGGTAGGAGCAGACAATGTGCAGGCACAGAAAAAATGTCCATTACATATACTAGTACATCAAAACGCCGACGATAGGAGCAGACAACGAGCAGGCACAGGAAAAAGAAAAAAACTTCATACAATATATACTAGTACATCAAACCGGTGTTTTGCGTACTGCTAGCTAAATTAGACGATGTATCCAGAGGCCTTGAAGAAACCAGACACTTTGTCTGGTGTTATATTGTGACATGCCACGTCAATTGTACACAGCGAGGTGTCATGACAATGTCGTTGGAGGAAGGCCTTGATGGACGAAAATGCTTGTTCGATAGGATTGAAATCGGGCGAGTATGGTGGAAGGAATATCAGTTTACATCCTATTGTCACATTGTTAGATGTACAAGAGCTAGATTGAGTTGAGACTTATGTGCATCATCTTCAATAAGCTCGCGGATCTCCTCAGCATGATGGATACTACAGTTGTCGACCACAATAACACTACGGGGGCCCGGGTATGGATTGGTGAGTGGGAGCTTGTTCAACATTAGCCATATCAGCATAGCAGGTAAAAAATTGACATACCACAAGTTCTCGTAAGAATGTCAAGAATCGATGAGCAGTGACTGAACCTTCAATGATATCATGTGCGATGATACCATCAAGTGTTAGCACAGGCAATATGGAGTAGCGCTGGCCGCGCACAAAACAGTGTCTTTGGACACATCGTTTCCCCACCATCGACCAGCCCTTTGATCTTCCCATGGTGCGGTCGTTCTTGGCAGACTCGTCAATGAACATGAACATTTCTGGATCAGGAATGTTGGTTGCTATCCTATTCATGAAGGCTGATCGGAGTAGATCATTACGTTCGATAGCATGAGCAGAGACACTTTTGTGGGAAAAATGAAGTTGCTGGAGCGTGCGCCAAATGGTGGGCAGGGACACTTGAATACCACGCTGAATGACGAGCTCTTCTTGGATTTCATCCAGGTATAGGCAATGTCTTTGCTTTAGGAGCGCTTGGACAAAGGTAGTGTCAATGGATGTGAGGGTGTGATGGCGACCCGAGCGTCGAGCATGAGGGTTGTATACAGTGTCATATGTGCTGTGGTAGTAGAGGGTTTTGTAGACCAAGCTCTTTCGGATGCCGAGGAGGTTGCAAATTTCTTTTACCTTGTACCCATGCACTTGGAACAAGACCGGAATGCGGGCCTTCAGGTCTCGAGAAATGGAGTGGGGCGGCATAGGGCAGCGAAGGCTGTGGGCTGTGGGGTCCTACCCAACAAGCACGGCCAAACATGACCAACTGCAAATTTTTTGAAAGTTAGGATTCCGCATCTTTTCGGAAATAGCTGTAAGACTTTAGAGCCTTATAATAGTGGTTGAGACACGTGTTCAACCACTATTATAAGGCTTGTAGTGTGGGAAGGTCAGGTGATTTGTGCGTGCATCAGTCCTAATTGGGAAGTGTGATGTGACATGCCGCTCAGCTGGCCATTGAGTAGAGAATACACATTTCTTGGGTGCAGATGGTTTGTTTTTGTTGTACAAATGTGTGTGCATGAAGTATGAGACAAAAACTACCACAAATTTCAGGCATTGGTGTAGTGTTGCCGTAGTTCGGTTCCGAACCTAGCCGAACCCGGTTCAAACCCCGAACCGAACCCTAGGTTCAGTCCAAGTTCAGCCAAATGCTGAACCGGACCGCAGGTTCGGTTCAGGGTTTCGAGGACGGCCGGATTTCCTGAACGGCTCCAAACCGCGTCCAAACCGCGAACGCAGATATTTTTATGGTATTTATTTCATTTGTTTTTCGTATTTCTTTACTTACTTTTTCGTGTTAAACGGGATCATGTGACCATGACACAAAGGTTTCTTCACCAACAACAACGCAGGGCCAATGAACGTGACATTGTGTCGCGTTCATGGACACAGGTAAGTCTCTTCAATTCTCTTAACTTTACTAATATTATCTGTTACAGGAAACTCGACCGCGACCACATCACGAGCACACCACCGCAGCACAAAATGGATCCCAACACCAATGCAATGCCAACAGACGCGGGACAGCCGCAACACCGCCACCACCACCACCACCACCAGTGGTGGCAACCAGGCAACGACGACGGCAACAGCCAGCAGCAGCGCCAGCAGCAATGGCAGCAGCAGCAGTGACAGCGGCAGCGGCAACAGCAGCAGCAGCAGCAGCAACGCCGGCAGCAGCAACGCCGGCAACAGCAGCAGTTGCTGCTGCATGATGCAAGCCATCCAACGCCAATGGACGTGGGACAGCCGCAACACCACCACCACCCGCGGCGGCAACAACAACGGCAACGACAACCATGATGGCCAGCAGCAGCAGCAATGCCGGCAGCAGCAGCAACAGCGGCAGCGGCAACGGCAACGGCAGCAGCAGGAGCGCAGGAGCAGCAGCAGCAACGGCAGCAGCAGCAGCAGCAGCAACGGCCGCGACAGCAGCAGCAGCAGTGGCAGCAGCAACGGCGACGGCAGCAGCAGCAACGGCGACAGCAGCAGCAGTAGCGCCGGCAGCGGCAGCAACAGCAGCAGTGGCAGCAGCAGCAGCAGCAGCAGCGCCAGATGGCTCCCCCGCAGCCCAACTACCTCGCGAAGTGTAGCGCCGTATCGATTGATACGTGCCTGCCATTCGCGAGGAGAACGGAGCTCATGGGGTGAGCCCACCTCGGTCCGGGGTTCAGACCGCGTCTGAACCCAGACCGAACGCAGAGAAACGGTTCAATGCCGTCTGGGTCCAGGTTTGGCCATGCGCCAAACCGGACCCGAAGTTCAGTTCGCGGTTCCGCCAAAAAGGCTTGGAACCGGACTGAACTGAACTTCGGCAACACTACATTGGTGTCATCATTTGGGGAGTTCTGGAAAATATCATTGAATTTTCATCACTGATCTGCACAGTGCCAAGCCTGACAAGCGTATGGCACTGCAATTTTGGGATCAAAAGGTAGGTGTGTAGTTTATCTATGTACTGTAAACAACTCCGGTATTCTACAAAATTGATGGCTTCCGGGCCTTTTGTCTCAAGGAACCAGGGTGCACAAAACTTTCAAAGAGGCCGCCTGCGCTCTTGGCCTGTTTGCTAACAACAATGAAGGTTTGCAGGCTTTTGAAGAATTAATCTCCTTTGGATCCTCTCCTGCTCAACTTTGATGGTTATTTGCACTGTTAGCTTCAGAGGGAGACCCAAATACGATGCACATTTGGAATTCATATCACTCCAACATGTCTCTTGATATTGTTGAATGTGTGTCCACCAATCCCCCAATCCCAATGTTATACAGAACCAACTTCTGCATACAATTGCAGACCTTCTTTGTGGTCTTGGCAAAAAACTATCTGACATTGGACTTGAAACTGACTACAATATGGAAACCACTGACAATATGGATGAGGCAGAGTATGAATTGATCCATGGCATGGAAATGGCTGACAACTTGATATCATTTGCTTCCAGTCTTACATTTGAACAGGTCTGTAGTATGTCATCATCTTTCCTCATTTTCAGAACTCACGTTTTATTGAACAGAAAGAGGTATATGAAAAACTACTGCATGTCACTTCATCTGATTGTAATGTGACGGAATAAGCTGATAGTTTTACTTCACAAGACGATTTAGAGAAAGGGGCTTAGGTTCCGAAGGTAGTCAATCTTTAGTATGAGAGGAAGCGATTGAGATACAAGTTGATACGAATTTAAAGTCTACAGTACAAGCTGAAAGTAGACTACTTATATAGCGCAAGGAAGTGGCTATGTTAATAGGAAAGGGTTCATGGCTATGCACCAAAGCATATGGTGTAAAGGGATGAAACATGTAAGAAAGGAGATAACATACAGCATTTGTCAAATGATATGACTAAGCGGAGGGAAATGGCAGCGCATATGTGAAAGGAATGACTAAGTAAGTAGAAGAGGAGAGGAAAGAAGAAAAGGAAAGAAAGTAAGCACGTCTTAGTAAGAAATCATAACACTCTACCGGCCGGAGAAATATATGACCACATATTATCCACCAATGTCCAACCAAGATACTGCTCACAGTCGCGGAGGAGGGGGGCAGGAAGTTTATCCTCGTGATGAAGTTCGAAAACCTGATCGAAGGTCGATAGTTCTAACGCATAATGGCGTAGTCGGTCACTGTCATTGCATTGGAAGCATTTGAAGTGGGATGAATGAGAACGAGGATGTGAATGAGAACAAGAACGACCTCTAGGACAAAAGGGTGTGATTAGAAGGGAAGGGAGTGGAGCAGGAGTATTCAACCAGGTATTGAAGTCTCCTTCGAGAGGAATGAAGAAGGTAAAAGGTGAAAAAGAAGAAGGAGAGGGAGGAGAGGGAAAGACTAGGTGAGCGGTAGCGATGAACTCAGCGAAATCGTCATCATAGTCCACGCATGATTCCATGTAATCCTCGTCTCCGTTGTCGATCTCCATATTCTCTAACATATCTGGCTCCACGATGTTGCGTCCATCATTGGAATCAAGTGGCAGGGGGCGTGAGGAGGAAAGTTCCATTGCAGGCCTGGACACATCGGTATAAGACTTCATTGTCAGCGAAGCTGAGGGGACGGTGGAGTGGTACCGAGGTACCACTCCGGGGGCTCACGCAGGACTCGAGGGAAAGGTCAACTGGATAGGAAGGATGGACTGACTACTACATCTGGAAGGCTACTGACTAGGTCAAACCGTGGGAACCTGATCACGTGACTGACCAGGCACAACTACTACAAGTGCCCCTCCTCCTCATGGTGACGTCCTCGTCACCATACCGCTACTAAAAGAAAACAAAAAGCAAAACAAAACTGACCAAGAAAAAAACTCTCCAGTCACGACTCCCAGTCCCTCACGATGCCCCGGGCCTTACACGTGAGGCGGGACCGTATCGTCCTCCAAGATCGTTGGGGGTGGTAGATGACCAAACTGTAACTCTGCTCTGCTCCTCCATCCTCGAATGCCTCTGGGACTCACATCGCAGGGTAGGATAAAAACGTTCAAAACCATAAGTTCTTGTAGCCCAGGGTGTGAGTTCTTGTGATCCGAAAATAGACTGGGTGGTTCGTGCGAAAGTAAATAGGTACGGTGCTGTCGAGCAGTGATGGTTCGTAGATAGGTCGAATATCCAATAAATGTCGAGGGTGGGGAAAGGGGATAGGACGGGACAAGGTACGGTGTAAACGGGGGAAAGGGAAAGCATACGGGTGCATTGGGCCATGCGGTGGCATCGGCGATTCTCGATATGAGGGGACTAGCGCTGGGGTGCTAAGTGGTCGCGGCGGTGACTCGTTTGGGTCCCTACGGGTCGGGGAAGTCGCCAGGGTCGAGAACGAGGTTGCGGGGAGCTGAACGAGGGCTCGAGGAGCCGGGTATGGTGCAAGAATCCGGCCGAGAGATGGTGACGTGGCGGAACGCGGTGGGGGTCTGGGAACGGTGGGCACGGTGGTATTGGATCGAGGTGGGGTGCTCCGGGATGGTGAACGAGTGGGCCGCGAGCTTCGTGAGTCGATCCGGGGCTGGGTATGTTGGCAGAATGGGGCCGCGCGATGGTGACGTGGCGCCTGGCCCAGGTGTCTGGAAACGACGGCGGGGGCTCGTTTGGCGCAATGGAGGGGGATGGGGGGTCCTGGCCGGTGGAACGAGGGCACGGGAGGTCGAATGGGTCCGTGTGAGGCTGGGGTACACGAAAGAACGGGGGGGCGCGACGGATCCGTGGTGTGACCAAAAACGGCGGTGGGGGCTCGTTCGGGGCGTTAGCGAGACGCAGGGTGCTCTGGGGGGTGGGCCGCGAGATTGGTGAGCTGGTCTGGGGCCGGTTGTGCTGGCAGAACGGGGCCGCGCGATGGTGACGTGGCGCGTGGCTCGGGTGTCCGAAAACGACGGTGGGGGTTCGTTTGGCACAATGGAGGGGAACGGGGGGTCCTGGCCGGTGGGACGAGTGTGCGGGGAGTCGAATGGGTCCGTGTAGGGGTGGGGGTGACGAGAAACGGGGGGTCTAACAATGGTGACGTGGCAGATCCATGGGGCGACCAAAAGGTGCGGGGCGGTTCGTTTGAGACGACGAGGCGCGACGGGGGGTTCTGGCAGATGAGCCAAGGGTGCGGGGAGTCGAACGCGTGCATTTTGGGTCCGGGGTGCATGAAAAAAACGGGGTCCGCGCGGCGGCGATGCGCTTTTCGTTGGGTTGTCCAAAACTCGCAGTAGCGGGCCATGTGGGATCCTGATGGGGAACGCGGGGCTCCGGAACGTCGAACGAAGTTGCGGGGGGTCGTGTGGACATAGCTGGGTCTAGGGAAAGTGAAAATTTGGGGGGTGGTGAGGCCGGAAAAAGTTGTCTCGCGAGAAAAAATGTAAGAAGTGGGAAAACCATGAGAAAAAGAGAAGCGTGGGTCGAAGAACACTCTCATCACCACGTTGGAGTGGTACCGAGGTACCACTCCGGGGGCTCACGCAGGACTCGAGGGAAAGGTCAACTGGATAGGAAGGATGGACTGACTACTACATCTGGAAGGCTACTGACTAGGTCAAACCGTGGGAACCTGATCACGTGACTGACCAGGCACAACTACTACAACGGGTGAAGTTTTGGTGCCAGAATTCGCCAGGGAGGTTGACTTTGATATGGTGGTGAGGAAAGTAAAGGTCGAGGTCAGATTGGAAGGAAGCCAGGAGATTAATGATATAAACGACCTTGCGATAGCTCCAAGGAAGGAGAAAGGCGCGGTGGAGCAAATGTTGGACATATTGGAGGTGAGCGACACCAGGGGCAGCGGAATGGAAGATGTGAAGGAAAACGCACGAATCCCACTGGGCTAACTCAAAGAAAAGAAACGGACGGGTGGGCCAAGCGGAAGGGTCTTGCCAAAGATGTTCAGGCGGCCAATCGTATTCATGATTAGTGGTATGGAACATATACCGTGGGATGACCAGCCGAGGAGGGGTGGGACGAGGATCGTTGTCGAAACAGTCGAGGTGAATAGAGAACTGAAAGTGACGATATTTGGCAAGGATGCACTTAGAATGACAAAGGGGTAAGCCCAAGTCAAAGCTATGAAAGTGAGGAACGATGTTGTATGCATGGATTGAAATGATGGGCAGAAGGCAAAAGAGCGAAGAAGGCAGAAAAAGATGTCAGAGTTTATATAGGAAATTGGTAAGGACATCACGTGGTATTTCTTCGGTCTTCATATTCTAGAATTGCATCATGCATGGCGCAAATTGGAAAGAGGTTCCCAAGTATTTTCATTGGCGGAATAGCCTTTCCATTTCATGAGATATTCTTTCTTGCGGCGGTGATAATGGTCATCGATGACGATGGAGTAGGACTAGAGGTCCTACTCACTACGATGGCATGGTCATGGCATAGTCAATCTCTCTCAGTCTGACTAATCCTACTACAAACATCTATCTACGACTGGATCACGTGACTAACCTAATCCTCCTACTACATGTCCCCTCCTCCAATATGGCGACGTCCCCGTCGCCTCATCGCTGAGAAACAAAGCAGGAACAGAAAGAGAACTAACCAAAATCCAACATCTCCAAACTCCAAACCAAAAGAACTCCTACTCCGTCAAGGTCTTATGAAATGCTGCCTACACTAAGGGATACCTCACTCCAGTGGATGCCGCCGCAGGGATACCTCACTGTAAGTGGCTGCCGCTGTCCTGTAGACCAAATCGCCTATGTTCAAAGGTTGGTAACGCTCATGGAATAAAGAAGTGGGGTGTGGTATGGTGTGGTAGTGTCAACGTTTGATGGAACAAGTGCTGATGTCGAGAGAAAGTGGCCGCGGGGGTCAGGGTGGTCTCTGGGATCAAAAACGAGGTTTTATCAAGTATACGCGAGGGGGCAGTAACACTGTAGCAAGGGAACATGCAGGGTTGGTGCTTGAGGGCTCGAAAACGGCAAGTATGGCTTGACGGTGGCATAAATAGCTTGTCGGATCGTCGAGCGTGGATGCTGGGGGGTATTTGTGGGGTCACGAGGGGTCAGGAACGAAGCTGGGGGCCCTAACGAACATACGCGAGGGGGGTTGGAACCAGGGGAAGTGGGATCGCGAGGCGGTAACGCAAGACGGCGTTAGGGGTCCAAACGTGGTGGGGACGGCTCGCTCGGGGCGTTGATGGGGCGCAGGGTGCTAAACGAGTGGGCCGCGAGTCAACTTGGGGCCGCTATGCAGCTATAACGGGGCCGCGAAGTGGTGACGTGGCGTGTGGGTGGTCCAAACGGCCGGTACTGGGCTGTTGGGCACTAGCGCAGGTGAACATGGGTTGCTGGGCCATCCAGCGATGGCGTGGGGGGTGCTAGAGACGCGTGTAGGGCCGGGGAGCACGAAAAACGGTGCGATGACGTGGCATATCACGGGGGCTCTTAAACGATGGGGTCGGCTTGCGTGGGTGTGCGTGGAGTATGTGGGGCTCTAGGATATGGGCCGTTGGTGAAAAGATGCGCATCGAGCGCGTGTGTAACCTGGGTATGCGGAAAACGGGGGTTGACTTTTTGGTGACGTGGCACGTCTGCTGGATGGCCATAAAGGCCGGCTACGTCCTTTTTGAGGTGACGCGAGTGGACGGGGCTCTTGGTATGTCGTACATAGATCCGTGGGGTCGAATAGTCGTGCTAAAGAGATATGGAACTGGGAATTGCGGGGCTACGAACGATGAAGACGGGGCGGCTAAAACGGCGGTGTTGGCTTTATGCGGGTTGGCCGTTTTGGCTTGAAAAACGGCGGCTGCGGCGGTTCTGTCAGACGCGAGGGCTCGCGGAGTATCTGGCGAGGATGCGGGTGGCCGTGTAGCTGGGCATGGACGAAAAAATGGGCGCTGCCCTAGAACTGGGTGGTGAGACCGCATGAAGAAAACTGTAAGCGCGAGAAAACCAGTCAAAAGCTCAAAACAAGCAGAGAATGGTGAGAAAAAGCAGACGTGAGACGAATCACACTCTCATCACCACGATGGAGTAGGACTAGAGGTCCTACTCACTACGATGGCATGGTCATGGCATAGTCAATCTCTCTCAGTCTGACTAATCCTACTACAAACATCTATCTACGACTGGATCACGTGACTAACCTAATCCTCCTACTACAACGGTCTCAACTTCGTATTCCTCATGTTCATCAATGATATCAGGAGGAGGGCGTAAGTTGTCATCTGTCACAGGGGATGTAACTGTTCGTCAACAATAGCCGGTTGCAGTAGAGAAATGTGAAAGACGGGGTGAATCTTCCAAGAATGGGGAAGTTGGAATTTGTAGGCCACAGGGGAAATGCGGTCGATGATGGGGAAGGGTCCAGTGCGTCGAACATCTAGCTTTTTTATCGGTTGTCCGGTGTTGAGATTCCGTATGTCCAACCAAACAAGTTGTCCAATATCGAAGGCGATATGTTTACGTTTTCTATCGGCGAAGTGCTTCATGTCATCAGCGGTTCGTTGTAACGAGTGACTTGCGGTGTATTGCGCATCGTGTAGGGTCATGAGAAAATCATTAGTGGAGGGATTATTGGATTCTGGTTTGTTGATAGATAAGGGAGTTCGGGGATGGTGGCCATATTCTAAATAGAAAGGGGAGAAGCCGGTGGAAGAATGCAAGCGGTTGTTATAAGAGAACTCAGCCTGTGAACCATTCGGACCAATCGGATTGCATGAAGTTGGTGTAGAGCCAGAGGTACTGTTCCAGTTCCTGATTAGTGCATTCCGTTTGTCCATCAGTTTGGGGATGATAGGCGGTAGATAAAGCCGTATCAATTCTGAGAAGTTTATTGAGTTCAGTGGTGAATTTTGCTGCAAATTGTGTTCCACGATCAGAAATGATCCTTTTAGGCCATCCGTGTGATTTCCAGATGTGATCTCAAAAGAGTCGTGCTGCGCCTTCAGCAGAAAGTGCCGAAGTAGTAGGAATGAAATGAGCACGTTTCGTAAAGTGATCGACAACGACAAAGATTGCGTCGAATCTGAAAGAGAGTGGTAACTGCGTTATAAAGTCCGCAGTGATTTCTTCCCATGCTGTAGAGACGGGAGGAAGAGGATGTAATAGTCCT
This sequence comes from Hygrocybe punicea, assembly GCA_963556145.1. Classification (NCBI taxonomy): domain Eukaryota; kingdom Fungi; phylum Basidiomycota; class Agaricomycetes; order Agaricales; family Hygrophoraceae; genus Hygrocybe; species Hygrocybe punicea. The sequence goes on from OY744464.1 coordinate 1,060,493, forward strand.
GTAGGGCGTGAATGTAGAATCTTAGTACATTGACAATCAGGACAAGAAGCAATAAAATTAGAAACATCTCGATGAAGTGATTCCCAGACATAATCGCGAGAGATAAGGTCGCATGTCTTTTCTATTCCAGGATGCCCAGCATGAGGCGGTGAATGAGCCGAACAAATAATCTTGGTGCGCAGAGAAACAACCTCGGGCACAACTATACGTTCTCTAGCATCGTGGACCAATCCATCTATGAGGGACCATCGGGAAGAGGAATTGAAGATTTTAGAAGAGATGTAAGATGGCAGTGGGGATGGGAAGCGAAGTCGATTGAGGAATCTAGGAGAGGATAATTAATGATCGCATTGATGAAGTGAGATTCCGAAAGTAGAGTTCTATCCAAATTGTCGGGACCTTCAGGGAAATAATCGGGGCGGCGAGATAAGCCATCAGCACGGTTACATGTTCCAGGGATATGTTCTATACAGAAATCGAAGCGACTGAGAAATTCGGACCATCTAGCTTGGCGGCGAGAGAGGGAGCGGTTTGTCATAAAATATTTGAGGGCTTGATTGTCGGTTCTAATGACAATAGTATGATTAGCTCCTTCAAGTATGTGATGCCAGTGTGATAACGATTTGACGATGGCTAGAAGTTCTTGATCGGGAGTCGAATAGTTTCATTCTGCAGGAGAGAGTGAAGTGGAATAATAACCAATAGGATGAAGCTTATCGTCATGTTTTTGCATAAGGACAGCACCGATTGCGAAGCTGGAGGAATCGGTTTCGAGGATATAAGGAAGGTCAAGTTGGGGAGCTTTAAGGATAGGTTCGGAAGTAATCGATTGTTTAAGGGAATCAAATGTGAGTTGACAGTTAGATGTCCAAGTGAATTTGTTGTCTTTTCTTGTGAGATTGTGAAGAGGTCGAGTGATAGCGGAAAAGTCTTTGATGAATCTGCACCAAAAGTTCATGGTGCCAAGGAATGATTGAACATCTCGAACACATTTGGGAATAGGCCAATCAGAAATAGAACGAATCTTGGCAGGATAATCTGACCAAGATACTTAACGGAGTCTTTTTCAAATTGACATTTGAGGGGTTTGCAAGAGAGATTATTCTTGCGCATAATGTCAAGTATGCGACGAGTATTCATTTCAAGTTCTTCATGGGTGTCTCCAAGGATAATGATGTCATCCATATAAGTGAATACACATCTGGAGGTAAGAACATCGTGAAAGCAAATATTCATCATCCGTTGAAAAGTGGCGGGGTCATTGCAGAGTCCAAAGAACATAACGGTAGGTTCGAAAAGACTACGATTCGTAATAAAGGCAGCCTTCCATACGTCTTCTTCCTTTATCCTAATATTGTTGTATCCCCAGCGAATGTCGATAACAGTGAAATGTTTCGCTGTTTGGAATTTTGGTTGTTGGAGGATTTCAGAAAGAAGTGGAGGAGGATAGCGATCGTGAATGGTGTGAGCGTTAAGATAGCGATAATCCTGAATAGGACAAAGTCCAGGATCTGAACCTAGAGCATTAATTTCTTCACCTTTGTTCACAAAGAAAAAGGGAGCGGCTTGGGGGGATTTCGAGGGGCAAATACGTCCTGTCGAAAGATTTTCTTCCAAGAATTTATCGAGTTCGACTTGTTCTCAAGGAGAAAACGAATGCAACTTGCCCTGTTGGGGTTTGAAGGAATCTTTAAGGTTGATGGCGTGATCGAATTCGGAATGAGGAGGAAGTTGGTCGAAATGTTGTTTGAGAAAAACATCCGAATAATTCCAATACTTCTCCGGTATAAACGCCTTCATATCTTCTTCAACAGTAGTAGGACAAGAGGTATCTCTGAGGGAAATGCCATTGATAGTTTGTAGAATTTGATCTCGGGAAAAGGAAAAGTAATTCGAATCGGAGGCGAGATCGAGTGAAGCAATATATTCTTCGTAAGAGTCCGATTCGGAGTCGATCTTGTTTTCATACATTGAATCCACGGTCAGGGATGTCGAGGGAATTCCAGTCTGAAATATTTCAAGGGTTTTCTCTATAACACCGGTGTATGGATTGTGTTTTCGAATCCAAGGAAAGCTGAGAATGACGTCGAAGTCACCTAGCGAGGAAATCTCAAGCATAAGGCGTTCATGGTAAGATGGTGGCGTGTAAAGGATGATGTTGCAGGATATATCAATAGGTCCATCTCGGTTAGGCGTCCTATCGATATTACGTACAGGTATTGGTTCTTCCAAATACGAGAAGGAAAGGGAATTGTTTTCCATGAAATGGCGGTTGATGAAACAGCCAGAAGCGCCAGTGTTGATTAAAACGCGAACGGGGAATCGTTCTCCAGTGTCAGTGGTTTCAAGCCATAGATTGACAATTAAGGTTTCGTCGGAAGAGCATAAAGAACCAAGACAATGATAGAATTGTTCGTCATTATGTTTACAAAGATCCAGGGTAGTCAAGGAATCTGAATCTGAAATATCTAATATCCCTTGTGTACAAGTTTGTAAGTGAGGGCCGTCTTTTCTGCAGAGCTCATTTTGGACACACCCGATGTATGATAAATATCGTCCTTGTCCTTTGCCGAAGAAGTCCCAGAAGTTCCTTATATTCTCCATCCCTAGTTACTGCGTGAATATTGTGAGAGCGTTTGCCTTGACCACGAGAGGAGCGGTTGTTGTTGTGTGACAATGTAGCAGTAGAAGAAGAAGCGCGAGTAGGACAATTGTTAGCCCAATGTTCTTTTGAGCCACATACAATACATTGTCCCGCAGCTTTTCTTTGTGTGGAAATAACAGGGTCAACCGGTTCCAATTTAATGCTTGTAGAAGTCGAAGATGAAGCAGTGGGAGTATGGGTTTTCGAAGCAGTAGAGGGAGAGGCAGAAGCTTTAGGGGTTTCCTTCTTTTTACCGGTAGATTTTGAAGAAGGGGAAACGGTTGCGAGATATTCGCGGTATTGTCGATCGAATCGACTAGCGTATTGTTTCCATTCTTGAAGGGTGGTAGGCATGACGGCGAGGGTGAATATTTTCGAAATGATCGCTTGATTTAATCCATCTTTGAAACATCCAATAAGGGCTTGATCATTAAAGCCAGTAAGCGTCTCGTATTCTTCAAAGTGAACAACATATTCGTCGACAGTATCCTTGCCTTGCTTAACCTGTTTTATCTTCAAGTGAGCCGTTGCCTCACGATCGACGTCTTCAAAAGCGGAACGAATATCCGCTTCAAAGTTTGCCCAAATGTAGGTAGCGAAAGCGGGACTCTGGACCTTGTTTTCGGCCCAAGGTAGAGCGCTTCCCGACTTCATGTACAATAAACCCAAAAGAACCTTTTGCGAGTCTGTGTATGCTTGCGCATGAAGAAAGACACCGCATTGATGAAGGAACTTTTCGATGTTTTTGGGTTTGCCATCGAAGTCGTCTGGTTTCGCGATTTTTATGGTAGAAGCAGCAGGGGGAGGAGGAGGAGGCGGAGGAGGTGGAGGAGGAACAGCAGCAGCAGTACGAAGAGCGGCAATTTCAGCATTAGCAGTGGCAAGATTATTGTCGAGAGCATTGATACGTTGGAGTAGTTGTTGAAGTTGAGCAGCGGGATCAGCCATTAGTGGTGGAGACGGGGGAGGTGGGGTTAATGGAGAAGGAGGCGAAGGTGGCGAAGGTGGAGGTGGTGGTGGTTGTCTCCGAAAGGGTTGGAAGCGAGAAGTGGATTGAGTAGGATCGGGAAAGCGAGGAGAAGAAGAGCCAAAGCCTGTGGACATAGCAGTGGATTGGGATCGAGTGCGAGGAGGTATGGTGGGCGAGCAGAAGTGAAGGAGACTTTAAATCTGTAATGCGACGGAATAAGCTGATAGTTTTACTTCACAAGACGATTTAGAGAAAGGGGTTTAGGTTCCGAAGGTAGTCAATCTTTAGTATGAGAGGAAGCGATTGAGATACAAGTTGATACGAATTTAAAGTCTACAGTACAAGCTGAAAGTAGACTACTTATATAGCGCAAGGAAGTGGCTATGTTAATAGGAAAGGGTTCATGGCTATGCACCAAAGCATATGGTGTAAAGGGATGAAACATGTAAGAAAGGAGATAACATACAGCATTTGTCAAATGATACGACTAAGCAGAGGGAAATGGCAGCGCATATGTGAAAGGAATAACTAAGTAAGTAGAAGAGGAGAGGAAAGAAGAAAAGGAAAGAAAGTAAGCACGTCTTAGTAAGAAATCATAACACTGATACCCCAGCTCCCTTACACATTGATGGCCATGCTGGACAAGGAAAGACATATGTTCTTTACCCCATCATTGGAGCATTGTGGAAATTAGGGCAGATCGTCCTGGTCTCCACCTCATCAGCTTTTGCTGCCAAAAATTATCCGAATGGTTGTACTACTCACTATCTTTATGGAATTCCTGTTGATGAGCATAATCCATTCCTACATTCATCAATTCGACCTAACACTAAATGTGGAAAACTTCTTGAAGCAGCAAAATGTCATGTTATTGATGAGATCGGTGGATTATGTTTTAAAGCATTTGATTGCGCAGACCATCTCATGTGTAAACTTACTGGATTATTCACTAAACCCTGGGGAGGGCGGATGCTAATAACAGTTGGAGATTTCCAGCAGGTATTTCCATTAACTCACTTTTATTTTCAGACTGTTCAATCATCAATCCTTTCTTCAGATTGTGCCCATTGTGCATGGAGGTGGACAAACTGCAACTATCAAAGCATCCCTCCATACACAACCAATCTTCACCAAGTTTGACATCCTTACCCTTCATGCGCCCCTTCGGCAAGCACATGATGTTGACTTCGCCAACTTTTTGGATTCCATCAGTGATGATTACTCACATGATACCGTTGACCTTGGCCTAATTCATCATACATGCTCATTCAATGAAATGATTGCTTTTGTATTTCCTTCCAACATTCTCTCTCAGCCTGAAACCTGTATCAAACGCACTATCTTGAGTCCCTTCAACATTTTTGTCAATCAGATCAACTCGACAATCATTGACAACCTTGATGGAGAAACCCACGTCTACCTCAGCAAGGACCACATCGAAAATGATGGAAACAAGCTTGATGAAAACATCACAGATTGTCCTGGATTTATCAATGACCTCAATGAACCTGGCATTCCACCGCATTCTCTCTTTCTCAAGGTTGGCGCCATCTGCCGATTCACTCAAAACTTTGATGCTTCCCACGGTTTAACCAAAAACACAAGGGTGATTGTCCGCAAATTGTTCACCCATTCTGTTGAAGTGGAGACCATTGAAGGAACATTATGTGGACATCAAATGGACGCTGTATGTTGATACACAGCACACGTCCCTAAGCACGGAAACCCTCTACTGGACCTATTCTAGCCTCAACATGCTGCAATTTGCTGCAATTTATTGCGAAACATCCCGATTTATATGTATCTCCATTGTGATGCGACAGCACGATGCGCGCGATACAGGCGATAATTTGAAATTACGGCGATTTTCTTCAGAGTGCTTCGGCCCCCTTCGGAAACATATTTCGAGCCTCTCCAACATCATCCACGCTTATACCATTCACCCTATTCCATTCTGATTCCGTTCTGGTTCCAGGGAAGTCTTTATGTGACATGTTTCACTTATTTCAAACATTATAGCTCCTATCCTCTAGATATTTTGGAATTTGCTTTGCATGGTACTGTACCCTTTGTTTCAGTTCCATTTCATCCCTATTGCACCATAGTTCCGTCGCGCGCCATCTATTTGTCTTGCCTTCTTCACCCTTTATTGTCCTAACAACCAACTTCGCATAAATACCCTATATAGTTTATGTACTAGGGAGATGTCTTGTATGCCCCCGATTCCAGTCTATCTTATCACATCTTTACTGCGCTGTCCATGCAATAGCTCCGCACTGCTCTATTAAAACTTTGTGTTCCTTCTACAAAGTGCTATGTTTATGCCAAAAACATTGCCGACTGTTTCGCACACGCCACGCACATCGCACACATCGTGCACATTGGAAACATTATTGCAGCTATCCAGAGCACCTCTGTGTATTTTTACTAACCTTTTGGATTGAGATTGAACCCCTCAGAATTCGTACAGCACTGTGGTAGAGTAACCAGAGTTGGTATTTGATTCCGTTCACATTACCGTGGTGCACCCTTTCAATGTACTACTCATGCATCACACAACAACATACTAATTGATTGTCTGGCAAAGATGACTCTGCATATCCCATGAATCAACACCACCTTCCAACCAGAAGGCTTTAGCTTCATCATCCATCGAAAACAAATTCCTCTCACTTTGTCATATGCAACCACTTTCAATGGCTGTCAAGGGCTCACTGTCAAAAAACTTGGTCTTGACCTCCACCACCATGTATTTTCCCATGGTCAACTTTACTCAGCCATCACCCGCATTCCGGCTGCAGACTGAGTGATCATATTAAAAGGTGAACATGATTTTTCGATGTAGAGGCTCCGAATCCTCTGGACCCATATCCTCTTCACATTCCACTACATTCCCGACCACTTCCAGTCTGATATCCTCGATTCTGCCCGATTCCAGTCTTTTCCATCAATTCCACTCCAGATTCCCCCTCCAGAATCGTTCCCATCAATGATGTGATGTTCCTAACAACCTGGAATCAGTATGTATATAGTTGTATATGATATATCTTTGTTTCCCATTCCCTAGTACATAGCTCCACTCCTCCTATCCTCCACTTGCCCCCTATCATTTATAGCCTTCGCTTGTAGTACATAGTTACTACAGCACAGGATCCTTCATAGTAGTATAAAAGTAGCACTTTTACACTACAAGATAGATAGAATATACAGCATATAGATCATCTTATCGTCCCATCTCAGGTCTATAGTTTTACTTCCCTCTTTATATTGTCTATTCCTCTCTTTGTCCTTTCCCCTACACTTCCCCTGTGATTCTGGAACCCCGGATTCAGGTTGGATTGATTAGACTATAGAAACTGAATCCCTCTGATCACTTCTTAGCTGATCACCCTTTCCGTAGATTCCCATTTCGGGTCTACAACAGAACTCACCATCACATCGACAACCACCAGAAACATCATATGGAGAGAATTACTTTTGTAACCCCTTCTTTGTTTGACCTACGTCACACAATCTCTCTTCTTTCATAGATGGAATCCATAACTGATGTCATATATGACCACATCTCCTTATGACAGAATGTCTCAAATTCACAACCACTGCTTATTCTTACATCCGAAACATGTCTGTTTATAATGAATATGTAGAGGCTAGTAGTGGTACAATGACTCAGTGCGGAAAGGCAAGCGCAACTGTAATATATTATTACCTAGTAGTGGTACAATGACTAGGTAATTGTCAGTAAAATGTGTGAAAGTAAATGAAAAGGTAACAGACCTCAGTGCGGAAAGGCAAGCGCAACTGTAATATATTATTACCTAGTAGTGGTACAATGACTAGGTAATTGTCAGTAAAATGTGTGAAAGTAAATGAAAAGGTAACAGACCTCAGTGCGGAAAGGCAAGCACAACTGAGGTCTTCTACGTGTGGCGAGGGTAGACTAAATACTACGCGAACAAAGGATAAATGTGTAAGAAAGAAATGGCTCACGAGATAAGATGGAACAGTAATCTATCATGTGATAAAGGGGAGATCTAATCTAGGCGATAAGCTTCAGATTGGGCCGTGAGTGCGTTTGCTATCACAACACTCCCCCTCAAACCGCACGAAGGCCGAGCTCAGAGGCGAAATGTTTCGCTTTGGCAGATGGGAGCGCTTTGGTCAACATGTCGGCCACCATGTCGTCAGTCAGGCAGTATATTAACCGAAGCGTGCCATTCTCGATAATCCATCGGATGAAGTGAAAATGTATGTCGATATGCTTCGTTCGCACATGATACTGATGCTCTTTTGATAGGGCGATCGCGGATTGATTGTCCGAGAAGAGGGTGGTCAGGGTGTTTACGGGTTCGAAGAGTGAAGACAAAAGGGAGTGCAACCAAAGGGCCTCCTTCGCCACATTTGTTGCCGCTATGTACTCACTCTCAGTCGTTGATAAAGAAACAATTTCCTGTCTCTTACAGCTCCAGGAGATGGCTCCTCCATCAAGAATGAAAGCGTAACCGTTCACTGCTCATCGATCCTCAGTCGTACTGCTGTTGGCATCAGCATATCCTACAAGTCCGCTTCGTGTGTCGCCATATGACAGCCAAAGGTTCCGGGTTCCAGCCAGGTATCGGAAGACCCATTTGGCTGCATCCCAATGAGCGGGGCCCAGATTCTTGGAAAATCTGGAGAGCGTGGTGACGGTGAACGCGATATCGGGTCAGGTACCAAGGCACACCCACATGAGTGATCCAACGGCCTCAAGATATGGCACGTCACTCATTATGGCGAACTCTGTCACGGTGGTTGGCGATTGAGCGGCGGTGAGTCTTAGATTCGTCTCCATTGGTGTTGAGACCGGTTTGCAGTCTTCAAGATTGAAACGTCATAGAATCGAGTCTATGTAGGATCGCTGCGACAAGTGGATAGTTCCGGCCTCTCAATCCCGACAAATCTCTATGCCCAGCAACCAGTGAAGCTCACCCAGGTCGCTTATCTCCATGAACTTGTGAATGCTGGCCTTCGCGTCTTCGATGAGTCGGAGGGTTGTGGCTGCGATAGTACAGTCGTCAACATGGACAGCGATAATTGTAAGTTCGTCATTGATTTTATATATAAACACTAGTGTTGCCACGGCTATAGCCGATGTTTTTTGAAAATTTGCCTTTTTAGGCTAGCAAAATTAGCTAAAATTATGAAAATATTTGAGGAGATGGGCGAAGCCAAAAGCTGAGGGGTTACTTAAGGGTGCTAAGAATTTGGTGCTCAATCTTCAGAGTTATTCAACCATAGCTGATGGACAGTAGCTGGCTAGACTCAACAGCTATGGTTGAATAACTCTGAAGATTGAGCACCAAATTCTTAGCACCCTTAAGTGACCCCTCAGCTTTTGGCTTCGCCCATCTCCTCAAATATTTTCATAATTTTAGCTAATTTTACTAGCCTAAAAAGGCAATTTTTTAAAAAACATCGGCTATAGCTGTGGCAACACTAATAAACACAGCTTGATCTACTTTGCAACGACGGAAACCGAGGTTCGTGACAAGGATGAAGACCAGTTTCTGGTACCATCGGCGGCCACTCTGTTTGAGGCCGTACAGAGTCTTATTGAGGTGGCAAACCTTTCCGGCAGAGTTGGGGGCGTGGTAACCAGGGGGCTGTTTCATATACACCACCTTGTTCTCGGTCAGGTCGCCATTCAGGTATGCACCTTTTATGTCAATCTGGTGCATTTCCAAATTTAACTTCGCTCCCATGGCCAGGATGGTGCGAACGGAAGTGAGCTTCGCAACGGGTGCATATGTGTCAAGGTAGTCGATACCGGGGATCTGCAAAAAACCTTGCGCTACCAGGCGAGCTTTATGTCTAACAACAGCGCCGGCAGCGTCCTTCTTGGCGCGGAATACCCATTTTGATCCAACCACATTTGCAGCGTCTGGCTTGTCAACGAGATCCCAAGTTCCGGCTTTGCGGGGAGTGTCGAGTTCTTCGTGAATTCCCTTTTCCCATAACAGCCAGTCTGGTCGACGCTTCGCCTCGTTCAGGGTGCGCGGTTCGATGGCTTCAGCGTCCGCTGTCTTGAGTGCCAGTAGGTATTCATCTATGTTCTCATCCATAGCTGGCATTGTCCATTCCTCATCGGTTTCCACATGGTCACTCGCGAGTCCGGGGTTAACAGTTTGAAGTTGTACGCTGGTGGTTACGACGGGGTCGGCAGGTTTGTTGGAGGTGCGTCCCTCACCAGTAGTGAGGTCTATGACTTGCTGGCTGGGCTTTTTAGTCCTTTTGGAACCCTCGGGCAGAATGTTCATGGGATCGACCTTATCGTTTCGAAGTCTCGGAGGGATGGGGGGTTGATCTATGGGCAGTACGGGTGGTGCTATATCCGGTGGGTCGGGCGCCAAAGGTACGTCCTGCTTGCCCAACACAGGTGGGGGTGTTTACGGATCCTGACTCAATGCAGCCGATTCGGTCGGCTGTTCGAAGGTCCAGTCTTCCCCCTCAATGCGGTCCATGGGCTCACAATTATTTCTGGTGTAGACATTGCGCTCGACAGTGACAGTTCTCGACCGGGGCCAGTAGATACATGCACCTTTGCTGTTTTCATCCATACCGACCCAATGTCCCTCGCGCACGCGGTCTCCCAGTTTATCGCCTTTTTCAACTCTAACCCACACCTTCTCCCCCCATTCGCGAACGAGGGTGATGTCCGGCTTCTTTCCAGTGGCAGCCTGGAGAGGTGTCATGTTTTCAAGTGCTCTTGTAGGTGTTCGGTTTATCAGCCAAACAGCATGGTGAGCGGCCTCGCCCCACAGAGGCCTAGGGAGTCCGCTTGCATGGAGCATGGCTCGAACACGTTCTATGATGGTACGATTAAATCGCTCAGAAACTCTGGCGTGCTGGGGAGTGTCATGGACATTCAGTTTATGGTGAGTACCATTCTTCAGTAAGTGAGTGGTAAATATCTTGCCAGTGTACTCTCCCCCTCTATCAGAGTTCAGGGCAACAATGCCCTTGCCGAATTGCATCCGGAGTCGAGCTTCGAAGTCTGTATAGGCCTGGAAGGTCTCGCCTTTGTTATGCAAAAGGGCGACATGCGCAAGACAGGTGTTGTCGTCGATGAAACTGACGTAATACCGACGGCCTCGAAGGGTAGGGATGGGGGCCGGTCCCCAGACGTTGTAGTAGTTGTGCCTGGTCAGTCACGTGATCAGGTTCCCACGGTTTGACCTAGTTAGTAGCCTTCCAGATGTAGTAGTCAGTCCATCCTTCCTATCCAGTCGACCTTTCCCTCGAGTCCTGCGTGAGCCCCCGGAGTGGTACCTCGGTACCACTCCAATGTGGTGATGAGAGTGTTCTTCGACCCACGCTTCTCTTTTTCTCATGGTTTTCCCACTTCTTACATTTTTTCTCGCGAGACAACTTTTTCCGGCCTCACCACCCCCCAAATTTTCACTTTCCCTAGACCCAGCTATGTCCACACGACCCCCCGCAACTTCGTTCGACGTTCCGGAGCCCCGCGTTCCCCATCAGGATCCCACATGGCCCGCTACTGCGAGTTTTGGACAACCCAACGAAAATCGCATCGCCGCCGCGCGGACCCCGTTTTTTTCATGCACCCCGGACCCAAAATGCACGCGTTCGACTCCCCGCACCCTTGGCTCATCTGCCAGAACCCCCCGTCGCGCCTCGTCGTCTCAAACGAACCGCCCCGCACCTTTTGGTCGCCCCATGGATCTGCCACGTCACCATTGTTAGACCCCCCGTTTCTCGTCACCCCCACCCTTACACGGACCCATTCGACTCCCCGCACACTCGTTCCGCTAGCCAGAACCCCCCGTTCCCATTCGTTGCCCCAAACGAGCCCCGCCGCTCTATGGACACCCCAGCGAACTCCCACGTCAGCATTCCGCGACACCGTCTCCCGTGGATGCCCACCCCAACCCACGCTCATCCAACCCCACGGACCCTCGTTCGACGTACTGGAGCTCCGCGCTCGCCTACACCACCTCGAATTCACGGTCGCAGACCTTTTTGGCCACACCACGGATCCGTCGCGCCCCCCCGTTGGACCCCCGTTCTTTCGTGTACCCCAGCATCACACGGACCCATTCGACCTCCCGTGCCCTCGTTCCACCGGCCAGGACCTCCCGTCCCCCTCCATTGCGCCAAACGAGCCCCCGCCGTCGATTCCAGACACCCGGGCCACGCGCCATGTCACCATCGCGCGGCCCCATTCTGCCAACATACCCAGCCCCGGATCGACTCACGAAGCTCGCGGCCCACTCGTTCACCATCCCGGAGCACCCCACCTCGATCCAATACCACCGTGCCCACCGTTCCCAGACCCCCACCGCGTTCCGCCACGTCACCATCTCTCGGCCGGATTCTTGCACCATACCCGGCTCCTCGAGCCCTCGTTCAGCTCCCCGCAACCTCGTTCTCGACCCTGGCGACTTCCCCGACCCGTAGGGACCCAAACGAGTCACCGCCGCGACCACTTAGCACCCCAGCGCTAGTCCCCTCATATCGAGAATCGCCGATGCCACCGCATGGCCCAATGCACCCGTATGCTTTCCCTTTCCCCCGTTTACACCGTACCTTGTCCCGTCCTATCCCCTTTCCCCACCCTCGACATTTATTGGATATTCGACCTATCTACGAACCATCACTGCTCGACAGCACCGTACCTATTTACTTTCGCACGAACCACCCAGTCTATTTTCGGATCACAAGAACTCACACCCTGGGCTACAAGAACTTATGGTTTTGAACGTTTTTATCCTACCCTGCGATGTGAGTCCCAGAGGCATTCGAGGATGGAGGAGCAGAGCAGAGTTACAGTTTGGTCATCTACCACCCCCAACGATCTTGGAGGACGATACGGTCCCGCCTCACGTGTAAGGCCCGGGGCATCGTGAGGGACTGGGAGTCGTGACTGGAGAGTTTTTTTCTTGGTCAGTTTTGTTTTGCTTTTTGTTTTCTTTTAGTAGCGGTATGGTGACGAGGACGTCACCATGAGGAGGAGGGGCACTTGTAGTAGTTGTGCCTGGTCAGTCACGTGATCAGGTTCCCACGGTTTGACCTAGTTAGTAGCCTTCCAGATGTAGTAGTCAGTCCATCCTTCCTATCCAGTCGACCTTTCCCTCGAGTCCTGCGTGAGCCCCCGGAGTGGTACCTCGGTACCACTCCAACGTCACTGTGTATTTCACCGCCAAGTTCGTTAGCTCGTTGGCCCTCCCTTTCCTTTGGTACCGGCTTTCGTGTGGCTTTGGCATATATACAAGACTTGCAAAAAATGGGGGCACCCGAGGAGCCGTCGAGGCGCACTCCCGTCACGAAACCACCTTTAATCATGCGTTTGGTGGTATCGGGGGCTATGTGACCCATGCGCCGGTGTAGTTGGTCAATGGTTACTGTCTCGAGCACGTGCGCTGATTCCCCTTCACTAGTCAACCGATAGAGGCCGCCCGCATCCTTGGGAATCCGGCCTACGACCTTCCCATCCGGCACGCAAATGGTGCAAGTGCCCTTGGCGAAAAGTACCTCAAAACCTAGATCGTTGAGCTTGCCGATCGATATGAGGGTGTAACCGACCTCGGGGGAATAGAGAACTTCATGGAGTTGCAAACTCGAGAAGTCGACTCCGTTCAGTAAGTTCAGCGTGAGTGTGCCTGCTTCAGTAGCACTGAACCTCTGCTTGTTCGCAGCTCGGAAGGTCTTGGGGGGGATTCCAGTTACATTCTCCAGGGCATCACGGTAGGGCGATATATGTATAGTGCATCCGGAATCTAACAAGCTAACTCTGGTTTCATGTGTGGCCCCTGAACCCACGACAGCAGTGGCCTTGCCTGGCGACCCGAACTTGAGAGAGGCCCCCACCCGTACCCAGCCGGCATCCATGGTGACCTCAGCATCAGGCACACCAGCAACGGCATCAAAGGTGGGCTCGTCAGCCCAAATGCTCTCCAGAGGGTTGGTGGGGTCAATGTCGTCGTCGCTGAAATCGCTGAAATCAGATAGGGCGTCAACGGTGTCATCATCTTCAGAGGATGAAATGGAATCAACGCCGAAGGCACCGTCGCACTCCTCAATGCAAGCCGACACGGGAATGTCACTCGGCTTGGGCTCGGTGACGGCCCTGGCCTTCCTCGGTCTCTTGCAGAACCTGCTTATGTGGCCCAGCTCGTTGCAATTGTAACAACTCTTGTCAGCGTATCAGCTCTGGCCCTTGTTTCTTCTCTCCGGTGCCACGGCCATTGCATCATTGCCGTCATCGATCGCCGGGTTGGTCATCGGCCGTTTGGATCGTATCTGTTGGGATCTATAACGGTCCCACTCGTCGGCAATCACCTGAATAAAGAGGTCGGGCTTGATGGTCTTGGCGGAGCTGTATAGTTTAGCCGCGGTGAGCTGCATTGAGGCGAAGTTTGCGAGGTGGGGGGGGAGGAATGAGATAATAGTGGACCGGTAATCTTTGTCGTCAATGTCCACATCTAACGAAGCTAAATCCTCCCTCTTGGCACGCAGGTCATCCAAGAACTTCCGTACGTCGCCTTTGTCAGAACACCTCGAGTCGAGGAAGGCGGCCCTCAACTCAGTTTGAGCAAATACACTCCGGCGAGTGTACTCTTCAACAACAGACTCCCAGGCTAAAGCAACGGTCAGGTGGCGGTGGATCTTCATGGCCACCGAGTCCGGTATCTTCTGTAAGAGGAGGTTCTTGGCCGTCGCCTCATCTTTTACCCACTTCTCCCCATCAGGGTTCGGAGCCAGTGACCCATCGTCCAAGGGAGGTGGAGCCGAGGGTCGGGAAGTGCTCCCATCAAAGTGTCCCCATCGTCCTTTGGCCATAACGGCGGCCGTAAAACGCAGCTCGAAAATTGCCCAGTTGAGTCCATTAGAGGCGAGTTTCGGAATATCGGACGGAAGGGAGTCGGAGACGGCTTGGAGTGTGGTAGATATCGGAGGACAAACACGCAGTGGAAAAACAACGTGGGCTTATAACCTGTAGAGGCTAGTAGTGGTACAATGACTCAGTGCGGAAAGGCAAGCGCAACTGTAATATATTATTACCTAGTAGTGGTACAATGACTAGGTAATTGTCAGTAAAATGTGTGAAAGTAAATGAAAAGGTAACAGACCTCAGTGCGGAAAGGCAAGCACAACTGAGGTCTTCTACGTGTGGCGAGGGTAGACTAAATACTACACGAACAAAGGATAAATGTGTAAGAAAGGAATGGCTCACGAGATAAGATGGAATGGTAATCTATCATGTGATAAAGGGGAGATCTAATCTAGGCGATAAGCTTCGGATCGGGCCATGAGTGCGTTTGCTATCACAACAGAATATTCATCAATTCTCCCCCTCCACCTCTCCATCATATCTGGCAGCTCACTCATTTTTGGCATTATGCCTTGCAGCAACTACCGTTGTCTTTTTCCCGACAAACCAAAAACAATCACCTTTGATGCTGAACTCCTCCTCTCACAAAACAAAGATGGCGAATGGCTGTCTGGCAATACCATCCTACACCATTTTCAGACCCCCGGCGCACCAGATCCCCCCAAAACTGCATTATACTATGTTGCAGGAAAGATTGCATCAATGAAAGACAATGCCATTGTTGGAGATGAACACACTACAAACGAATATATTGCTCAAATTGACGCCTTCGAATTTCACATCATGCCGAATGACGTTCATCCTCTTCCTCCCACCATTGTCATCAGTGGCACTGTGAGTGCAACAAACCCAACATCACTCTCCCTTTAATTGTTTCAACAGTCCAGCATCAAGATTTCTGACAAACAGTTCACTGTTGACGTCACCCAATACGCCATCCACAGAATCCAGGAAACTAAACATACCATTCACTATCCCTCCACCAATCCCCATTTTAAGAACCTTAAATCACCTGCAACTGGCACCCTATGCACCCTTGCCTGTTCAATTTACAGTGAACCACAGGCTAATAACTGACTTCCCATCGAAATCAAAGAAATTGCATTCCTGAAACCACCCGTCCCCCCCCCCCCAACAACTTCTGCATCTCCAAAAAATATTCTGTTTCTCTGTCGCACCTTCTTACTTCCAACTTCGTCACAGCGAAAATCAGCAAATGGAGGTGGACCTCTGATGTTCAAGAAGACTCTTCAAAACAACCTCACTCTCCCTCCCCCTCCAATCCCTTCACTCCTGATCCCTTCACTCACAATTTATCCCATCTTTACACTATGTCTCAACAAACAGAGTCCAAAAAAGAAACCATACCTTTGCCCTCCAACATATGCCCTCCTGTTGACACCCCCAAAGACAATCTGCCCATAAATCTCATTGTACAAAATAGCTGTATTGCCCCCCAAGCACATTTACTATGTTTACACTTCTTCTTTACGTCCTCACCTGATCTGTACTATTACCATCCACAAATGATATATTCTCACATCATCACTTCACTTAAAATCTCATCACCCCAATGCAAGTTACAACTCGTATTTAGGGAGTTTAGTAATTATTGTCATTACAGGGCTGTGTTTAGCTCAAATGAGATGCCAGCCATTCCATTTGAGCTAAACACAGCCCTGTAATGACAATAATTACCAAACTCCCTAAATATGAGTTGTAACTCCCTAAATACAAGTTGTAACTCCCTGTATTGCCGTTTGTGGGTCTGGAACACAATCTGAAAATGAATTTCAGTGGGGCGAAATCAATTCTCTGTGGGTTAGAACACACCAGTATATATCGGTTGCATCAAACAACCAAGGTACATTGGTACCTGATTTGATCATTGAAGCTCATGTATTGATCATTTTCAGATCATGTTCCAGACCCACAAACGGCAATACAGGGAGTTACAACTCCTATTTAAGGAGTTTAGTAATTATTGTCATTACAAGGCTGCATTTAGCTCAAATGAGATGCCAGCTGTTCCATTTGAGCTAGACACAGCCCTGTAATGACAATAATTACCAAACTCCCTAAATATGAGTTGTAACTCCCTAAATACGAGTTGTAACTCCCTGTATTGCTGTTTGTGGGTCTGGAACACGATCTGAAAATGATCAATACACGAGCTTCAATGATCAAATCGGGTACCGATGTACCATGGTCGTTCAATGCAACCAATATATACTGGTGTGTTCTAACCCACAGGGAATTGATTTCGCCCCGCTGAAATTCCATAGACGTACGCATTTCTGGATTGGGATGCCCAAATGTCACGAGGAAGTCAATGTAAGTCATGCGGTGAACACGTACGACTGCCACATCAATCCAGAATACCATCACCTTCGCACGGGCAAGCGGGCTTGCCTTCGTGAGAACGGTATCGATAACCCAAAAACAAATGGATTTTTCGAAAGAGATGACATTGGCCACCGTCCGCCGCACCTTCTTATTATTTCCATCCCGCCAGAATGTGACAGCATCCTCGGGGTCTATGAGGCAGAATAGACGGGAAGCTTTCAACGTTAATTGACGGGCCAGTTCCTCACGCCCGGTCTCACTGTGGAAGCTCATGACGTCAACACCAGAAAAGTCGGCCTGACACATTTTTCCCTGCAAGCGGTGATGGAAACCTGTCGGAGGCTCGTCTTTCGACTTGAGAACCATTTGTGCTATTTTCGTTCTTCTTTGCATTCGACATCCACGGTAAGCGTCGCCTTCAACAGCACACTTCAAGAGTAATCGAGAAATCCGAGTCGTCAATGTGGACGGCATCTCCTTCGACAGGCAATTGAAGAAAAAAAGAAGGCAGGGAGAGAACACATCCTTGTCCAAATGCTGTCGCCAATGTAGATCCAACCAAGACAGGAGCATCCTCGCGATCCGAAATTTGACGATTGTGACCTCGCAGTCCCAGACGCGTTTCTGAGCTTCCGATAAAGGGCCATGCGGCTGTTCAGTGTAGCGCTCGGTAAGCTGCTTAAACAGGTCCAATGGCGAGGTGAACAACTGGAAACACACGAAGAACATGTCAGTGAATTCGTAATCGGTGACGCTTTCCTTCGAAGTGAGCATCCTCACGAGAGTAGATAGAGACGCTGCGGTAACGACGCCCTCATCATTGAGAAACATGTTAAATGCGTCCCCTTTGGGCCGAGGCATCTTGACGTCACATTCAGGTGCAGCGGGGTCGGGGGAAATTAGAAGGGAGTCCCTGATGTTGTATGGACGTCTAGTCATGGATGGGGTGCGCCGATGGGCAATTGCGGGTCTTTCCTGGCCTACGCTTTCGCCTTGGAGAGAATCCATGTCGTTTTGTGGATTCCCCGGATCGGGGAACGAAGAGTGACCGTCGGAGAGTTCACTGCCATGCTCAGCATTAGGCAAAGAAGATTTCGAAACAGGGTTGTTTTCGTGAGATGCGAACCAGACCTTCCAACGCGAGTCAGGAGACAACGAAGGATACTCTTTATTTCACGAGTGGGTGGAAGAGGGTTGGCGATGTGCAATTCATCGTCCACAGGCAAATCTTCCGGGTCATTGTAAGAAAAATAATACCACACCGCTGAAGTTGGAACGCTTATCAGAGTTCACAACGTTCACACGGTACTACTTGTCTTATGCAGTTATCACGGACATAAGTCATGAATGCATTATCTGGCCTTATGGCTGCGGATCCACTGGCAACATCATCTTTGGCCACCTTATCTTAGTGCCGGCGCGCAAGATCATGATGTCTAGGCATGATCAAGCTGTAAAGCTCGCTCGCCATCCACAAGCAGCTCCTCGAACAGCCAAGGTCCATTTGTTTTCTTCCACACACAGCACTGTTTTTAGAGCTTACATTTACAGCTCCATCACCGTGAACAATCGACATCCTCTTCTCTGCCTCCTCGTCCCACTTCGACTTTCCTCGCATTGTCGCAGCAACCATCGTCTCCCGTCAAGCCGCCGATCACGGCAGATCTATCAAGGAATCCATTCGTGGTGGACTTTCGGGCATTTCCTGCCGTCACACCACCAACCAACAAATATCGATCAAGGAATCCATTTGCTTCCATGGTGGCGGATGTTCTGCCAGTACCAGAGCAGACTGCAGTGGTGGAGACCAACGCTATGAGCGACCCTGACGTATACAATGAGACTCAGAGCATTTCACCGACATCACAGCCATCGGGAAGTTTCTATGGGATGGATAGATTCGGAGGGTCCGAGTCAGGTCGAGCGTTTGGCTATGATGACTTCGACCCATATGCCGATTTGAGTGGTCAATGGGAATCTGCCTTTTCCTCTTCCAACTCGCCCAAAAACAATCCAGCATTTGGCTATGATAACTTCGATCCATATGCTGGTTTTGGTGTTCAATGGGGATCATCTGTCTCGCCCGAAAACAATTGGGGTTTGACGCAGGCCGAACTGGAGTCCGCTCAGGAGTTAAGGCAGCTCTGGGTGGCGGGTCAATATCCGACTAACACTCAATTAGGTCAACACGAGTTGCCATGGCTCGTTTCGCCCCTTTCCTGGAGTTCACCTGACTCTGGGAATGGGTACACCTCCTCGACCGTTCCTAATCAAGCATTCGGCTGGGGCGACTACGACAATACATTCCATTCTTCTGTTGCGTCGCCGTTTGTCGACCCTCATGGATGGCATTCAGCCCTACCGTCAACCAGGAGGGGAGAGACGTCGGATATCCAGGAGGAGTCCCAGGCTGACCACAATCCTGCATCCCACTCTGGGGAACACAGCAATACTGTCCGTCCTTTAGCACTGCCATCCCTCGGTAATCACGGCCGTCAACCGCGTGATCGGCATAAGGATTCACAAAATGTAAGCGCGCACAACGGCAGCACCAGTGTTAGGAAGAAAAGGATACATACAGCGCGGGAGGTACCCGAAAAGCCCAACCAAGCTTTGTTCACCTGCGGGATCTGTTTGGAGGAACAATCCAAGGAGTTTGTCGCTTACATCGAACACTGCATGCATGCGTATTGCAGGGACTGTATCAGACATTACATCATTTCGAAAATAAAGAAGCGCCGCTTTCCAATATTGTGTCCAATTTGCATGACGGAGAAGACGACGAGGCAGGAGGAGCCTGGGGGTGCGTGATACATTTTTTTAGTTATCTGCTGTCGTTGTTCAATTCTCTTCAGCGATAAGTGAACTGTTCGTCGAGCAAATTGGCATTCCTTATAGAGCGTACGCAACGTTCGTCGAGCTTCAGCTGGCTTCATTCGCTGTTGTTCTGCATTGTCGCAAGTGAGTGATATATATTATATATATCACCCATAGTTCCAAATCATCCCCACAAATATTAATGGTATTCGATCAGGTGCCGGCGATCTGTTTTTGTCGATAAACAAGACTACAGGGAACAGCAACTGCTCGTCTGTCCCTTGCGTGGCTGTGATCATACTTGGTGTAGAGATTGTCAACAAACCGTTCGTTTTGGAGGGCATGAGCATTCCTGTGATGGTTCGTCGGAGTTGAAGCGACTCATGGAGAAGAAGGGTTGGAAATATTGTCCAGGTGAGATCACCAACAACACACCGTTATCCATTCTCATTATTTGGAATTTGCAGGATGCCGAACGCCAATTCAAAAGGAGCAGGGTTGCGACCACATGACGGTGAGTTTTATTTTATTTTTATTTTTCCCAAAAATTTTGCCCTACAAGGACCATCGTAATGTAATGACAACTAATTTCCTTCAAGTGTATATCACCAGGGTGTAATATGTCAGTGCTTCCCCCCCCCCCCAAGTTTGTTTCTTTGTTCAGCAGCTTACCTAATGATTTCGGTTTTTTAGGCAGTTCTGCTATAACTGTGGTGGTGCAATCAGAGGGACGCATGTGTGCTCGATTTGTGGGTTATTCTATTCTTGGAACGATTTTTTTCTTCCACTTATTTTTGGTATATTTCAGGATATTGGAGGGTATTGTTGACCTTGGACCATATATTCTGAGCTCCCCATCCCTTTCTCGCTATGGACATACTTTCGAACCCATTGACGAAATATGATGTTTGCAAAGCTTCTCTCGATGGTCAACTTCCGCTTGGATATATCCCCGATTTCCTGTACACGAAAGCATTTCAATTCAATTCACGGACTAGGCACTACAATCCTGGTTCAGGACGACATCATCTTTTACCTGAAGCTATAAGTAAAGCTACAATGACTAAGAGGTACGTTGGGCATACTTCAAAGACAGTCCAGCGATGACGAGGCCCGCAAATGTAAGAACCAATGACAACACACCAATGAGAAAATCAGGTCTAGCCCACCTCCACACAGGTTGCGCCACTGCCACTGCTGCCACTGCCGCCGGATGCGTTCTTGATTCTTGGGGGACAGCAGTGAGTGAGCTCCACATATGTAGAATGGGCGTACGCGTGGAATGAGTGAAATGGGGTTGTGGTTGTGGTTGTTGTTGTTCATGAAAGCGGGCCATGTATGGTGAAGGTGGGTATGCGATGGGTGGTATCACAAAGGGGACAATGGGCGTGACAGATGCCAGCTGTGGCACATTCCGAGTTGTGGCCCGTCTAGTGCGACGGGTAAACGGACATGGAATTTTCCGCCTGGCGAAGCGGAACGTGAGGATGCATATGGGCAGGAGCGCGACGACGACGACGACGACGACGATGACTAGGGGGATTAAGATGATGTGATGTTTTTGCTCGAACAGGCCAACGCGTATGCTGAACGCTGTTGACATGGGTGCAGTGTGGCGTGAGGGGTCAGTTGCCCATGCGAGAGCGGGAAAATTAGTCAATAATACGCAGAATAGTGAATGGTGAATTGAACATGACCACTTCTTCCAGGGAGGGACTGTGGCAAGAAAGGCAGCAACGATGACGATCATGGTCGGCACAGATCCCACCCAATCCAGAGCCGGGAGCAACACGCAGAGGAGGAGGAGGAGAAGCGCATATCGGGATCGGGTAAACCCCTGCCACTCGTTGTTCATCTTGTCTAGTATAAACTCGTCCCAAGGCAGATGATTCAGGCACTCGTCCACCCACAGTCTCTCCAGCGTTTGTAAATGACTGTCCGGGATGCAACACAGTGTGAGACTCATGGCTTTGCCGAGTACAGACTGCTTGGTCCTCGTGGTGTCAAGAATGGACATCGTACTGTCTAGCCGAGCACCGTGCTGACCGTTGAAAGAAAGGAACCTTTGGTGAGCTGGGGGATCAGGGGGGAGTGAGTATCCCCCGATCAGCGACCTAGCATCGGCGAATGGACATTACCGAAGGTTGCCATAATCCTCCCTGTGTTGGGAATTTTCGATTAGCTTCTCCGGTTTTACATGGTCTCTCAGCTATATCACACACGCACCAAATACACAAACGGAATAAGCGTGTTTGACGTCCATATATTCCACCAGATGGAGCCACCGTTGGAGATCTTGGGCGCAGAATGGAGACGACAGTGATGTCAGCGAATCTGTTTTGCAAGACTTTCAGCCATAGCGAGGCATAGCTGCCAAGAAGAATTTCTCACCCGCGCGGGCATGCAATAGGATATATTTCAGTTCCAACACGAGCTCGTGGGTTAAACCATGAGGGTTTGGGTACATTTCCCAGTGCGTCCTGGCACCAAATGAGATGTTTTCCGTTCCACGCGTCTTCGATGTAAGATAAAGTTTTGAACTCACCAATACTGTGATTCCATTTCGTGCCCTGAATGAACAAGGAGAAAGTAAATTCGGTTGGGAATGCGCAATGCTATGTACGACGAGTAGAGCTGGGACGTACTTAAATGCTCCGAGGACGTCACGATTGTCTCAGAAAACAGAGCACTGGGTTCGAACTCGTCCAGCCAGAAGGGAGACCGCGTGGTATGTTCTACGAAATAATACCCATATATCGTGGAGAAGTCGTCTTCTCGCTGGTGGTGGTTTATTACCAAGTCTGCATTGCGTGGCAGCTGCACATTATTCTTGCAGATGAAATCTTGGATCTGGTTAATGCATGCAGTGATGCCTGCTAGAACCTGCGGGTTGTAGAGGTAGGCGTCCGTGAAGATCCGCTTGATCGAGAGGCGGCCTTCGTCACGGTCGTCGTCGTCACGGTGGATGTCGTTTTCGTGACAGAAATAAAGTGCGCCTTCCGGATGCACATAAGCACTCCACCCAAGGGGTGCGTCCGCACTGCCATATAAAATAAGTTTTCGGTATGCGATTCGCTGAATTGAGAAGCATATATTACCAGTTGAATGCAGTGGTCAGTGGTTCGATTGTACAAGGGAATTCGGCGTTGGGTCTAGATCTGCGTGTGGGTTATACGTAACGTGTTTGCAAAGGGAAAATATAAGAAGTATACGAACATTGCGATGTATGGTTCCGGTGAGAATGGTCTTATTTCGATATTATCATAGTATGGATCGGTAAGCCTGTGAGAGAGATACAGTATTTATGGGCTTACTGGAAATGTGAGGGCTGGCTATGGCCACTGTTGCGGATCGTGCACTGGCCCGGTGTAATAGGAATGACCTCAGGCTGGCTGTCGAGAGATGTGAGGTTGGTTGGTTGTGGAGCGTCGCTCTCTTCTGGACCGCGCTGATTTGCGCAAGGTGGAGAAGACATAATATTGTGAGGATATTCAAGTTGGACGGACGTGTGGCTGCACCCTGAAGAAATAGACGATTACAACAACGACCACGGACAACTACGACCCCGAATTAGTGGACATGGCAGTGTCGTGGCTGTCAATGCTGCGCAGACTGCACAGACTTTACTCGGACTTCGAGGCGCTAAAGCCAGGTTGCTTTGCCTTCAAGTTGGACAATCATGTTGGGTTATCTGGTCACATCCTTGCTCAGAGTCTTGCGTCTTGTCGATCCTACCGCGAGTCACGCGTACGGTCCTGCCAATGCTCGCCAGCATTTGCTTCGAGAACTCACCCGGCGGCGGGCCCTCTACAAAGTTGAAATGGGATTTCGAGACAACATTCTACGCCAGGCACGTTAACGTTGTTCCAGCTACCTCATCTTTTAACCCACACCATGGACAGATTGTCCAATCCAGTCAGAGCAGCAAGATCCAGGACGACCGTCCTACTACCCAAATTGTCGGTCCTTGTCTATCGTCCGAATCTGCATCTCCTCTCGATGATCAATCCCGAATCGCTTCTACCGACCATTTGTGTTCCCCCATACTTCTCGCAGAAATTCGGGCATGGCAGCAGGTTCGTTTTTTGCCCACGCTGTACGTGTCATGCGTTGACAATTGATTTATGATTCTGCGTCAGGCTGCTCATGTTATAGGTATGTGCACTTACTTTATTGGCAGTTGTAATGAGTTCATCCCTATTCACTCCCATAGCGTGCATTGATTCCGCTATCTCGTACATCTCCAAGGCGATGACCGAAACACCAGATGAACTCACCCAGAAAATCTGCCATATCATGGTGGCCACCGTTCTCTCGTTTCCCCTTCCCTCCTCAGACCCTCGACCCGCGCAACAACAACCTGATGACCGTGAACGAGTCACAGGCCGTGTAATTTTCTACGACGAGCTTCTGATGCGCAACTTGATCGCCTCGTTTGATGACGAAAGCCGTTTGTTACTGAAAGGTGCGGCGGATAGAGAACGCGCAAAGCTACCATTGTTTCCTCCGCATCTCAAGACCCGGGGATCCAAGTTGGGAATTTCCTCAGGAACCTCGGATTTCGTGTGACGGTTGTTCATGATTGTACCGTACCATTGGGTGGCGTTGTGCTTGCAATCAGGGACAACCCTGTGGGGGGGAGAGATGACGGTTTAACTTTATACATCATAACATACCATCGATACCCATGTCTCCGAAGAAACCGTGAAGGTGGAGGATTTTTTAATAATATGCATTGTTTCTGGTGGCCCCGGTCTCAAATGACACATTCACCCCGAGCTCTGATTTATGTCTGACGAATAATGATACCAGGTTCCCATCGTGGTGGCCCATTAATATTGTCTCTTGTTGTCCTTGGCTCTTCCTTCGTCGAGAATCTCGAGACTCCAGGATGGAAGTTTGACGGCGATGTTCCAAGCATGCATGCGAAGAATGGTCCAATGTAATGACACACACGCCAGGGGAAGACACCAGTGCACCAGAGCCTGAGGTTGGCTAGTTGAAAGCAATTTATTTTTATTGTTTATTTATTTATTTATTTATTCTCTTTCCACTCCCGGCTGGCGTCCGAGTCATCGATACTCATCGCTCTCCGTTGACCAGCTAATTAATAGGCCATCCCGAGTCGTTCGCCCCGCGCATCATGCGCACACCTATGGCGATGGTGTGTGGGTACTAATCCAATGCCCTAGTATAGGTTTCTGTATCGGCTTATGGACGCGCTCGCGGACTCCTATGAAATAGCGAAAACATCCCGAAACGACGTGGCAAATCAGC
Organism: Hygrocybe punicea; assembly: GCA_963556145.1. Taxonomy (NCBI): domain Eukaryota; kingdom Fungi; phylum Basidiomycota; class Agaricomycetes; order Agaricales; family Hygrophoraceae; genus Hygrocybe; species Hygrocybe punicea. The sequence goes on from OY744464.1 coordinate 1,085,438, forward strand.
ACGAAATTCAATGCCGCTGATAATGCATCGCCCAGAAAAATCATAAACCCTGTGATCCCTGATACTTCGGCGACTTGCGTCACCTACCCACTGGGTTCTGTCCGTTTTTGTTGTGGAAAGTCACCCACTTACTATCGAGGTGAAATCTTGCTGCTCGTACTTTAATTGGCATGCTGATACAGTACAGATGTATAACGTAATTTGTACAGAGGGGCTTGGGGAAAAATACGCCGCGGAAGTTACAGGATGGAATTATCCAGTTTCAAATTTCAACGTGCACGACGACCTTGTCGTTTCCTGCCACCACCACTGGCACGCGATCTCCTCTCATCACCCGGATTCATGATCTGACGAAGCAGGAAGCGGAGCACCCCGCCAGCGTACGCATTATCCTTCGGGAAGTATTTCCCGTTCGAGATGGTGTATTCGCTCAGTTCACGCTCGGTGCCGAATATATGCACCCGCTTGCCTGTATTGGGTACATCGACGAGGTCAACGATGTTGACGTGTGTGCTGCTCACGGCCTACGTTGTGAGAAAGGATCTTGTCAGTGGCGATTGTTTCTGCGCAGAACTAACTGTGTGTGATACTTGCCTCTCGACACGCTTCCAGATCTTCCGGGACTGGCAAGATCTCCAGAACGCGGCACAATTTCTGCCAGCTACTGATATCCGAGATCTGGGTCCCATAGATGGCGTTGAACTGCTTGACCATGGCGTCCTGGAACAGCTCTCGTGCGGACTCACGCTCCTCATCTTCTCTGCCCCAATAGAAGAAATCGCACATGCGATAGAATTCGGATGTCGCGGAGGAGGAGGGGTTGTAGCAGAATTCGGGGTAGAGAGCAAAGAACTCGTCGAGGGGTTCGGTGCTTTGGTTGCTGGGTTGAGATCGGCGTCCTCGAGAGAATCTGCTCCCCTGTTTGGTGTATGAGTTGATGATTTGTGTGCGAAATATCATCGTACACTTTGTCTTCCAGAGCCTCCGCCAGAGGTATTGGTGTTCACATGGTCGTATTTACATCTTGCACCGAAAGTGCACGTACCAGACTGGGCAAACTGGAAACACGTCTTCCGTTGTCCAGCAGACATTATTCAAGTTGAAGTTGAGGGAAGACAAAGGTCGAGAGGCGCTGTGGCGTCCCCACAAATACTTATCAGTTTTGGACCCCTAAGTAAACCGTGACATAACATTTACCGTGATAGTAATAACCCGCAGCGTGCTGCAGATCGCAACTTTTGCATAGATGCATCACTGCCTTACCATTCAAGAAATTGTCCGACTCATCATTGCACAATGCGAGGACAATATATGCACCGTGCGAGCATTAGCGTGCACTTGCCGGACGTTTGAAAACCCAGCGCTCGATTCTTTGTGGTACAGGCAGACTTCTCTCGGCCCATTATTCAAGTTGATGCCATGGGAAGAAATTGTTGAGTACAAACCCCGACATATGTGGGCCTCTTACAGAACATTCACCACTTTAGTGAGTTATATCCATTGAATGATTTGTTTCGTGGTGTCATCTTCTGGCGTTTGAATAGATCCTTAAGCGTGAGCTGGTCGCTGAAGAGTGGGCTCGATTCGAATCATATGCTCGCCGAGTTAGAATCCTGTGTTGCCCGGGTGAAAGTTACAACTTGATCGATGGCAAGATGTACGAAGCCTTCGTCAACCATTTCCGAAATCGGCCTGCCTTTCCAAACTTATGCGACCTGGATTGCGAAGCCGGCGCAGAAGTTCATGGTTATATGGCACCGTTTCTGTCTCCGAAGCTCGCTTGTCTCAAATTCTGTCTTTCCTATGACAACGACAAGCCAAACCCAAGCCCCTATGTCATAACATCCATGAAGACCACTTGCCCATCCCTGAGAACACTGCGGATCATGTCCAACCGTAACGTTTGTCAGGATTTCATCGATGCCACCTCTCAGCTCATCGTCGGCCTTCGGAACCTTGAATGTGTTGAATGCGAGCTCCCTTTAACCCCTGCGGCAATCACCCATCTTTCCAATCACCCTACTCTTTCAACTATGTGGATTACAGATCCCAGTCACGCTCATTCAATGATCAGGCCTATGGCTGGAGCCTCTTCCCCGTTTTCTCACCTCACCACCTTAGTTGTGAGCGATTTGGATACGCCATTAGTCGTCGAGCTCCTTCACGTGTTGAAGCTTGTGTGTCTTAAGGATCTGCAGATAGACATTCCTTCGATTGCCACGTCAGGTCCTGATAATCCCGAACTGGCTCAACTCTTTGCGGCAGTGCAGGCCGCCTGCCGTCAATCGACCTTACAATCCCTAAGCATAACTCCAACACGGCGTTTCTCATCTTACATTTCATCGGCTGGCGTCATTAGGCCACTTTTCTCCCTCACGAGCCTGACTTCACTTGGTATTGATACGATCTGCTACTACGATCTTGATGATGCGATCTGCAGGGAAATGGCACTCGCCTGGCCTCTGCTGGAAGTGTTCGAATTCAGGACCACGCCAGGATATGCCAGACCCAAAGTTACCCTTGAGGGTCTCGCCGCCATTCTGTCTGGTTGTATCCACTTGAAGGAAGTCATCTCGAATATATCTGTGTCGTTCGATGACACAAAGCGTATCAATCAGAGAGGCGACATTTCCAACGGATCGATCACCACCCTTCGTTTGGGAAACTTCCCCATTGACGATGATGTTGATGGAGTGGAGCTTGCTGAGGTTTTCGCCGTCCTCTGCCCAAATCTCATCTCATTACGGCCAGACCCGATGCGGCCAGCGTGGAACATCATATGCCGTCTCGTCGGAAGTCGGCGAGCGATTCGAGAAAGACATGTACAATGAAGTTGGTTTATCTCTCCCTGTTTTTGTTTTTCTTCCTTTTTTTTTCTACATGACCGTGGTCTTATTCAAAGTGTGTCAGAATGTTCTTGCTTGTCCTGACTACACCGAGGCCCACGATTATCTCGACGTATTTTTGCTCCACGACGTTATGCACTTGAGTGGGGGGATCACTTGCTGAGGCGATAAAAATTGCTATTGGAATGTATATAGGATGACCATGAGGTCCATGATTCAACGGTCATCTAGGTAAAGTCCCAGTTCTCTAATTTTACAGCTTTCTTGTGTGCGAAAAGGTGTAGGTGACGGTTGGTTTCGAAGTAGAATCTGTGTAACGAAACGAACCACTTGCATGGGGTAACAAAGAATGTAGATGTCCTCTGGGGATTGACGCCTGGTCAACAACATACTGCGGCCTGAATCTCATCTGAAGTGAACGTGGCCGTCCAGGCATGGGTGCCGCTGATACTGTTACTGGCGGGTTACTAACAACTTTCTTGTGAACCTAACAACTTTCGAGATGAGGGTACCAAAGATGTTCGATATGATGGTATATCGCAACACACACCTGCAACCCCTCAAATATCCTTGTTCACCGTTCAGACTAGATCTAGATAGTAAATGGTGCACTGCCAATTGCAACTGATCGTGATCTGGGGGGGGCAATCTTGAAAATGTACGAGAGCAGAATGGAACTCGGCAGAGATTTTTCTTTGACACGACACACTTGCCAAATGTTTCGATTTGAGCCGGTTATTCAAGAGGCTAATGAAGCTCCTCGCAAAACCCAGTACAGAAATGGTAGCAAAAATACGCGGGAACCGAAATAGGGAAAAGCCCTAAGAAGAGCACTGCTTGCCAACATTTCATTTCATTCGTTTCCCCCGGGGCCTCACGGGCCTCACCAGGAGTAGTCGTAGTAGTCCTGTCTGAATCTCGTGTGTTGGCGTTCATTGCCATGGTGGCAGGAGGATCTGGAGTGTATCACACGGGTGTTGTGATGTGAGCTTTCATTTGTACAAGGTGAGAGTAAAGGAGGACCATACAGTGGACTACATGATCTCCAGTGACATAAGTGTATGAATTACCGCCAGATGAAGTTGAGCAATGCGTGGTTTGCCCACGTGTAGCTGGAACGCGACACTGCATTAATAGCTGTTTTTTTTTTGGCATATGAAAAATGTGTATGATTTACCTTCGCTGTATTTTGGCGGTGATTGGCCCTCTGTTCATCAAAATGGTGCCAGTGAGCACTTGGCACATCTCACTCTGTCAGATTGGCCTTTAGCAAATCGACTCACCAGCAGCGTCACCTGGGGAAAAAGTCGGATCTGGGACAAAACTTGTACAAAATCCCGGATTTTCTGGTTCACACATGACGGCCCACTGAATGTCATCCGGAATTAACGGTGACGAGGAGGAGGAGGACGAGGCTGAAAGTGGCTGGGCGAAGGCTGGGAGGTTGAGTTGCGCGGAGGTGGCAGATTGAAACTGATGGCTGTGTGTCAGATGCTGCTGTTGCTGTCAATTAAAAGGGTGGCTTACGGTATATCCGTCGAAGAATAACTGTAAGCGCCTGTTGAGCTCGAGGATGGTTGACTTCATATCCGCAGAGCCCGTCGGCTCCCGCTCGTTGTGGACCCGGGACATTGAGAAGTAGTTTGTGGCGACATCAAGAATATCTCGGATCAATCTAGTTGGTAGTATATCGGTGAAAAATATTGTTATGAGTTCGGAACAGTTTGTACATACACCTCGAATGACTTGATTGCGGGTTCGTACAGAGTAACGTCCTGATCAACAAGGCCAACGCTGACAGCTTCCAGAAACGACTTGACTTTTGTCTTCAGATACTGTCGCAACAAATAAGCATTTGGGGTTGCGTAGAAGAATGGACTTATGTACCTTCAACGCCCGAGTATCACTGGCATGTGTATTCTGTTCCAGCAACTTGACCACATCTTCGACACTTTTGAGGACGGTCCAGCACGCTGAGAGGGCAGCCACGGATTCTGTCATCTTGCAAGTTGAAGGTCGGATAGGATATCTGGATTAGTAAGCCAAGGTTTTGCTGTACGCCGCGGCGGCACAGCCGTTGAACGTTGAACTACTATGCAAGGCATGTGGTTGATAAAAAAAAGGGTGAGGAATCAGGATGGTTGACACACTCTGGACATGCTGCCACGACGTCCGTTGGTGGTAGGTGAACCCTTGGTAACTTCATTGCGAAGAGCCATCAACGATAGTAAAAACCCCATGAAGTGTGCCCTTGGACGTAACCCCGGACGGAGGTTAAAGAGGAAATACGGAGTGCCGTGCCCGGAACAATCCGATCGTCATGGCACAAAGCTTGTCTGCGCAATGCACACCACTCAAGCACGAATACGATTCCTGCTTCAACGCCTGGTTTGAAGGTTACCTCGAACCAGCTATCGCCGCATCAGCAACTTCTGAACAACGTGCCGCGTACTCTAAACAGAAAGCGGCAGAGTTCGAAAAGAGTTGTGGTAGAGCCTGGCAGAAATATCGCGATTGCGTACAGGTGTGTGCCATTTGCTTCCAGATCTTTCGTTGTATATAGTTATCACGCCATAGAGAGCAGTGAAAGAAAAAGGACTAGAAATTTTGCTTGAGCAAGCCAGGGAAGAAAATCCCCATCGCTAGGGTCTAGCACGAGTACATGAAACCCGGGTACACCTGCGGGTCAGGTCAGGGTCGGGTTAAACGGGTACGGGTGAGGACGGGTGGGGAATGGGTAGGAGGAACATGCTGTACCCAGGAATACCCGGGTATACGTACCTCTGGTCATCACTTCTACGCCGATTCATTATTGTCTTCTCAATTTGTCATTTGGACCCATCCCGTTTCCGATGTTGGACCTGATCCCTAAGGCCCCAAGGCGCCGTTACTGCATCCATGCTTCGTTGCCAATTCAGTTCTTTGGCCATAGAGCCGCACCCTAGAATCTATTTCGAGGACGACAAATAGAGAGAAGTCCGAATCTTTCACCTCCATTCCATTGAAGCCGTCGAACTCGGATGACTTTTGTCTCTTTGCTACACGAGAAGCTCACGCGAGTGAAAAGTAAGTCCTTTGATATTTGCTGTGAAAAACTAAATTTAGAATCTTCAATTGAGGATGCATGTTCTCTCGGCGTCCACGAGATGGACGGTTGCTCACCGAGTCCAAGCCCTTCCCCTTGCCGTGACAATTTTCTTGTCACTGAATTCCTTGGCCCAGTTGCTCGCCTAATGCTAGCTCGGATTCCTCCACATCTTTGCCATTTTCCATTCCAGTTCTCTGTTTTTACCACCTTATATCGGTGTTTGGTAAGTGTTCTTCCTGTCATTATCTCCCATTTTACCACTTCAGCTTGGATGGGAGGAGTTCCTCCACTGTTTTGCACACTGCGACGGCACCGTCGGAGTTATGTGTCGCAGAACAGGTTGTGCCGACAGGTTGACGACAAGCACGAAGGCTTCCATGTATATCCTCCACACCTGAGAAACTACTATGTGTTTGATTGGTTGTTTGAAGCTCGAGGCATTTAGCTGGAGGATCAGCCCCACTGGTGCACGCGAGCGGACATTCTCATAGCAGGAATACTTGACTAAAACTGTTGTGACCTTATCTGTGATGGCGTAACCTGTGCACAAACAGCCCCCTGCCAAATGCCAACCCTATAAGGTCCCAGCTTTTTCCTCCCACCTTTCCATTTTCCTGCCATTTTCCTGCCTCTATTTCCTATGTAATGGCTGTTTCTACAGTGTCTTGATTGGTTCATTGGCTCACTTGATCCCAACAATTGCTGTACCCTGTTGCTTGTTTGATTTGTTCTTCCTCACCATTGACCTTTGGTGTTCACAACATTTCATTCTCTTGTACATCCAGGTCTGACCTGTCATAATCATGTTAATTCTAAGCTGGGCATCTTCTTCTACCTTTCTGACTGTCATCTACCATCTCTCTCTGGGCATCAGGAGTTTGAGGAGGGTCTGACATAGGTAGATCTAGCTAGATCTGCATCAGGAAATTGGGGAGGTGCTGGTATATCCAGGTGGAGTTGATAATTGATAAGCAGACTTGCAGCCATTTGCAATGTCTTATCTAGCCCAATAAATGCATTCAAGTACAATACAATGATGGTGATGGTTGGATCATTTGCACTCAGATTTGTGAAAATTGATTGCTGTATATAAGGAGCTACCATATACTCCTAATTATTCCCATTTTTTCCAAGTCTCATAGAAGCTTGGCCATACAATATAAGCCATTCTGATAAACATTTAATTATTCCTGTGAAATGCCATTTCTTCAGTCTTATAGAATCTTGGCCACAATTATAAGCCATTCTGATAAACATTTAATTATTCCTGTGAAATACCATTTTTTCACTGACACAATCAAGCATTGGTACAGTTCCCAAATGACCCTGTGGGAAGGTCTGGATTTCATCATGCGAGAGTGGAATGGAACATCAATTGAAATAGGTGTCCATTTCCATCTGGCGTCTTCGTCTAACCACTCAGGTTCATTTTTGTCTGAGCCACGTTTCGCCAGCGTCTTGTTGATTTCAGACCATTTGGTCTTTTGGATGTCATCCAGCTTGAAATTGGGGTCACCAATACTACCAATAAGTTCTTTGAAGATTTCTTGTGATTTTTGCCCGCCGTGGTTCCAATACCAATCCCCTAAGCGAAATGAATTTTGGTTTGGATAAGGAAAACATGGGGATTTGTCCTGTTCTCTGGGGAAATTTGGGGTTTCAGACAGATCTTGTAGTGTAACGTTTTCCTCCAGGTCATGGGATGGGCACTCTGTGGAATAATAACACCTGGAAAGCCCAAATTTATTTTGGGACGTCCAGAAGAATTGAAGGATTCGTGATCAGACCAATCGGTCAGGGATGGGAACTGGAAGGACCATTGAGGATATAGGTGGGGCTTGAGATGGAGATAGAGTAGTTTGTGGATTATAGAAAATGTGGGAACCATGACGCATACCAATTATCGTTGGAAGTGGTGGTAGTGGTTGAGGCAAAATGTCTTGAAAGCATTTTGGTGTCTGATGATTGAGCCTTCAAGGTTGGCACAGATAGATCATTGTCATCTATGGTAGGCTACACATTTTCATTTTAGTAACAGACCACACAATCAATTCATAGACATACCACATTGGCATGCTGAACAGGATCACATTCCCCACCCTGAAAAATTTGCTTTAGGGTCTGACACTGGTCCTGACAGGAATGAGAACATACCATCTCTGCATTGGGGATGATCAGGTTATTATTATTGGAATGAGCATTGGCAGCAACTTCTGGCTGGACTTCTGATCTGTTCAAGTCAAACCGAAATTTCTTCCTCATCTCCCACAGTTCCTTGGCTTTCTCCAAAGCTCCATGTAAACATTTTTTGCTGGCTTTGCAAGTACATTTATGCATATGGAGTGGACCAGGGCCTGTAAAAGACCTCCTACAACTGCACAAATATGCACTTGATTCTTCCATGGGGGAAAATTGGATGAAAATGAAGAACATAAGTAAGATCTATTTGGAGATCTCCAAGATCGGCTCATATTAAAGGCCATTCTGGCAGGGATAGTATGTTGACAATGCCAGTGGAGACAAGAAAATCTACCAAATTGAAGGCTGGTGGTCATCCATTGCCTCAGTCAACCCATCCATATGGATGTCCAACTACCAAGGAGATTGAGGGCATGACCTGTGAGTGTTTTGTTATACTATTATCTATGTTAAAGTTAACAATTCAAACATACATTAGCATGCAGCAAGTGCAGCGATAACAAGATGTTGCAAACACTCATAAAAGACCTCAAAGCTACTCTTTCTCAAGTCAGAAGTGAACTTGCACAAATAGAAAATGAGATCATGGAACTCATTCATGATGTTTGGCGCTATCAGGGATTATGGATGAATGAGTGTCATGCTGTGGAGATGTTGAACTGTCATTGTCCAGAGGATGAAGGGGTTGAAGGGCTTTCTCAAGCTCAAGACTGGGAGAGCTCTTCACCATACCATTGTACTTTGAACAAACTTGCCAGATCTTCTATCTGAAGAATGAATAGGTTAATAGTAAATTGATTCTTAGTTGCAATTTATCTCTGTGTTGATGCTGTGAAAATGATCAGAAAGCTACATGCATAATATGAAAGTGACACCAACATCTAGCTATTGATTTGTCAGTCCATTCATAATTCAAACCACAGTTGGCTATGGCAAATAAATGTACAGTTTAGCAGTGTAAGGGATTGTCCATATGAATATGACATACCATTTACAGCTGTGTAAGGGCTTTGGTGGCCAGTGAACTTGTTGCAAAGATTAGTAACTGGAATGTTCACTCTGAAATTAGCTTTGGTAACTGACTTCAATGTATGCTTGATTGGTGGTCTTGGCATGAAAATTCATACAAGAACAAGGCCAAGGCAAATACATATATTTGCAAGTAGTTGTATTGAGTCAAAAGCAGGTACAATCGTGATTCTATCAAGGGCAGCTCATACCAAACTCATGCCAAAGGGATTGGTGGGTAAAATGAACTACATAAACTCATTGTCCCTCCTCCCAAAACTCAACCTTGTATAAGAATTCATCCAGGAATGCAAATGATAGCTTTGCCACCTCATGTTGAGGTAAGTGTAGCAAAATGGCTTGTCTGTCTGCACTCTCAGCCATTCATGGTTGGTTATTTGACCACTCGCCTAAGGACTCAGGATGTGTATTAGATAAAGGAGTGAAAAATGGGGCCTGGGCCACCAATCCCTGACTGAGAGCTGCATTAAAGAATGAAAGACAGGATCTGAAGTCAGGAAATGCTGTGCCTTACTCCAAAAACCTTCAGAGACAGGATGTCAAGTGAGGTGGAGGCAAATTATGTACTGATGAAATGATGAAGAGACCAGTAAATGTCTGGTTCCACTGTGAATATTTGGATATGGTGGGGAAGAAAAAGCCAACAAAGTCAAATAGTATGCAAATAACCTCAGATGCTTCAGGAGTTGCTGTGATAACACAAAGTCACAGCTTCATGACTTAGATCGCACATCACATCATGTGCCATTGTATACATACATAACTCAGCTGCAGCCTTCTGCTTCTTTCATGCCCACCCACTTGCATCCGATGTGGATGTCAGGGGTGAAAGGTTGTCACTGTTGACTTGCACATGATGAGTGCTTGCAGTTTGTAACCCAGTGACAACACCTAACTATTTACAGCCTGTAGCTTGACCTGTGCCTGTACCTGTGCCTGCATGACAATGACAATGACAATGACAATGACAATGACAATGACAATGACAATGACAACAATGGTCACCTGGATGGTGACCCAGATGGCAGGAAAACCAGGTGAGTTTTCCTGCTCCTAACTTTATTCTTATTCATTAATTCTTTACTATCCTACTCTACCTGGGCTAGTGTTGCCTCAACTCAGCTTTTCCTGACCAGCTGAGTTGAGGCAACACTAACCTGGGCTTCCCCTCAATGAAGTTGACAAACCAGGCAAGAACCCCAGTCTCCAGGTGCGTCTCCATCCCCTCCTCATTGTTTGCTGACTGAGGCTTGCATACCCCTTTCTTTTTCTTTGTCACAGTTGTCATCTTTAGTTGGTGTTCTTCCTTATTGCCATTCCCCCTGCATTTGTTCTTCATCCTCCTTGTCATTAAAATTGGCACTCTCAACCTATGCCCTTATGTTTCCGATTTCAATTGTGCTGATGCGTGGGATGTCATTTTCAATTTCTTTCTTGTGTTCCTGTAAAGCAACATAAGTAGTGAAAAGGTAAAACTTACATTTGAGCATTGGTTGTGCTTCTAAGTTGAAATAGGTTACTTGACACACACACACACACACACACACACACACACACACACATCCTACCCATGCTTAAATTAGTGGATTGGCCTCATTTATGCATGGCGTGCTTATTGCACTTTTGAGCTTATTGCACTTTTTGAGCTTATATAAAGTACAGAAAGATCGCTGATTCTAACCAAGATGAAAGGAGAACATGTGACATGGTAAACAAGTTTCTTACCTGCCACATTTCAGGATCATCTGACAAAAGGCAGAAAACATTAGTTAAGTGGTCTTGACATAGTTATTAGAGAACTAATGTCTCCAAAATGTTTCAAGTCTGGCAAGGATGTCACACACTTCCTGGACTGAGTCTGCATCAATGGGTGCCTATCACTGGGATGACTGGGAGGGAGTGGGAGAGAATTCAGAAAATGTCCTAGTGGTCACCCAGGATATTTGGGAGAGACACTGGCTCATAGAACATGTTAAATCATATTATGGACCACAACTTCCAGGATCAGGTGATTGTGATATTTGGCATTCATGGGTGTGGGTACTACTAGTATAAACTTCATATCTCCCATTGACTCACACATATCCTTTCCACAGGCTGGCAACAAATGCAATATCATTCCAACAATTTTCTGAAGAATGTGTGAGATGAACTCACACATTGGAATCCATTCTGCTTTCACTTGGGACACTATTATAGGCTCAGTTTATATGGAAGCTCTCTCACTTGCTGAGGTTAAACAACTATTGCATGGCATCCCCGGCGTCAAGTGGCATTACTGCATCAATTTCATTGTTTTGGGCAACCACATTGTCCTTCTTAGGATGTCGGGTCTTCCAACGTTGTGGTGAACGCGGCCTGGGTAGGCGCGGATTCGTGTTTGCGAGTACTGTCAATGGGATAGAAACCCAAAACTCTTCTTATTTGTAACTATGTACACAAGCCACTATATAGGTACTGTATAGTATCTATAAATGGAATGTGGTGAAGAAATGGTGAAGTGAGATTGTAAAGAAGATAAGAACTGTAACAATAGAAAATAAGAGAATACGCATGCAGAGAGATATCAATCTTTACATCCACTAGGGACACTAATAGAGACTGTCCTCAGTCTCATGCAAGGCAAGGAATAAGGAAACACATGGGAAAAAGTGGGGAGGGAGGGAAGGGACAACACATAACAGAGCAAAGAAAAAGAAAGAAAGAAAGAGAGAAAAAAAAATCCAATCAACAAGAATCTTCCAACACATAATCTTCCAACTTCTCCAACCGATCCACCAACTTTACCAACTTTTGCTCCAGAGCTTTGACGGCCTTAAGAGATAACAATGCTGCCTCGAGAGCACACAGGGTTGCAGTGGGTATGTTGTCATGGAGCGGCAGTGCATGGGCATAGCAGGATGGGGTCGAGCGCAGGGTCGTGGTATGGGCTACCGAATGGGCCTGCAAGGCTCCGTGGGGTGGATCGTGGGTGTGCGGGGTTGACTGGGGTAGTGGGTGATGTGGTGTGTTGGGGGCATCGAAGAGGGACAGGGGTGGACTCGTTTGGGATGGGAGGGGGCCGTACAGAGGCGTGGGGGTGTGAACATGGGCGTAGGGGCTGGTCCGTGGGTCCAGCGTTGGTCCTGGATGATGGAATGCAGGGGCCAATGGTGGGGCGATGTGGGACGGCATTGGGGGCTCGAATGTGGCAGGGGCGGCTTGTACGGTGTCACGGAGGGTGATATGGGGGTCCTGGCGGTGGTACGCGGCTGCCGGGGGTCGAAACGAGAGCGGAACAGGGGCAGATGTGGCGTAGTGTTGCCGTAGTTCGGTTCCGAACCTAGCCGAACCCGGTTCAAACCCCGAACCGAACCCTAAGTTCAGTCTAAGTTCAGCCAAGTGCTGAACCGGACCGCGGGTTCAGTTCCGGGTTTCGAGGCCTGCCGGATTTCCTGAACGGCTCCAAACTGCGTTCAAACCGCGAACGCGGATATTTTTAAGGTATTGATTTCATTTGTTTTTCGTATTTCTTTACTTACTATTTCGTGTTAAACGGCATCATGTGACCGGCCGTGACCTTTCACGCAACACAGCAACTTCAACGTGGGTTGAACACAACACAAATTGTGTTGTGTTCAAAGGTAAGTTTCCATTTTTTTCTTAACTTTACTAATGTTATTTGCGGCAGGCAACTCGACTGCGACCACATCGCAACCACATTGGCACAAGATGGATGCCAACGCCAACGCAATGCCAACGGACGCGGGGCAGCCGCAACACCACCACCACCACCACCAGCGGCGGCAACGGCAATGGCAACAGCAAAGGCAACGGCAACCAGGCAATGACAACGGCAACGGCCAGCAGCAGCAGCAACAGCGGAAGCAGCAGCGCCGGCAGCAACGGCAGCAGCAGCAGCAGCAGCGGCAGCGGCAACAGCCAAAGCCATCCAACATCACCACCAGCGGCGGCAACAACAACGGCAACCACAACTATGACGGCCAGCAGCAGCAGCAATGCCGGCAGCAGCAGCAACAGCAACAGCAGCAACGGTGGCAGCAGCAACGGCGGCAGCAGCAACGGCCACGACAGCAGCAGCAGCAGTGGCAGCAGCAATGGCGACGGCAGCAGCAGCAGCGCCGGCAGCAGCAACGGCGACGGCAGCAGCAGCAGCGCCGGCAGCGGCAGCAATGGCAGCAGTGACAGCGGCAGCAACGGCAGCAGTGACAGCGGCAGCAACGGCAGCAGTGACAGCGGCAGCAACGGCAGCAGTGACAGCGGCAGCAACGGCAGCAGTGACAGCGGCAGCAACGGCAGCAGTGACAGCGGCAGCAACGGCAGCAGTGACAGCGGCAGCAACGGCAGCAGTGACAGCGGCGGCAGCAGCAGCGCCGGATGGCTCCCCCACAGCCCAACTACCTCGCGAAGTGTAGCGCCGTATCGATTGATACGTGCCTGCCATTCGCGAGGAGAACGGAGCTCATGGGGTGAGCCCACCTCGGTCCGGGGTTCAGACCGCGTCTGAACCCAGACCGAACGTGGAGAAACGGTTCAATGCCGTCCGGGTCCAGGTTTGGCCATGCGCCAAACCGGACCCGAAGTTCAGTTCGCGGTTCCGCCAAAAAGGGTCGGAACCGGACCGAACTGAACTTCGGCAACACTAATGTGGCGGAATTGGTCAAAAACAAGGTATGTTTGGGGCTGGCATGGGTTTCTGGGGACGGCGGGGGCTCAGACAGTGGGGGCGTGTCACAGATGGCCTCTGGGGACGACGGCGAGGGCGGAGACGTGGACGGCTGGCGACACAAGGGTGAAACGAGGGCAGATACGCTGGGACAGGTCGAAAATGGCATCCGTTGAGTGTCGGCACGGTTTTCTGGAGATGGCGCGGGCTCAAACGGTAGTGGCGTGCCGATACTTGCTGCCAGGGATGACGGAGAGGGTGCAGAGGGGGTCGGCGGGCGAGTCGAGATGGAAACGGGGGCGGAGGCGTCGATACGCATGTCATCCTTGCATTGGAGGGGGCGGACGCGTTTTCCTGGCGATGGCTTGGGGTCAAACGGCGGGGGCGCGTGACGGATCACCACTGGGGACGACGGCGAGGGTGTAGGTGCGAACACGGGGCGAAACGGGGGTGAAACGGAGGCAGACGCGCCGGGACACATGGAAATCAGCCTTGGGCGCATGCGGAGGCATTTTCCTGGGGATGGTGTGCGTTCAAATGACGGGTGTACATCGTGGCTTGCATCCGGGGACGATGGAGAGGGCATAGACGCTGACGGCAGGCAAAATGGGAGTGGAATGGGGGCAGAAACAGGGGCCGATGTTGAAAACGGTGTCTGCGGGGCGCTAGCGCAGATTCCTGGGGACAACGGCGAGGGCGTAGACAGTGACGGTGGGCGAAACGAGGGCAAAATGGAGGTGGTTGTGTCGATACACGTGTTTTCGACGCGTTGGGGCACGTGGGCAGGTCGTCCTGAGGCTGGCGAGGGCACAAATGGTAGGGGCGCATCACGGTTCGCCTCCGGGGACAACAGCGTGTCCGTAGGTGCAAACGGGGGGCCATTTGAGCCAGAAACGAGGGGGGACACGTCGATATGCGTGTTAACGTTGCGTTGGCGCGCGCGGACGCATTTTCCTGCACGGGAACCGCAGAAACGGTGAGGAGGGGCGTACCTGGGACTGCACATGCAACAGCCATTGCAATGCGCGCGCTTTCCTTTGACTACCGGGTCTCCATTACTCATTTGATGTGCAAGGCGCGCTCCATGTTGGACGGGTTCATTGCGGCCATTCTGGGGCTTTCCGGGCACAGTTTTTCGAGCAGGATCTGTGGGGGGTCGTCTTCCGAGTCCGTTAGATGTGTTGAGATGAGTGTGGGGGGCAGGAGTACTGAAATAAAAGGGAAATGCGGAGGGGGGGGGTGTATTGAACACCATGTGATGTGGCTGTGATGCCATGACAAAAAGGCCAAAAAGCCGAGTTCTGCAGCCCAGGGGGCGCAACTGGTACGAAGAAACAATACGAAGGTGTTGAAAACATCAGAAATGGGCGTAGGAGCTGGTGGGAGACTGGAGGTGCATGAAATGCTGCCGAATACGGGGCGCAGTTGACTATGGGGCACTGTTGCTGCCAGAAAGAGGGAGAAGTGCCAAAAATGGTGAAGTCAAAGAGGGAAAAGTTGAAGAAAAGCTTGACTGTCCTCGCGGTGGGCTCCAGATGTGGTGAACGTGGCCTGGGTAGGCGCGGATTCGTGTTTGCGAGTACTGTCAATGGGATAGAAACCCAAAACTCTTCTTATTTGTAACTATGTACACAAGCCACTATATAGGTACTGTATAGTATCTATAAATGGAATGTGGTGAAGAAATGGTGAAGTGAGATTGTAAAGAAGATAAGAACTGTAACAATAGAAAATAAGAGAATACGCATGCAGAGAGATATCAATCTTTACAACGTCCATCCTAGTTGGATCTTGGGTGCACATCTGGTGCCATGGCAAATACAAGAATGATTTAGGCCTGGTATTACAGCCGTTTTCAGCGAGTATTGGAAACACGATTTCTAAATGGTGGCTGTGCATTTCTGAATAAGGAAGCTGCCGAGAACCCGAGGTTTGATGAGCATATTACATAAGATAGATGTCATCCATATATGGCTACACCACATGACTTAGCGTGACAGACAGTAAAATGACAATAGATAATGGTTAAGGACAATAGAAAAACAGATGTTGCAGAGAAAGATTTAGAGGGCACTTCAAAAGGTGTTGGTGTATTTAAAACCATGATTTTCTATCAGGTGAAGGAGGAGATAAGCATTCAGTTCCAATGTTACACAGCACGTCACAAAGCATCACACCCGCTTCTCTTGAGTAAATTACTGACCTCCTCCTTCACCTGATAGAAAATCATGGTTTTAAATACACCAACACCTTTTGAAGTGCCCTCTAAATCTTTCTCTGCAACATCTGTTTTTCTATTGTCCTTAACCATTATCTATTGTCATTTTACTGTCTGTCACGCTAAGTCATGTGGTGTAGCCATATATGGATGACATCTATCTTATGTAATATGCTCATCAAACCTCGGGTTCTCGGCAGCTTCCTTATTCAGAAATGCACAGCCACCATTTAGAAATCGTGTTTCCAATACTCGCTGAAAACGGCTGTAAACATGAATGACAATTTCATTGCCAGAGTGGCCCTGGTGCCTTGCATTCGATTGAGTCACAAGTGCAGGAGGGAGCTATGTCCTACAGCAGCACTTTTCAATGCAGAAGAAGTTATCTGATACTATGGTGCTGGTCAAGCTGAAAGTGAGATCAGATATGGGTATTCAAAGGTGAGGAGCTCAAGGATGGTCTTCTGGAAAAGTACTTCAATGTTTGCGATCTCTCTGACAATAGTGTCAACCCAAGCAACAATGAGCTCAAACTTCTCCATCAGAGCAAATTTTATTTGGTGGATAAAGCTGCAAGTGCCGTTGAGCTGCATATTGGCGATCAAGTTAGTATTGTCACTGGGGAATACAAAGGCCTTTCTGGTCCTTTGACTCAGGCTGACATCAGGGATGATCATACAGTCATTATTAACTCCAGTGGAGGACATGGCTTGCTGATGGTCCAGACCTGGGAAGTTCACTGGAGGTTTCATCTTGGCGATTGGGTGGAAGTCTTATATGGGGAGTATGGTGGTTCTCAGTGATTTATTGTCAAAATCAATGACAAAAGTGCTCTCATCTACAAGTGCCTGATCAAAGTCTATGGTGGCTTGCGAATTCAGCAGCCAGGTGACCTGGTGAGTTTGGCAGTTCAGAGTCATTAGCAGTTGATAATCTGAGTACTCAGATCAAAGTAGATCATTGAATTAATTTGGTTCCAGACTCCTGAGATATTCCACTGATAAGTACACCACCTCTCTTACCCCATCACCATGACCTCTCCCATGATTGCACACTCTCCAATGGTGACAATATTCAATTTGATGTCAGTAGTGTCACCAGAAAACCAGCAAAACTTCAACATTTCTATGTTCAACCTAGTGCTGACCTTATCTGTTGATATATCAGAAATGTATATATTCCAGGTTTTATGCCTAACATAATGCATTATCATGCCTTGTTGATTTTTGTTCATTTCCCTGATGCATGCTAAGAGACAATCACTAGCAGGGATGTGTGGATGTAAAACAGAAGGGGTAATAATACAATCTTTTCTAGGGCCCTGATCAGCACCGTGGTCACCTAACTGTTCAAACACAAGAACTACTTTAAATAGAAGCGACACAAACAGGTGCATGCATTGGAAAAAGAACCAATTAAGATACTGCTTGCCTGGCTGGCTTGCTGCAGTGCTCCATGGTCAACCCATCCTCTGATTCATCCTCTGATTCATCCTCCAATTCCAATTTGTTTGGCATTGGAATTGATGATGCACTCATCATCAGTTCAATCATTTCAGCCATTGGTTCAGTTGTCCTCACTGCAGCAGAGCCACACTACAACAAGCACCCTTAGCATACCTCTGTGCTTGCTGGACTTCAATGGGTGGATGAGTTGATGAACGGACATCCTGATCATATCCAAACTGCACTGGGTGTGTGTCTCCATGTCTTCAAAGCTGTCCTCAAGACACTGGAGAAGATGGGTTACTACAATTCAAAGCACGTCAAGATTTCCAACCAGCTTGCTATTTTCCTGTACACTTGTGTCACTGGGTTGACACTTCGGCATGTTCATGAGCATTTCCAATGCCCAATTGTAACAGATCCAAAGTGAGCTTTTTGTTTTTTTGATTGCTGGTCTCACAGATATCCAGATGGTTTTACAGAATGCTCAATGCTTTCGTGTTGCCTCCATTCTACACAAAATATGTCAGACTTCCCATAATTACAGACCCCTGCCCTTCTGAAATATCCAACAATCCAAAATTCTATCCGTACTTCACAGACATGCTGGGTGCTACAGATGGTACCCACATTACTTGTTCTCCCTCTGCTGCCAAATGACAAATGGCTTGAAACTACAAAGGTTTTCTTTCACAGAACTGCCACATGGCATGCACTTTTGACATGAGGTTCATGTATGTCCTTAGCAGTTGGGATGGAAGTGCTGTGGATGCAGCACTGTATCACAATGCTCGTTTCCACAATTTTCACATCTCCCCTGGTAAATTTTGTCTTGCCAATGCTGGCTTTGCTCTTTTGAATGAGCTACTTATTCCGTATTGTGGTGAATGTTATCATCTTGATGAGTGGAAGCATGGTGCCTGCAGACCTAATTTGAAGGAAGAACCTTATAATCTCCATCATTCCTCTGCTCACAATGTCATTGAACATTTCTTTGGAGTCCTGAAACATTGCTTCTGTATTCTCATCTTCCCCCCCGAGTTCAGCATGAAGATTCAAGCACTAATCCCCCCTGCACTATGTGCTGTTCACAATTTCATATGCAAGTATAACCCCGACAAAATTCAGGACCTTAGTGGTGATGATGAGGCCACGCCAGTCATTGTTGACCCACAAGTCTTTGGATCATTAGTGGTGAGGTATCCAACATGTGCGGCCCATCAAACTGGAATGAATATATGCAACACAATCGCCCAGGCCATGTGGGATGATTATAAGCATTATCTCAAAGTGATGGATGCCAATGAATGAAAGGGTGATGGGTTCTGCATAGCAGCAGATTATTTTTCTCCATTAAATGTATCATGGCACTCAATTTCATTTTTTTTTCTGTAACCATAACATTGCCTGCATGTTGAAAGAGTCCATGAGATATATGAGAATATTACATATAAGATATAAAAAAAGATCTCCGAGGTATACGAGGATACTGATATATATGCAAGAATACTGGTACATACATTGGAAACAAAAAACAGGGGGTGCGCAAGGATGTCATTCAGATGCAGTAATGTCCCTTGTGAAGTCAGGAATGCGGCCATGCTTCTGGAGTGTATTCTGGAGCCAGAGTCTGTGTAGACTGTCCCACTTGATCCCTATGTAGGTTTTCACAAAGGAAATAGGCTCCTCATCGAAAATGTCAAACAAAGTGATCATGGAATCATTGTCCAGATAAGTATCCTTCGCCTGTAAGAGCTCTTGTGTGTTGTCCCTGATCTGCATCTCCAGGGGAAGTTCTTCCCTTGCCACCAGCTTCCTCTGCTCCTTCTTCTCAGTTAAGTGGATCTTATGGTCGATTGCCATGTGAAGAGTACCACTAATATTTGACAATTCATGTCAGATGCCATTCATCATGACAGGCCCACTGATACACACATGCTTGTTCTCACTCTTGGATCCGACGAGGGATGAGGTTAAGGATAAAGACACTGATAAAAGGGATGAAAGGGATGAAGATTTTTCATTTGGAGATCCTTTACATTTCTTACCAGGAGGCAAGATGCCTTGGCTGGCAACGGATGGGGCAGGATGGCACTTGAGATGACGCTGGGGTTACAGGAGGGGAGGATGGGGGGAGAGGCACAGAACCTCCCATTGGAGGAGTAACTGGCAGGACAGTTGCTGATCCAGATCCAGTACCATCCTCTGATGAGGAAGTGTTGACTGGAGCTCGAGAAGTATGCATTGAGGGTCAGTACACATTCTTCCCCTTCGCAATGGAGGGCATCAAAAGCTGAACATCACTGAAAAAGGGACCAGCCTTTCACAAAATTCATGGCTTTGGGATAGTGTTGCCTCAACTCAGCTGGTCAGGAAAAGCTGATCCTGGTTCTGATTTTTTGGTGCACAACCAGCTTTCTCACAGGCTGATATTTTGTAACTATAGACCATAGCTACAAAATATCAGCCTGTGAGAAAGCTGGTTGTGCACCAAAAAATCAGAACCGGGATCAGCTTTTCCTGACCAGCTGAGTTTAGGCAACACTACTTTGGGATGTTTCTGCATGTGGGCGACATAAGTAAGGGGCTACCACTCTGAAGACGCCTATTACTGAGACATAGTCATCCCAGATGGGCCGTATGTGCTGATCTACACCACTGTCAGAACTCCATTGTAGGCCTGATAACTTTGTGAGAGGTAATGCACTCTCATAGTCTTCCTTCAGCTGGATCCGATATCAGCATGATTCATATTAGCAGCATATGCCAGTAAAATGCCTTTCCCCACTTCAACTTGCAAGCCTTTGCAGTCTTTGCAGTCTCTCAGGTGGAGTCTTGCCAAGTGCAGATGCTGCAGCCTGCCAGGTCATTGGCTTGAACAATCCTCCATCTTGTTACGGATCCCCTCTGTAGCGGGCTCTGGCAACAATCAACTTAACTAGGAGGTGGTTTCCAGAGGAGAGAACAGCAGCTTTCATTGTTGCTTACAACTAAGACAACACTGCTAAGAGAGGGGGGGTCAGTCTAATGTCATTGCGAGCCGTGGGGGTTACCCAAGACAAGGGGTCTGCCCCAAGAACCAGACTAAACGTTGTAGTAGTTGTGCCTGGCACATCATGTGACCAGACCCTCAGTCAGTAGCAGTTCCTGATGTGGTAGTCAGTTCATCATCTTATCCATCTCAGACCTTTCTACTTGATTCCCTGCCTGATTCTGTGAGGTCCCTCAGACCCACTCCAACGTAAGAAAAAGAAAAAAGAAAAAGTCCAAACCAACAACAAGAACAGTATATATAGTGACTGGTCTTGAGGGGAGATAAATGGAAATCCAACCATGAAGCTACAGCAAGTCCAACTACACCATGTGTTCACCATGAGGCGGACATGAGGCATCCTCATGTTGATGTTCTCGTGATCCAACTGGAGGCCCAGGTGTCATTGAAGGATAGAAGAGGTCCAGATGACTCGGATGATTTGTCATTGGATCATGTGATATGCAGAATTGCCTATTCAGGGTCTACACTTGCTATAATGGGCAAGTATGCAGTCTGGCAAGTGCAATGCATGGTTGGGTCGAAGAGAGGTATCGTCCAGTGTGGGATTGGTGAAGAGAGTGTCTTGAGGTAGTGTGGATTTAGTGACAAGGTCGGTATGAAAGAAAACAAAGGAATGTGTTAGGAGAAAACCAACTAGGATGGTGGGATAGTCAAGGTCAGACATGTGAACAGCATAAGCTGTGCAGGTGATGATATCTGTGATGATGACATATTGAGGGGTGATCTCTTGTCCTGTGTGTAGAACAACATGGTCCACCTGATGTCAGTATTTGTCCGAGAAAAGGTATTGTTGTAAACAAGTGTGGGAGGTATCAAGGTTATAGATGGAAAAGGATAAATGAATGTGGGTCCAGGTTTCGAGTCATGGAACAAGTGACAAGCTGTGGGAATAAGACGTTGGGTGCTGCATTGAAGTGATGTCATGTGAACATATTGGGAAGTTGTATGGTCTGTGGTCAAAGTCTGAAGGTATGTGCTTGGGCAATGGTCGAATTTGAGGGAACAGGGAAATGTCGTGTGATCAAGGATTGTTCAGAGTGCACAAGCAGGTGAGGAATGTCATTGGATCATCAGGGAGGATAATGGTTGGCACGGAATACAAAAGTGGAAACCATATATCCAAGAATGGCAATTGTCAATTATGTGATGAGATATTGTTGAGGTGGAAGTCAGACGTATCAATGGCAGAAGGGTTTTGGTGCTGGTGCCAAAGATAGATCATAACAAAGTAGAAACCGATAAGGAAGGTGATGGCGATGCTGCCAATGATGATTATGGTAATTAGCTGTGTTGGGAGTACAGCCATTGTGTATTGGTTTGTCGTGGGATGAAGTAAACAATATGTCAGGGCAAGGGAAAAGACAATAGCAATGATGTCTGTTGGCAAGGAGACTATTCGGGTACAGCAAGGTCATGTGGGGATGCATCTGTGGTCAGTCTGGATTGTTCTAGAAGAAAGGGTAAAAGGAAACAAGGACAAGAATAAACAACAATGTCCAAAAGAAGACAAAAGGCAAAAGGGAACAGAAAAGGAAGGTGTGGCAAAGCAGAATTGTCATGGTGGGTACCGAAGTCAGAATTAGAGTTGCGGAGTTGAAAAACGTAACACATCTCCACCCTCGGCCTTATGATCAAGCAAGAAGTCAACCAGATCACGAACATCCTTGTCAGTCCAGTGTCCGTGAGGGGCCTTTGTAGATTTATCTGCCGATTTTTTGGACCTGGATGTCGACTTCACAGGGGGCTTGGGTTGGTTGTTGAGCATGTCTGGTGGTGAAGGTTTGGCAGGCAAGCAGTATCTTAATTGGTTCTTTCTCCAATGCATGCACCTGTTTGGTTCACTTCTATTTATTGCTGTTTTCAAAATACAAGACTTTTTTTGAAAAAATAAATCTTTCAAAGAACAAAGGACTGTAATTGTGGGAAAGTTTCTATATATGGTAGCACTGGTAAGCATTTACTCGAGTCAATGCCGGATGATGAAGAGAAGATCAATGAGGGCTGTACATGTTCAGCAATTCTTTTATTCAAGGCTATTGACATTGTACACAGGGGGCTACAGTAACCACAACAATGGGAAAGGGTTCACATTTACTGTCCAGTTCACAGTGATACCATATATAGAAACTTTCCCATGATTATGGTCCTTTGTTCTTTGAAAGATTTATTTTTTCAAAAAAAGTCATGTATTTTGAAAACAGCAATAAAGTAGTTCTTGTGTTTGAACAGTTATGTGACCACAGTACAGTCATGTGAATGACAATGGAGGTAAGACTTGATTGACGAGAAGGCAAGTTTGATAGGGTTGTAGTTGGGGGAGTAGGGGGCAGATATATTATTCGGCAGCCTAGAACACATGTTAGAGTATAAACTTCGCAAGAAAGGGATGACATATGTGCTTCGACCTCCACAAGCTCTCTGACCTCTTCTGCGTGGTGTATGTTGCAGTTATCGAGAACTAGAACACTCCGCGGCCAAGGATATGGATTGGTGAGAGGTATCTGGATAAAGGCATCAGTATTTGTGTAGTAGAAAAATGAAAAAGACGTACGACCATCTCACGAAGGAAGCAAACAAACCACTCTCCAGTCACTGAGCCTTCAATGAGATCATATGCGATGATCCCATCCAGCGTGAGGACTGGCAGGATGGAATACCGTTGTCCATGCACGAAGGCCTGCCGTTGCACACACCGAGCCCCAACCAATGACCAACCGTATTGCCTGCTGTGGGCCCAATCGTTCATGGCACTCTCATCGGTGAACATCAACATAGCAGGGTCCAGAACCTAGGCCCCAATCTGATTCATGAAAATCGCCCATTGGAGATCGTTCCTTTCAAGAGCTTGGACAGATACACGCTTATTTGAGAAGTGGAGCCGGCGGAGGGTGCGCATGATAGTCATGAGAGATACAAACACATTGCGTTGGGCTTGGAGTTCAAGTTGTAGTTCATCGAGGTATAGTGTGTGGTGATGGGAAAGAAGTAAACGAATGAAGTCAATGTTGAGTGGTGTAAGAATGCGTCAACGCGCAGTTGGTTGGGCATGAGGATTGTATGGGAGGCCATAGAGCTGATGGTACTGAATAGTCTTGTAAACGAGTGACTTGCGGACTCCAAGAAGATCACAGATCTCCTTGGGTTTGTAGCCACGGTAGTAGAGGGTCGGGATCCACACCTTGAGATCTTTGGAGATGGTGCGAGGTGGCATGGGGCTTGTTGAAGTGAGTTGTAACTCAGCTATCTATTAGAGCTCGGCTTAGGCGGCAGCGGAGTTATGCCACAATGAAAATTTTCTCAATTCCGCATAGCTATGAAATCAGCTGTAAGAAAACAGCTGTAAGTAGGACTCAGATATGCCATGCAAAGCAACAGCCCTCTAGCTGAAGTAAATTTTCAGGCCAAGGTGCAATAACAATGTATCAGTTGTCTTCTGAGTCCTAGTAGTACAGTGGTATACTTACTGTACCATTGGAACTTAGCTTACATTCTTCGGGTCGAATGGGGCACTTTTCAAGAAGGTTCACAAGGACACTATAATTGTACATGGAGAGAAAAAACTCCAACACGAAAGAGACTTGTTTTACACGTTCGTTCCACATAGCAAACCTCGAATAGACACCGCCTTTTGCGGTTCCTAAGCCCTAACGAGCTGGAACTTCTGTGAATCATCGGTGCCGGTAGTCCAGAGAAGTAACTGGAAAAAATAAATGAAAATTCAAATCGTATTGTGAAAGTCCGTCAAAGTCAAGGGATTCGACATACCTGTGTTCCAGGGACACCGGCTGAGAGCTGTACGGCAAGTGGGGATCCAGGGACAACAAGACTGCGGTCCAACAGATCGGTATGAAGAGCTTGTGCAAGACGAAAAATGTAGGTATTGCGTACCTCCATACCCCTAGGTCTGGCACGGGATTGATGTCGAGAACTAGGGCTGTAGTACCTCCGAACAGTAGACCGCCCTACGCGGTAATAAATAAAAGGCGGATGGAATCAAGTACTTATTATCGGCAGAATATACTCACGATGATGGCAGCAGGTGTGGAGGCGAAACAAGTACTTGCAACATTATTCTGCAACGCAAATGCATGCGTGTCTGTAGAACCGGTCACCCTGGTCAAAGTCCACTGCAGAAATGAAAGACACAGTGGGAGTTAGATTTTCATGAATCTCGCACACGAAGGTAGTGGTTGCACCTTCTGATTAGAAGTAGCAGGTTGGTTCAAGGTCCAACCAATGATAGGTCCAGTTACAAGGTTTCCGGAGAGGTCAACAACGGAGTTGTTGAATTTAAAGTTATATATAT
This sequence comes from Hygrocybe punicea, assembly GCA_963556145.1. Lineage (NCBI taxonomy): Eukaryota > Fungi > Basidiomycota > Agaricomycetes > Agaricales > Hygrophoraceae > Hygrocybe > Hygrocybe punicea. The sequence goes on from OY744464.1 coordinate 1,110,290, forward strand.
TGAACGTTCCGACCGGAGGGAAGGACATTGCCAACGGGAGGCACCGAACGTTGCTTAAGTCGGCTGAGATCGCCGTATTGATGTCGAGGTGCTGTACAAACCATGTAGCCTGGAAATTCGGGGCGGTGGTATAGGTCCGCGTATATTTATACACGCCGTCCTCGAGGAGCGAGATACTGTTCGAAGAATAGATGACGGTGACCACCGTGAAGTTGCCGCTGCCGACGACGATCGAGCTCGTCGCCAGCGTCTGGAAAGAACCGTCGGCGGCATAGAGCGTCCAGAGTACGGTCTTGCCGTTGTCGGTGATGCGAAGAATGTTGTCGCCGATGACGGTGATCTTAGACTCGCTGCCGCCTGATGCGTTGACGCGCATGCGGTACGTGACCATGCCAATAGGCTTGACTAAGGGCATCGCCACTGCGGGGGAGACCCAGGAATTAGCTGTAGCCAGCGAGCTTGTAGCAGCAGTCATGTAGTCAGGCGAATAGGTGATGGGGATAGGATTTCCTGGCGACTGGTTGACGACCCAGACGTCAGAGGGGTAGGACCATTTGGAGGTCAGGACAAGGTCCCACGGCGTCTGCACGATCTGCTCGAAGGTGGGGGGAATGATGAGGATGTTGGAGAGCTTGGCGCTGAGGCTGGAACTGGCGTTGAGAATCTGCCAGTTGAAGACCGGCTGAAGGGAAGCAGCGACTGGGCTATCCCATTTGGCGATGAACAGCCCATCCTCGAAGATGACTGTGGAAGCGGGGCAGAAGCAAAGGGTGACTTGGTGAGACTTGCCATCAACTGCGATGGCAGATTTCCCGAGCTGGACAAATTGACCGTTCGCCCCAAAGTAGACATAGTTGAAGGCGGTGCCGTCATAGCGCAAGATGAGATTGCTGGCCAGTGTCAGCTTGACCTCGGTCGGGGGCTAGGAGAGGAGGTTGAGTATGGTTTACTTTGTGCAAGTATGAAAAGAAATGAATACCTGAATGGTGGCAAAGCTGACATTGAATTGGTAGATCAAGCCTCCGGCCGTGGTGACGGGCTTCGAAACGTTGATACCGAACATCGTCCACTGGTTACCAACACTCTGGGGGGAGCGGGAGATGTCCAGATAACCCTGCTTGGCGGTAATGACCGGTCCGTTGGGGTTGGGTTGATAGTTATAGACGCCAGTAAGCGGCATCCCATCGGTGATAGAAAAGGCAACAATGCCATCATTTGGGTAAACCATTGCAGAGCTGATTGTTTCGTTAATGTGGTGGTCACTCTGGAATGGAACGCAAAGTACGGACCTGAGTTCGAAGTCTGTCTGGAGAGGTGCAAGCAAGATACGAGGATTGAACGGCGAGCTCAGAAGAAAAGACTGTTGTTCTCGTTCCTTTATAGCTTGTTAGAGAGGCACACCGGGGGTATCTTCATGCCGACCGCAGATGAGATGAAGCATGGTAGTAGGTACAGTCCTTGTGACTGCTCGCCAATCGAGTAACATGGTTCCAACGGCGTAGTTCGCACCACATGTGCAAGACCTCAAGCTGCCCAGAAATGAGATCCGGACAAATTCTAAGGACAATGTACCTTGAACAGGATCCTCGGTTGACGGCACCTTGCCCTAAAGACACCGTATCAGTAGGTCGAGATATACTGGGCTGCATACATACTTTTACAGATTCAAATTCACCAGGTATACAACATCACCACAACTGTATCTCCAACCGCGCACTCTCTACCACGGCCGAAAAACACCTTGGCAAACGTCAAAACACGCGGGAGATCTTCGGGGAGGATCGTCAAAGCTGCGTGCAAACGTTTCTCATGGTAGTAAGGGACTGTCAGATTCTGACGGCGGACATGACTTGTAACATCACCGGGTCGGTGGTAATGCTTCGGTCCACAGGAACACGTACAACCAAGACCATCGCTATTGCCTGACTGTTGTTGGCACGACGATGGCTTTTCAACCACACCCAACCGAGCAGAAGCAGAAGCTGGGAGCGGATTTGCGTTAAGAGGTTATCACTGACGACAAGACTGAACACTGACAGTACTACACTAGGTGGCAGTCGGAGTTTCCCTGATCAAACCTGAGTCTCGTGCACGGTAACATTAGTCGGGAGCTCTGGAGCTACGTTGGCATATTGACAAGGTGCGTACAAATCTTGTGATGATGTCGGGTACTACAATAAACCCGTGAACTTGAATAGTTTTCCAAATGGTTGGGAAATTCATTCTTCTCTCCCACACACGTTGCAATGTTGAAGATTTTTCTGTGACGGAGGAGTAAGCATACGACACTATGCAAGCGAGCAACGGCTATGATAAGCTCATGAATCCATACGAGGAACTGGCGCCAAGTAAGGTTACAGTTACCTCTAGAGCTGCAAGTTGCTCACTGAGGGTTGGCTCACCTCACGAAGTCAAAAATATCCACTGTCGCACCTCCTCAGTATCGAGCCAGACGGCTGAGGTATGGCACATCGTATTCACATAATAATATTCAGTTCACCCTTTTCAGCCGTTAGATTCTCACCTTCAAATCGCAACCACGAGCGAGATACCGCCTTGAATTTTCATGTATCTTTCACTCCTTTGCTTCATGATTATGTATCCAAACAGGTTGCGCTCCAAGACTGCATCAAATGGTAGTACTTCGCAAATTATATTTTGCGTAATTACATACTAACTTATGCCCACGGGTTCCCTCCTCGTCCAAGGCTCCACCGCCCTTGTCGCAATCACCGCTATTCATGCCGGCGCAGTCGCTGTCCTGGCCACTCGCCAACGCACTCATCTCGATTCTCGACACAAGTCGTAGACAATGGAACCCCAGCTTCGCTCGTGGTAACTTGTAAATATGTCACTGCATCGTTCACTTTATCCATCTTCACTAAACACACAACAAAACTGACGACACGTTGTATTTTCGATAGCCATTGTGTTCCATTACCGCCGCCATCTTCACACTGACGACCTACATTTTCCTGGATGTTGCCCTGAGCCTCACTGCGACCGCTTGAAGCGCCGAACAGCGTTCCTCTCTTTGTTCTCATGAACATATGGCCAGCTGCGTGCGTTGTTTTTCTTGTCACATAGTCAGCTAATTGTATTTTATGTGCCAGCGCCGCTCTTCTGTATTCAGCATCACGGCATGTAACACTCGGCGTCCTCAGTATGGGTCGGCCAATGTGGTACTTCATCCTGACCTTAATTGTTTTTTTAAACTCGATTAGCCACTACCTATCTGGCCTCGGACGCGGAGATCAATGGATCATTCGTGGCTGCTCTATTGGAGGCAATCTGTGGGAAAAATGCAGACTACACACATCAGTGGGATTATGGTTGGAACATCCTAAGGATGCACGTCATAAAAGGTGCGCCTTTTGTTGTACTTTACAGGGATGATACACACCGTCTCCTACTCACCCTCCGTCATGCACACTCCCACCACTTATGTAACCTCACAGATTCAGCCCCAATGTCAATTGACGTCGGTGGCGCTTCTGTGAGGTGGTGGTATTAGGGTGGTTATGTGGGTACCCTGCGATTTCGACATGTTTGCACTGTGACTGGAGTGGGTGGCGGGTGGCGTGAAAGCCGACGCTCTTGGGTTCTGAATTTGAACGCAATGAGCTGGTTTCTATTTATGACAATCTGAGACCCACAGCAAGAACCACGGCGATTCTGAAAAAATTTCTCATCGGGCAAATGGCTGTAATCCTTCAAGTTTGCAACCACGATGTCAGCTCCTCAAGACCGTCGTCGCACGATTACCCCCAATTGACAATAACCTGCCGTTCTCCAGTATCGATGTCCTCACACAGTTAGGTCCGTGTACCGAATGGTGAATGCAATAAATACCGTGCTTCGGTTTCAAATCTTGGAGCATAGGCATGGAATACGACACAGGACCTAGGACCGTGATGTTGATGCAATGGTACTGAAGCTCACCGGATTAGACACCAGCTCATCCTGACGTGGGACTCGGAGTTTATAACTAGAACAGCCCCCAAAGTTGAACCTCAGGCTTACGCTCACGACGAGCTGACAACAATCATGGACGGGCGCGGTAAGAGCGACAGACGACAAAGGCTTATGAACGCTGCGGCAGGTCTTTGGTCCAAATTTCGAATCACCACTGGCACAACGTCCCAGATTACAGATATAACCCATCCAGTTGGACAACTTCCCGCTCCCACTCTCACTTTGAACGCACACCATATCAATGCCACAGGTGCAACGTTCAACTCTGTCGGAGGCAATCAGTACAATTATCAAGGATCTCCTCCTTGTACGTGGTCCATTTCACATAATTCGGACTCAATGTTAACTTTGCTTTTCACATAGTGGCCAACCCTTCGCTGAGCGCCCTTCCATATGCCGAAGGCGCTTCCTGGAACCCGAGTCTCGTGTGCTTGCCTGACACACGCACAGCTCTCCTCGACGATATTTTGAAATGGATCAACGAAGCCGATAGTACAAAGGCAGCCAAAATATTTTTCTTGTCCGATGTGGCAGGGTCCGGGAAGAGTGCGATTGCACACACCGTTGCTCGTGACTGCGACAAGAAGGGTATTCTGGCGTCATCTTTCTTCTTCGACCGAGACATCCCGGACAGAAGTCAACCTCAGAAGCTCTTCAGCACGATCGTACGTGATCTTGCTGGACTTAGCACGGATCTGGCGGAACACATTGGCATCATTCTCGAAACCAATCGTAGTCTTGCATCTGCGCCGCAATCTCGCCAGTTTGAGGAACTCATCTTGAAGCCTTTCCGAGCCCACAAGTATAATATTCACGGGCCTATCGTCCTAGTCATTGATGCGCTGGATGAAGGTTATGATCTGGAGACCCTCGACATCCTTTGCAACAAAGTTCCTGACCTTCCTGGGACGTTCCGCATATTTTTAACCTCTCGCCCGAAGGCCATTTTCGCAGGCTTATCTGCGGCAAGTCATGTTGAATGCAGATCCATCAATATTTATGGCGATAACAATCTGAGGGATATTTCTCTGTATGTCCGGGAGAGGCTTCGATATATTTCGTCTCAACAACGATTGGGTATAAATTGGCCTAGTTCACAACTCATGGACGACTTTACGGCGAAGGCGGAGGGCTTGTTCATATGGGCATCTACAGTCAGCAATTACTTGTCCACCACTACGTATCCGGAAAGGAAGCTCAGGAAAGTCTTATACGAGAATGATCGATCAGGTCTCCATGCGGAGGCAAAGATGGACCACTTGTATGCCGAGATCCTCAACGCCTGCGACTGGAGTGACGAAGATTTTGTAGATGGGTACAGTGTGGTCATCGGTGCCATCGTGGCAGTCAAGACGCCGCTGTCTATCTCTGCTCTCCAGTGCCTTCATTGCGCTAACCCGATGTTGAAAGTCGACGAAGTTCTGCGCCCACTCAGCTCGGTGCTCACTGGCTTGGATGATCAAAGTCAACCCATACGACTCCTACATCTCTCCTTCCGAGATTTCCTAACGAGTCGGGCCCAAACCTTACCAGCTCATGAACGGTTTTATGTCAGTGAAAAGGAGCATAGTGAGAGGCTGGCATTACTGTGCCTTCAAGTCATGAACGAACAATTGACGCCTGACATACCCGGTACGGGTTACTTGAAAGGACAGACGCAGACGGAAGGTATTCCCGAAATCGAGGAATCAAGCGTCTCGGAAGTGCTATGGTATGCTTGCAGATTCTGGGCAGACCACATCATCGACATCGAAGGGCCATTGTCGGAAATGTTTCTCGATGCAATGCGCACATTCCTCTCAGGGCAACTCGTCATCTGGATGGAGGTGTTGCATTCCAAATTCGAATTTCAAAGTTGGCTCAAAGTACGAGGATGGCTCCAGGTTAGATTATTGCATGGAAATATCCGCTACCAACTAATATGATTGTCCTCGACAGAGAACGTGTTCGGGGCTTGTAACATCTGTTTCTGGAGACAAACAAGCTGCGGTGCTCTTTGACCTCTCCACTCGATTTCGATACATGGGCCGCCGAGAAGATGCTGTTGGCGCAATGGAGGAGGCAGTGGAATTGTACCGCGGGCTTGCTATTGATCATCCTGCTGCATTCAATCCAAAGCTCGCATCATCCCTCAACAATCTCTCATTTTTTTTATCCGATCTGGGTCGGCAAGAAGATGCCATGAAAGCAATTGAGGCGGCAATCGAGCTACGGCGCCGACTTGCTGCCAACCTTCCTGTTGCTTTCAATCCAGATCTTGCATCATCCCTCAACAACCTCTCATCTTATTTATCCGATCTGGGTCGGCGAGAAGATGCCATGAAAGTAATCGAGGAAGCAGTCGTGCTGAATCGGCTTGCTGCTGACCGTCATGCTGCTTTCAACCCGGATCTTGCCATATCTCTCAACAATCTCTCGCTTTGTTTATTCGATTTGGGTCGGCGAGAAGAGGCTATGCAAGCAATTGAGGAGGCAGTCGAGCTACGGCGCCGACTTGCTGCCGACCATCCTGCTGCTTTCAATCCAGATCTTGCATTGTGCCTCAACAATCTCTCAGTTCAGTTATCGGGTCTGGGTCGGCGAGAAGATGCCATGAAAGCAATTGAGGAGGCCGTTGAGCTACGGCGCCAGCTTGCTGCTGACCGTCCCGCTGCTTTCAATCCAGATCTTGCATCGTCCCTCAACAACCTTTCCAATCGTTTATCCGATCTGGGTCATCGAGAGGATGCTATGAAAGCAATTGAGAAAGCAGTCGAGCTGTATCGGCAGCTTGCTGCTGACAGTCCTACTGCTTTCAATCCAGATCTTGCCTCATCCCTCAACAATCTTTCGCTTCGTTTATCTGTTCTGGGTCGGCAAGAAGACGCCATGAAAGCCATTGAGGAAGCAGTCGAGCTACAGCACCGGCTTGCTGCCGACTGTCCTGCTGCTTTCAATCCACATCTTGCATTGTCCCTCAACAATCTCTCGCTTCGTTTATCCGAACTGGGTCGGCAAGAAGAGGCGATGGAAGCAATTAAGGAAGCAGTCGAACTGTATCGCCGGCTTGCTTCTGACTATCCGGCTGCTTTCAACCCAAAACTGGCGAAATCCCTTAACGATTTCTCCCAATTCTTATCCGATATGGGTCACGAAGACGATGCTCAGAAAGCAAAGGAGGAGGCAGCTGAACTACTACAACACATCTGAATTTCCTGCCGTTGTCATTCCAACCATTGCCGACACTCAAACGGTGTCACTAGCATGGAAATATTTGTAGTCGAGAAGACCTGGGGAGTTCTGACGGAGCCGCCGCTGTCTTGTCTGTAGTCGGGGGGCGCTGGAATTTTGCTTGACTTCATAGCGCGCAGTTGTGTCTGGATACGTGTGTCGGAAATCAAGATATGGCATTTGTATATCAGGTCGCCATCGGAGAACCTATACATAGTTATTAATAAATAATGAAGATATAGACACGTCTATTCTCCCATCCCGAAAGCCTTGCCTCGAAGCTAATGAGTATCTTCACAAGATCGGTGGGATTGAGTGATTCACATCTGACGTTCACCTTCCTGTTCGGTGGAGTATCTCCTATGGGTGGAAGCTCAGCGACAGTCCTCTCCTCGGTAGAAGAAATCGTGCGAAAGAAATGTGTCTGTAAGGCCGTGAAGCATCCGAACCGCGCTACCCATGAATGTTGAGGCACTCAGATGTTTGCTCGACAGCAGAATCGGGAGCTGGTCAGGGCACATATAAAAGAGAAAAGAAAGATGACTGTGAGTCCACCAATAGACCGGCAGACGTCCCGCCAACCGTACGTGTATTATTGCGCCATCGCCATGATGGTGGTGGTGGCAGTTGCTGCTTCCATTTGCACTCTCTCGTCGGAGGAAGCTGCTGCTGTCTGTGCCATTTCCTCGCCTACACTGCTTCTTCGCCGGTAGCATTGATAGTTCTAGTGGCGGCACTAAAGCCGTCGTTGTGGGAGTTGGTGCTCCAGGTGCTGTTCCAATCTCTCTTTTCGTCGCTATGCTTGACAGGCGACGCATCCGATCAATGGGCGTAATGGAGATGAGGCACTTACTCGGCGTTGATAAGATCGACCGTTGCCGTTGTCGTCGTGTGCGGCTGTTATTGTCGTTGATCTACTGGTGATGCCGCTCATCGACGTTGGTACTCGCCATCAGGTTCAGTTAAGAGTGGTGATGGAGGGGAGAACTCACCGTGTGTTGGTTGAATAAACCAGCCAATCCAGCAGCGTCGTTGCTATTCTTCCATCTGCTGCAGCCATGGCTGTTGCTAAACCTGGCGGGGAGAGCACAGGAGTAGCGGACGATGGCGAGACTTTCGATCTGTCGTGGCTGGGTTGAACCTTGTGCACTAAACATCATGACCGAAGCATTCACACTTGACCGCACTCCCAATGTAAAGAAGTGAGCTAGGCTGCTCGTACTAACATGAAGTTGATGGTTTATCCTACACTTGCAGTGCCTCGAGGAACCGCGTACCTATATACTCCTTCAACGTTCCTTCGGAGTCCCCACGCCCTGCTTGGCAAAGAAGAAGAATGAAGGGCCATGAGGTTAGTTGATATCCTACTCATACCTTTTTGTTTTTCTGACTTTGTTTTAGGGTAACGTACAGCGATGTCCACAACTTCATTGTTAAGTACATGCTAGTTCTGGTCCATGAGGAGGCCCATGTCTACTGGACCACTGCCCTTTTCCTCGCTCTTTCACAATTGACCCCACCACCGCATGCTGCAATGCCTCCGGGATGTATTGGCATCGCATCAACGAGTACGTTTGATAAAACAAATAAATTGAGTCTGAGATTCTCTTTCTTTCTCCAGCTTTCCAACTCGGACCGAGAAAGAAGCAGGCAGATGCTGGCGTCCGGCCTACCCTATCCCATCTTCCTAGCATTGTCCTCAAAGTTGGGGATTCAGAAAGTCTTATGCAGCTAAAAATTGATGCGAGGCTTTGGCTTGAACACATGCCTGAGGTTCGCTAATTTCTTCCTTTGAACCCTTTCACTCACTGCAACTCATTCAGGTGCAGCTGGTCATCCTGCTTTCGATCGACCCCCTCCCAAATCTTCCGAGAATCACCATCCAATTGTAGAAAAAGTATCCCCCCCATTACCCTCCACACTCGCCAGCAGCTTGGCAAAGAAGCACACTTAGTCTGGGAAGCTGACTGGACTCATGCTGCAACTCCGTTGTATCTACTACTTTTTGAGATCTTCGGAGGACATGTGCCTGCAGCTTATGGTAACAATAATCGCTTCTATTTTGATAGCTTGTATTATCGTGGTAACTGTCATTTTTTTGAAGATTTGTTTTGTATCCACGTAGTTGTAAGATTACCCAAAAGAATTAATAGTTGACAGGCAGTATAGCGCACATGAGGCTTCGTCTCTTGTGGGCTACGACCTGAACCAAACGATATGATTGAGGCTGCAGATCTTGCTCTTCGATGTTCAAGATTGTTCACACTTTTCTATTATTGTGGGCTACGGCTCATACCAAAGAGCTGAGTGAGAGGAAATGATGTCTATAAGTGAATAATAATACATGATGATGCTAATATACAACTGCAATCGATGCGGTATGGGGTTTGAACATATCTATCAGCTATATCACCGACAAGCTCAGATCCGAGGAGGGGACGCGAAAGTATAAGCCACCTCCTCGATCAGCGTCCCCGAAACCCGTTGCGCATTCCCCGGGCCCACGATTTTCTGGAAACCAACAACACCCATGCCATCAAACGATTTCCCCGAGCCATCACTTCTAGTCAGACCGAAGATGCCAAGGCCGAGCACAGGTTTCTGTCGAGGGAAATACCCCCCACCGGCTGCTTCCATAGAATCGTGAGGGTACGGAGTGGGTGTGCGTGCAGCGAGTGTAGGAGTGATAGAAACGCTGGTGGCGAAAACACGCTGCAGGGATGGATGTTGGCGTGGTGTGGAGAGATCAACGTTGTGTGTGGGGAAATACTCCCCGCCTTCCGCTTCCATAGAATCGTGAGGGTATGGAGTGGGTGTGCGTGCAGCGAGTGTAGGAGTGAAAGAAACGCTGGTGGCGAAAACACGTTGCAGGGATGGATGTTGGCGTGGTGTGGAGAGATCAACGTTGTATGTGGGGAAATACTCGGCTTCCATAGAGTCGTGCGGGTACGGAGTGGGTGTGCGTGCAGCGAGTGTAGGAGTGACAGAAATGTGGGTAGCGAAAACACGCTGCAGGGATGGATGTTGGCGTGGTGTGGAGAGCTCAACGTCGTATGTGGGGAAATACTCCCCGCCGTCGGCTTCCATGGAGTCGTGCGGGTACGGAGTGGGTGCACGTGCAGCAACGGCGGTGGCGAAAGCGCACTTCAACGAGGAGAGCCCAATGTCCTGCATAGGGAAATACTCCCCGCCAGCTTCCATGGATTCGTGTGGATACGGCGTCGGTGTACGTGCAGTAAGTATGGGGGCAGCAACACGCGTGGCAAAAACGCGATGCAAGACTGGATTGCGTAGCGGTGAAGACGGAAACGCCGTGAAGACTTCATCGACGAGGGCGAAGGAGACGTGCCGAACGCCGGTGAGTTTGGTAGAATCACCTTTCTCGTCTTGGTTGAGCACTTTTTGGGACAGGTCGACAACGCCCGTCCCATTGGTGAGGTCGATGATGTCAAGGCCAAGCGGGACACCATTTGTGCCAGTGCTGACAGCGCTGGTTATGACGTCCAAATCTCCTTCAGGGGTAGGCGAGGCTTCATTTGCAAATGAGTCGACATCTGAGAAAGGGTACGACTGGGGTCGTGGTGTGCAAGCCTTACGATAATGAGATTTGGGGTTCGATAGACAGTTCGAGTGGAGAGAACCATAAATAGGGGGAGTGGTGATAGGATAGGGTGAGGAACTCGGCTGCCGTTTGGGTTTCAGCGTTGAGCATCGGGACATGGAGACCGTGGAAGGCGCCGGTGTTATGGGTGAGAAGTTATTCTGTGGTGTTGGTGGTTAGCTCTCGTGCCGGAGGTCAAAAGACATTAGATGAGACTCACGATATCTCGTAGTGAGTTATTCCTGCGAAGCACGACCGTGAACGACTCTGGATCCCAGCTCCAGTAACCCTCGCTTCCAGCGCGAGACACGCTCTCAGAGAGACATTCATTGTTCATTGAGATGGTGTTGGACATGGTTCGAATAAGTGTTGAAAATTAGGGGTGAAAGTGGATTGTGGTTGTGAAGACGAAAGCAATTGCAATGTTATGTTTGGAGAGGAGGACTTGACGGTCTTTTATAGGTTCTTGACTGTGTTCGATCAGCGGATGGCGGGTGCGGATGCAAATGGGCAACGGGCATGACCGATAGGGGGAGCGGCTACGATCGATCGCTCGTTCTCCGCGGTTTGCATTCAAATAGGACCAGTGGATTTTAGCACACACTAGTGCTGCGATTGTTGTCTGTGGTGTTGAATCTGAGGAGACCAAGGGTGAGGCCGGTGAGGTCCCATATTTGCTGATACTGCTCTGAAACAAAAGTCGCTGTGAAATCTCATCTGGTCATCACAGACTTCAGTCGAAAGGAGCGTTTCCTAAATTTTCTGTCCCATCGACTCGTCATCGTTGGCGGTCATCATAGAAGTTGAGGTATATTGGAGGACGGGTAAATCCAGCCCCAGTAAAATCCTTTATAGTATGTAGTGGCTTCAGAATGCGTATGTAAAAAATCTTGCCATGTCGAAACTGTAAACATACATACCTTTTTGACCACGATCCGGAGCAAGGGTCCTCTTGCCTGTGCATCGTGCAAAATGGTGAGGCTGTCGAGACTCGAGACGTCCATCAGGTCCTGTACGTCGACTTTGGTAATCGCTACGGAACCTGCAGGAGCCTGAGAGCGGTGAAACCCCACAGAAAGAGCCTCAGCCGCTGACTGACTGTTGCAGAGATAAAAGTGGAGAGTGTGGCTTCCGAGTCTGGAATTGATGATTCTCAGCTCTCGCAGGAAAAGCATTCTTTGGCTGGACCAAGTTTCTCAATAACCGTTGTTAGACGAGATAAATATAAATGAAGGCTAATAATACACGATGATGATGCTAATATACAACTGCGGTCGTGGGGTTTGAACATAAAGACAATATCTATCAGCTATCTCACAACCGACAAGCTCAGATCCCAGGAGGGGACGCGAAAGTGTAAGCCACCTCTTCAATCAGCGTCCTCGAAACCCGTTGCACGTTTCCCGGGCTCACGATTCTCTGGAAACCAACAACACCCATGCCATCAAACGATTTCCCCGATCCATCACTTCTAGTGAGACCGAAGATGCCAAGGCCGAGCACAGACTGTTGTCTGTTCAGGGAAATACTCCCCGCCGTCCGCTTCCATAGAATCGTGCGGGTACGGAGTGGGTGTGCGTGCAGCGAGTTTAGGAGTGAAAGAAATATGGGTGGCGACAACGCGGTGCAGGGATGGATGTTGGCGTGGTGTGGAGAGATCAACGTTGTATGTGGGGAAATACTCCCCGCCGTCGGCTTCCATGGAGTCGTGTGGGTACGGCGTGGGTGTGCGTGCAGCGAGTGTAGGAGTGAAAGAAACGCGGGTGGCCAAAATGCGATGTACGGATGGATGTTGGCGTGGTGTGGAGAGATCAACGTTGTATGTGGGGAAATACTCCCCGCCGTCGGCTTCCATGGAGTCGTGTGGGTACGGCGTGGGTGTGCGTGCAGCGAGTGTAGGAGTGAAAGAAACGCGGGTGGCCAAAATGCGATGTACGGATGGATGTTGGCGTGGTGTGGAGAGATCAACGTTGTATGTGGGGAAATACTCCCCGCCGTCGGCTTCCATAAAGTCGTGCGGGTACGGAGTGGGTGTGCGTGCAGCGAGTGTAGGAGTGACAGAAATGTGGGTAGCGAAAACACGCTGCAGGGATGGATGTTGGCGTGGTGTGGAGAGCTCAACGTCGTATGTGGGGAAATACTCCCCGCCGGCGGCTTCCATGGAATCATGTGGATACGGTGTCGGTGTACGTGCAGCAACGGTACAGGTGGCGAAAGCGCGCTCCAGCGAAGAGAGCCCAATGTCCTGCATAGGGAAATACTCCCCGCCAGCTTCCATGGATTCATGTGGATACGGCGTCGGTGTACGTGCAGCACGTATAAGTGTGGCAACGCGTGTGGCAAAAACGCGCTGCAAAACCGGATTGCGCAGTGGTGAAGACGGAAACGCCGTGAAGACTTCATCGACGAGGGCGAACGAGACGTGCCGAACTCCGGTGAGTTTGGTGGAATCACTTTTCTCGTCTTGGTTGAGCGCTTTTTGGGACAGGTCGACAACGCCCGCCCCATTGGTGAGGTCGATGATGTCAAGGCCAAGCGGGACACCATTTGTGCCAGTGCTGACAGCAGGCGAGGCTTCATTTATAAATGAGTCGACGTCCGAGAAAGGGTACGACTGAGGTCGTGGCGTGCAAGCCTTGCGATACCGAGATTTGGGGTTCGACAGAAAGTGCGAGTGGAGGGAACCATAAATAGGGGGAGTGGTGATAGGATAGGGTGAGGAAGTCTGCTGCCGTTTGGGTTTCAGCGTTGAGCATCGGGACATGGAGACCGTGGAAGGCGCCGGTGTTATGGGTGAGAAGTTAGTCTGTGGTGTTGGTGGTTAGCTCTCGTGCCGGAGGTCAAAAGACATTAAATGAGACTCACGATATCTCGTAGTGAGTTATTCCTGCGAAGCACGACCGTGAACGACTCTGGATCCCAGCTCCAGTAACCCTCGCTTCCAGCGCGAGACATGCTCTCAGAGAGACATTCGTTGTTCATTGAGATGGTGTTGGACATGGTTCGAATAAGTGTTGAAAGTTAGGGGTTGAAAGTGGATTGTGGTTGTGAAGACGAAAGTAATGTTATGTTTAGAGAGGAGGACTTGACGGTCTTTTATAGGGTTCTTGACTGTGTTCGATCATGGCGGGAGCGGATGCAAATGGGCAACGGGCACGATGGATAGGGGGAGCGGCTACGATCGATCGCTCGTTCTCCGCGGTTTGCATTAAAATAGGACCAGTGGATTTTAGCACACACTAGTGCTGCGATTGTTGTCTGTGGTGTTGAATCTGAGGAGACCAAGGGTGAAGCCGGTGAGGTCCCATATTTGCTGATACTGCTCTGAAACAAAAGTCGCTGTGAAATCTTATCTGGTCATCACAGACTTCAGTCGCAAGGAGCACAGCGTAAAGTCGTAAAATATGATTTCGTCAAATTATCGTAAGTTCTGGAATGTGATTGTAATGTGATGAGGATGTGCTGGATTAAGAATATGACCGCGGCGTATTTTCGTTGTCTCTGTAGCTTACCAGAATATGCTTAGAATATGACTTCCTTTGAGAACTTGATGATTTTCGCGTCCCGTGACCTTTTACACGTTGGTAAACGAAGCGCGTGCCGGTTATCTCTTGTACTACCTTGCTGCAACTTGCGACGCTGATGCCTTCAAACGCACTCTGCTCTTGTCTCCGATGCTCTACGAAACCTCTCCTTTTCCGTCAGATTTCACCAGATCTCGCCAGGAAGCATCTCAAGACCTATGGACCTGCGCCTGTAACACCACTGGCACGCCCTGCCCCCGGTGGAACTGGGCTTCCATCTGGGTCAAGAAATAATCAACGGGGCAATCCATCACAAACCGATGTCGTCCCAGAGCTGTCTGGGGACACAACTGCTTTAGACCACGGTCAGATCAGTGCTTTCTCGGAGGCTGATGATAGCTTTCACGATATCATTCAAGATTCAGAGACTTCAGGTGCACAAGTTTCTTCGGAAGCTACGAGACGTGAGCCTGTTCACCCATCCGACACTGTGTACAGGACAGTGCAAATGTTGGCTGGCCCTGAACCTTTCCCTGACGATGAATTGGATAACATTGGCGCCGTTCTTCCGCCCGCATTTCGTGACAAGGAGCCATCGCATGTTCGTATTGCCTACCTTCAAGCTGTTATCAACAATGTCTACCGCAATATGCCTGTGATCGACACCACAGAAAACTTGAATATCACCCTCAACGCCTTTGACGCTGCGGGTGTTCTTCCCGATGCTCCCCGCCCTGTCCGAACGCTCATCAGTGCAAAGCGGCGACTTGGAATCGACCCTGATCAGTGGATCGTGCAGTACGCTATCTGTCCCCAGTGTTGGAAGCATTATTCGCCACGAGAACTGCTTGAGCTTGATGGACCAGGTTGCTTGGCATCCGAATGTCCTGGGACGATCTACACTGAAAAAAGGGATTCAAAAGGGCGCCCGAAGCGCCACCCTATCACGATAATACCTCAGGTATCTCTCATTCAGAGTCTCCGTCGTATGGTCCGTCGCAAAGGATTTCGGAAGCTCATTCGTGACAATCGAAACACTCCGACTGATCAGAATGAGGACGACGAATTTGTTATGCGGGATATGTATGACGGAAGCATCTGGCACAAATTCAAGACCAAAATCAAGCGGTTCGAGATTCCCGTCCTACTTCTGTTTCTGCATCGCTCGCCTTGGGACTCCCTTCTGCATCGCTCATGTCCTGTTTCTGGATTGCTCGCCTTCGGACTCTTTGTTGTCATATGTACGCATTCATCCTGGAATGTTTTCAAGTAGGAAATACAATTATTTTTGCACAATGGAATGCATATAAGCAGCTACTAGTATTAAAGCATGGCCCACCGGATACTTGCCTGCAATGTACCTCATTTCAGACAATGTAAACGGGTTGGTGGAATTTTAAGAACAGAGATATGATAAAATCTAGTAAAAGGCTTTGTACTATGTGGTACATGATGGGAAGCGTATTGTAAGGAAGTGAAATCGATCACGGAACCTTGTGTGACTTGACACTGCTGGGGATTTCGTGAGGGAGCGGGAGAACCACCTCCGGAGGCCTAGGAAAATTCACGTCAAATTCCTGTTGAATTTGGAGGACATTCCGGTCAGATTGAGATCATATTGAAGAAATTTACGGAAATGTGCCTAGAGCTACATTCCGGGCGGATTCTCAGCATATTTTTGTAGATTCTCATGATTTGACGGAAATATGCTCATGTCATATTTTGGGCTGATTCGCTGTGGAGCGTTTCCTAAATTTTCTGTCCCATCGACTCGTCATCGTTGGCGGTCATCATAGAAGTTGAGGTATATTGGAGGACGGGTAAATCCAGCCCCAGTAAAATCCTTTATAGTATGTAGTGGCTTCAGAATGCGTATGTAAAGAATCTTGCCATGTCGAAATTGTAAACATACATACCTTTTTGACCACGATCCGGAGCAAGGGTCCTCTTGCCTGTGCATTGTGCAAAATGGTGAGGCTGTCGAGACTCGAGACGTCCATCAGGTTCTATGGGCATTCCAGTTCAGTGTTGTACAAGTCAGACCAACCCCGGGTCGCTGTAGTCAAGTCACGACAGTCATGTCAGGCTGAATGTCTGACTTCGACTAGTCAAGCCTTTTTGGGATGAGATAAGATTAGATATGCACCGTGACAATATTAATATAACACGACTTGTACACGACTTGTAACATGACATCAGCGCTTTCAATGTCAAAGTTTGATTTTTGCCGCTTTGTTTCTCCTCTCAACCATGAGTCACTGGTCATGGGTGCACTTCATCACAGATGGAACATTTTACAAGAACAACAACTCAAACAAGACTGCGTGGTGTATTCGATGCTTGGCATACCACCGTGACTTAATTCAGAATGCAGACACTGTTGCGGTTGCTTTGACTGATACAGTTCGAAGTCGAACACCAGCAGAGGTGGAAGCCCAAGGTATATTCCACAATTTATCAAAAGTGCCTTCAAGTTAATGACTTTGGCTAGCACGTATTAATTGCCCACCAATAGCCGGGAAACCAAAGCAAAACATGGTGCCGCACCTATGTAAATGCATTTATGTTGATCCAGCAACCAGAGCTTGCGCACAGGCTGCAAAAGCCACTGAAGTCACCGCAGATGGCGAGTCTACACAACACCAACAACCCCGGCGTCTTTCACATTCGGCAAGTTGGTCCCACCCCCTAC
Source organism: Hygrocybe punicea (assembly GCA_963556145.1). NCBI lineage: Eukaryota > Fungi > Basidiomycota > Agaricomycetes > Agaricales > Hygrophoraceae > Hygrocybe > Hygrocybe punicea. The sequence goes on from OY744464.1 coordinate 1,127,292, forward strand.
AGCCTCACACAATCATTCAGACTGCATGGCCAGGTCACGGTTCTGCCTCACCCTCACCACTTCCGAGTCCTCTACTGCTGGCCACGCCAATAAATCTTGAACCTGGACCATTTTCTAAGCGCAAACGCACATCAAGTATCTACGAAGACTCACCCCTTTCAGGGAGACCATCATGGTCCCCATCCATGCAGTCCGAGTTCAGGGAAGACATTTGCAGGCTATTCATAGCAATCCGTGCCTCATGGAACTCAGCAAATAACCCACAGATGCGCATGTTTGTGGAGAAATGGATACCAGGGGCAGTTGTCCCTGACCGACGAACTTTATCTGGCCCAATCCTCGATCGGGAGGCTATAAAAGTTGAAGATAAATTAAAACTGAAGCTGCGAGGAAGGTTAGCCACTTTCATGACGGACGGATGGAAGAATAAAGCGAAGCAGTCTATCGTAGCTTCAATGGTATCAGTTGCCTCTGAGGTGGGTAGAGAAGCATTCTAACCATTACCTTTGCACTGATTCTGGTCTATTTCAGCCTTATCTGATGCGTACACATGATGTTTCTGCGGATGCTAAAAGTGGCGAGGCTCTGTTGAAATTGGTCACCGAAGACATTCAGTGGAGTGAAACCACCTTTCTTCTCACTATAATCGCGCTCTGTTCAGATAACGGTGGCGATGCACGGAAGATGCGAAGACTCTTGCTTGTATTGATGCCATGGCTTATCATTATTGTCTGCTGGGCCCACCAGATAAATCTGATCGTTGGCGACTATCTGAGTCTTCGAGTTGATTTTCTCACATGTGTACCAAAAGCCCTGCGGGTCATCAAGTGGATAAACAACCACAGCCGTGCTTTGGGGATCTTTTGAAGGGAACAATTGCAAACTTTTAACAAGATCTTATCACTTATCCTCCCAGTTATTACTCGATGGACAGCGCACTACCTGTCACTCCGCCGACTTCTTGAGGTTGAAATACCCATGAAGGCGAGCTGGATGAAATATGGCCAGCAGATGATTGATTGTGCTGGCCCAAAAGCGGATGTGCAACAGGCTGCTCACGAAATCCAGGCCATTGCTGAGGATCCACAATTTTGGAAATGGGCAAAAAAGTACGTCAACAGTAACTGTAAAGCTACATTATATTGATGCTAATTATCTTAAAGAACTTGTAGTCATCTCCAACCGCTTGCAATCGCAGCAAATATCACACAGGGATCAAACACTCGCCTTGATCACGTCCTCACAACACTTGGCAATCTTTACCATATCTATTCAGACCCAGATCTCGATGCTGAAGTCCGGGAGAAGGTTCTAGGGAGCCTTGAGAAGCGCTGGGCCGCCGCAGATCAAGACCCTTTTATTGCTGCCATCGTTCTCAACCCATTCCTCCATGGGAGGTGCCTGTCACGGGCAAATCCAATTCTTACACCGATTGGCCTATGTAATGTGCTGAAGCATCTTCACCTTTGAGTATTCAAGGTAGCCGTTGATGCAAGCTTTCAATCTGCCTTCATGGATTACTATAATGAGCGCGAGGAGTTTAGCACCGGGTTTATGGCTCTAGAAGAATGGAAGACAATGGCGAAAGACAAGGCAAGTTTCCTGGGCCACGACAATGCACTCTATCAGCACTGACCGTTTAATAGGGTTGCGACGTGGATCCAATTGAGGTGTGGGAGGGCATTGACACCCATCAAGAACACGGTCGCAACCGCCTCGTCAAGTTGGCATTGCACATCCTTAGTGTAATTGCTAATTCAGCAGGCTGCGAGCGAGCTTTCAGTCACATGGGACTCATGCACACAGCAGTTCACAGTAAACTGGGTGTGGATAAAGTTCGCAAAACCACCATTGTTGGGATGGATATCAAACGGTCTCATATTGATGCTGGATTGATCCGCCCTCGAGGGCACAGGAATTTCGAAGAACCTACTACAAGTAATGACAATGCTCGTGAGACTGGCGTAACCGATTTTGACACCGGCCACTTCGAACTTGAAGATGTTCTCGACTTTGAACAACTTGCCAAGCAACTCGTTGAAGATGCAGCTGCTGATCTTGAAAGCGACTCAGAAAATGACCCCGCTCCCCCCCCTCCTCCACCTCTGACAATCCGGCTCCCACTGCATGCCATTCAAGCTGCATTGCCTGACAACACCCCACCACAACGAACTGCTGTGGTCCTGAAGACGGCCCTCCCCTTGAAATCACTTTTCATCTTCCCAGGTGATCGAAATCCGCCTTCGACAGGTATAGATTGTTTCTGGCATGGAGGTATCAAGAATTTGGATAAGGAAATGGAAGCTTATGAGCTCTTGTGCTCCGAGTCGAGCGGCAGTCAGGAGAATGCTGAGGCAGGTACTACAGATGTCCCAATGGCGAGTACTAGCAGTGCATTAGCCTGATTTTTTTGTACTACACATCTCTACGTACGTGTTTGTAATTCCCCGTCCATTTTCTTGACATTGCGTAGTGAAGTACACCGCATGCAAGTGTGCTACGTGCAAGTGTGCTAGCGACCATGCATGAGTCTGCCTCTTTTGGTAGTTTCTCACAGACCCTTGACTAGTCACGCTCAGTAAAAACGAATATTCAAGTGAAGTCATGTGAAATCAGGTCAAAGTCGACCCATGGTCAATTATAGTCAACTTGTAGTCTGCAAAACGTCAAAGTTTGTTACATTCAGGTACCGCAACTATTTCCCATCAAAATTAGTCAAGGTAAAGTACAACTTTAGTCCGACACGCAACTTATATTCATGTGTCCGCATGCTCGAGCATCAGACCATTTTTCACTAAGTTCTACAACGTTGCCATCAACTGGAGATGACAAATGTGAGTTCATTTTTATCCATCCTTTCATTACTACATGCTGATTTCTCCTCAGTGCACCCCATCTCTGGCACCTACTCAGACTCGATGGCGACACACTCTTCGTCTACAGGAATACCCTCATTCGCGTCCCCCAGTCCTGGCTTGACGCCCATCCAGGCGGTTCTCTCACAACTCTCCATTTTGTCGGCTGCGATGCGACTGACGAGATCGACGCCTATCACTCGGGCGACACTCTCAAACGCATAGCCCGCTATGCAGTGGGTACAGTAGACTCTACAGAACCCTGGGTTCCCCTCGTCCCCCCAATCATGTCTGGGTGGGTCAGGAAACTCTCCGACAAAGGCATTCCGGTCTGGTTCCATCAAGCCGGGGATCTCCAGTCCTCTGAGTCTTCCCAAATCCTCTTGGTATGAAAGAACTGTGCCCTCATCCAGTTATCCGCCCCAACTCTCGCAACCATTATACCCCCTCCGTCCAATATATCCCTATCAGTACAGGCACAGCACTCCGCAGCGTACAAGGTCCTCCACATAGCCATATCCGATGCAGGTCTCTACAAAACACCCTACCTCACTGGCTATGGACCTATGGGTGTTACCCACAATTGGAAATCGACCGTATTCTTGGCCTCCTTGCCAATTTTACTGGTGGCCTCAGCATTGGTTGGTGGGTAGAGGTCAGTCTTGTCTTTCTGCCCAATCATTTCATGCCAACTCTCTTCTATTTGTCCAGAACCACAACGTTCATCATCGTAAGATTTTTCACAATGTATTTTATTTCTTTTGTTAAAAAAAAGGTCTCTAACAGGTTCTTTTTTAGCGCAAAGTCAGGAAAGCGCTCTGGAAGACGTTGAAAGCCTAATTTCAGTTTGTTCTTTCCTTGCTCTGGTGTTCCCTGGCCCCCTCCCCCTCTCCTTTTCCTCATGGCCCCCTCCCCTCATCCTCCTCCCCATTTAACAATAACTTACATTGTATTGTGGGATTTCAATATACCTGATTCCTGACTGCTGTCTGACTTCTAAAAGTACGACTATTAACGGACTATTACATGACTTTCACATGTATTCCGTTGACGATGGTAGCCCACTGAGATGACTGTCACACAACTAACCTAGTCAATAGTTAGTCGTGCAGAATTAATTAAAACGCCCTTTAGTCAAAGTTTAGTCGATTTCGACTATGACACGACCAACACTAGACATTCACACGAATTTTCACTTTTACTGAGAGTCACGACTAAAGTTACAGCGTATTTCAAAAACCTTGTCAGTAAGTGAAAAAAAAAAAAAAAAAAACCGAGGCAGCTTACGAAGCTGCGCGGCCACTTCCGGGCAACTGTGGCTGAAGCTCTTAAGTGACAAAAACAACTGTTCTCAAGCAAGAACAGGACTAATTGAGCTTGAGGGCATCAACCCCAGTTGGGTGAGGATGCATTACACCATTTTAGAATATTTTCTGTGTACATAAGTGCAAGTGGGTGTTGTCAGATGATTATCAGAGATATATTTCAGTCATGTATCAATTTGGATACCATTACTCACTCAAATAATACTGAAATTGTTCTAAGTAAATTCAAAGCATTTATAATAACTATACATTTGTTTAAGAATTTTTTGGATGCTCTCTAAGCTCACCATAAATCTTTTATACAATTCATCCATGGAGATTTCCTTTTTTGGGTGAGCAACATGGTTTCTCATTAGAATTATCTGATGTACACAGAAAATATACTAAAATGGTGTAATGCATCCTCACCCAACTGGGGTTGATGCCCTCAAGCTCAATTAGTCCTGTTCTTGCTTGAGAACAGTTGTTTTTGTCACTTAAGAGCTTCAGCCACAGTTGCCCGGAAGTGGCCGCGCAGCTTCGTAAGCTGCCTCGGTTTTTTTTTTTTTTTTTTCACTTACTGACAAGGTTTTTGAAATACGCTGTAAGGGTTTTCGCAAGCGCGACTTCAGTCAGCGCATGACCCAGTCGGACTAGAGTCATGACAACACTGTTCCAGTTGTCCCAATTCTCCAGCTACGTTGTACTGTATGTCGACTCTAATAATCGATGATGAACCCGCAGGAGCCTAAGAGCGGCGAAATTTCACAGAAAGAGCCTCAGCCGCTGACTGACTGTCGCAGAGATAAAAGTGGAGAGTGCTTCCGAGTCTGGAATTGGTAAACTTATTATTGGTTACCACGGGGGTGATGATTCTCACTGGCCGATTCAGACCGCAGGTTGCACATTCTTTGGCTGGACCGAGTTCTCACATGAATGTCTGATTCTATAATTGGAGGCTAATAATACACGATGATGATGTTAATATACAATGGGGTTAGATCATAAAGACAATATCTATCAGCTATATCACTGACAAGCTCAGATCCGAGGAGGGGACGCGAAAGTATAAGCCACCTCCTCAATCAGCGTAGAAACCCGTTGCACGTTCCCCGGGCCCACGATTCTCTCGAAACCAACAACACCCATCCCATCAAACGATTTCCCCGACCCATCACTTCTAGTGAGACCGAAGATGCCAAGGCCGAGCACAGTTTGCTGTTCAGGGAAATACTCCCCGCCTGCTTCCATAGAATCGTGAGGGTATGGAGTGGGTGTGCGTGCAGTGAGTTTAGGAGTGAAAGAAATATGGGTGGCGACAACGCGGTGCAGGGATGGATGTTGGCGTGGTGTGGAGAGATCAACGTTGTATGTGGGGAAATACTCCCCGCCGTCGGCTTCCATGGAGTCGTGTGGGTACGGCGTGGGTGTGCGTGCAGCGAGTGTAGGAGTGAAAGAAACGCGGGTGGCCAAAATGCGATGTACGGATGGATGTTGGCGTGGTGTGGAGAGATCAACGTTGTATGTGGGGAAATACTCCCCGCCGTCGGCTTCCATAAAGTCGTGCGGGTACGGAGTGGGTGTGCGTGCAGCGAGTGTAGGAGTGACAGAAATGTGGGTAGCGAAAACACGCTGCAGGGATGGATGTTGGCGTGGTGTGGAGAGCTCAACGTCGTATGTGGAGAAATACTCCCCGCCGGCGGCTTCCATGGAATCATGTGGATACGGAGTGGGTGTACGTGCAGCAACGGTACAGGTGGCGAAAGCGCGCGTCAACGAGGAGAGCTCTATGTCCTGCATAGGGAAATACTCCCCGCCAGCTTCCATGGATTCATGTGGATACGGCGTTGGTGTACGTGCAGCACGTATAGGAGTGGCAACGCGCGTCGCCAAAACGCGCTGCAAGACCGGATTGCGCAGCGGTGAAGACGGAAACGTCGTGAAGACTTCATCGACGAGGGCGAACGAGACGTGGCGAACGCCGGTGAGTTTGGTGGAATCACCTTTCTCGTCTTGGTTGAGCACTTTCTGGGACAGGTCGACAATGCCCGTCCCGTTCGTGAGGCCGGTGATGTCAAGGCCAAGCGGGGCACCATTTGTGCCAGTGCTGACAGCAGCCGAGGCTTCATTTATAAATGAGTCGACGTCCGAGAAAGGGTACGACTGAGGTCCTGGTGTGCACGCCTTGCGATACCGAGATTTGGGGTTCGACAGAAAGTGGGAGTGGAGGGAACCATAAATAGGGGGAGTGGTCATAGGATAGGGTGAGGAACTCTGCTGCTGTTTGGGTCGCAGCGTTGAGCATCGGGACATAGAGACCGTGGGCGATGAAAGCGTGGGTGAGAAGTTAGTCTGTGGTATTGATGGTTAGATCTAGTGTCGGGGGTCAAAAAACATTAAATGAGACTCACGATATCTCGTAGTGAGTTATTCCTGCGAAGCATGACCGTGAACGACTCTGGATCCCAGCTCCAGTAACCCTCGCTTCCAGCGCGAGACATGCTCTCAGCAGAGAGACATTCATTGTTCATTGAGATGGTGTTGGACATGGTTCGAATAAAGGTTGAAAGTTAGGGGGTGAAAGTGGATTGTGGTTGTGAAGACGAAAGTAATGTTATGTTTGGAGAGGAGGACTTGACGTTCTTTTATAGGGTTTCTTGACTGTGTTCGATCAGCGGATGGCGGGAGCGGATGCAAATGGGCAACGGGCATGTCGAATAGGGGGAGCGGCTACGATCGATCGCTCGTTCTCCGCGGTTTGCATTAAAAATAGGAGTGCTGCGATTGTTGTCTGTAGTGTTGAATCTGAGGAGAACAAGGGTGAGCCTGGTGAGGTCCTATATTTTCTGAACCTGCTTCGAAAAAAAAAGTCGCTGTAAGATCTAATAGGGGATGAGATCGATGAGACTTCAGTCGAAAGCACCTGCCTTGAGCGTACCTGCCCCACCGACATCATTAATGATCACCATAGAGATTGGGGGAGGACGGTAAATCCAGCCCCAGTAATGGCAGATGTAATTGCTTCAGAAGATCCGCCTTTCATTGCACCTTGTTGAACTCGAAAGATTGAATTTTTCAACACATAAGCGTCCCTTTGACCACCCCGCAACTGCGACGTCGACCTTTCCGGAGCAAGGGTCCTCTTGCCGGCGCATCAATGCAAAATGGTGAGGCTGTCGATACGCCCATCAGGTCCTATGGGCGTATGAGTTGTCGCAATTCGTGACAGCTACGTTGTACTGCGGAACCTGCAGCAGTGAAATTCGTGAAGACCAGTATAGGAAGCTCCCCCAGGCTCCTCCAAGTCAAGTGGAAAGAAAACAAGAGTCAGTTTATTGTGCTAACGGTGGGCTTCAACTTCAATATATCGTTCACAATGTAGGTCCCTTGTTCTGACTACAACCTTCAATTGCGCGTAGCGAGAGACCTCGTATACGTCTCGGGGCCGGTGCGACTTTTTCGACTTTGCTGATCACGCAGCCGTCCATGGCGAAAGGAATGCGCTTCCTTCCTCCTTCTGGTTATCCGGAATCGTAGCCGTTTGCCCTGATCCTTGAAGAAATCGGTCATTTTGTCGGTACTCTAGTGGTTACGTGCACAACCAGTTTGCGGCGAACAGAACGATGGTTCTGATGTGCCCATGTTCGACCCATCTTCCCTGGAATGCTGATCATCTACCCCGAGCTGATCCAAGACCTCTGCGGCACCACTCGCATGGAGAACTCGCATCATAGCGAGCATCAGATTGCAGAAGTGGCGTGACGGTCCCGGTCTTCTGTCTGGTACCAAACATTGTCTCATTGTTCACGCCAGATTTTGTCCAGCTACACATCTGATCTGGGCGGACGGCCCGCGCGTAGTAATGAACTACATAGAGTGAGTGATTGATAATAATGAAGCGAACGTATAGCTTACAGGCCACCCCGCGCAAATCATTTGTCGTATTCTTGATGGGCATTATGTTTGAGAATTGGAGAGTTAACAAAATCAACAACCCTTGCCGTGATAGTCTGTGAAGGTCTCAAGGGTCATGACAAAGTAACGAGCAACAATACCTAGCTTACCTTAGAGTGCAAGGGAAAACGGTATGCTACACCCACTTGCACCTGTATGCCCAACCTTGGCTTTGCATCTTCCTCAAAAAGTTGCGGTCATACTGTAGGGCATACCGGAAGCATCACGAAATTTTCGACCCGTACAGGTTATGAGCGTCGTGTGAGCGAAGATATGAGCCCCTCCTTTGCTTCACGAAGGGTAGTCAGTGTTGATTAAATCATGATTGGGGGTCGGGTGGATTGATCAGTCAGGTTGGCTGCCCCATATCGTTATTCAGAAAAGACAAACAAGCTGACGGCGTCACGGCGTGACACTGGGCGGGCCGGCCGGCCGCCGGGTTTTGCCGTCACCAGCGGGAGGGAGAACGGACAGACGGGTTACCGGTAAGCCCAGTCGATCTCATCTGGCCACTCCTCACGCCATTACTTTGGATAGCTCGTCGACTAGAATAGTTTGAGTTTGAGAGACCGCTGGGTGGTATCGCCGAGGTCGACGAGAACTTGAAACTCGTAGGTAATCTATTTATGAACATAAACTACATAAACCAGGAACTATTAGGAACCAGGGTTGCCGCTGCGCGTGAGGTTTACAGGATTATTCTGTACCTCATGTCGGCTAGTATTCGCCGGCGCAATTCGTATACCACTGGTGGCAATCCGTGGTATCAATTGTGTCGGGGACCTGGACCATCCTAGAAAGTACGTTGTTTTACTCACTCGTTTACCACGCTGTCATAACGTTCAACCTGTCAATTCCAGTTCGTTGTTCGTTTCTCCTGCCTTTCATTTGACTAAAGTATTTTCCCTTATATTCGATATTGTTCTGACTTGGAACTGCCCTGTTCCGACCATGAATGATTCCGGCATTATTGCTTCGCTAGTCCTTTCCATACATCAGACGTGACACCAGGTCCGCAGTGCCAGTGACCAATCAGACGCTTAGCCTATATCAGCCATAGTTCGTCAACGAGAGGCCATGTATCAATTTCCGTGAGGATTGAGCTAATTTTGAGTGAGAAATTCGAAGCGCGGAAGGTGAGTCTGTCCGTTGTGTGGGTTCTGCAGCGGCTTACATGAGCGTGTAATGGGACGGAACTATCATTTCTCCGCAGGTACTCACTGGCTCTGAATACACTATAAAATGAGGAGTGGTGGATTTGAGGTAATCGCATCGAGAGGTTCCCTCCTGATACATCGTACTCTTTCACCCTCATGTCAGTGTATCTTTTGCTATCATTCTGCCTTTTAATCACATCGGTCTTTGCAGCATGTGCATCGGAAACAAAGCTCCACAAGCGACCATTTGGATCAACGAGCAGGTCAAAGCGCTCTGGGGACTCGCCAAAACCTGCGTCGATCATCATTGTCTTGGCTTCAAATCTCCCACACCCGAAGTAGTTCTTTCCACCGCGCTCGCTCAACTGTGTGTGGGCAGACACCCAAACTCCAGCCACCCTCGTAAAGAAGACCTGGAGTTCTATGCTTCTTTTGCGGCTCCGCAAGTCAACTTCATTTGCAATCACGATGTTATCATCACATTCAAGCTCGAATCTGGAAATTTCAAGTCCGGTGCAACTTCAATGTTCGTTTTGCTTCACACTTTTTATGTTACCGGCGCTGATATTCTTCGATCAGGACATTCGAGAATTACCATTGCGCGTTCCGCCTTCCTTTCAAGCAACATCTCATTGTCGACCACGATCATTCTGCATCTGGTCATGCCAGCGCTTGCAAAGCGACGTTCCTCATCCTTAATCTGCACAGTACGTTCCAGAATCTCGTCTTGTCTTTATCGTCTTCTCATTTTCATGTTTTTTCTTTTCTTTTCAGATGCGAAGTTTATTCACCAGTTCTCCGGATTCAAAGGCGCCGTTAAACCATCTTATGATGATGCCAATCAAATTCAGGAGAACGTCATCCACTTCTTAAGCAACGATTACCTTCCTCTCCTTATTCGGGCGGGCTTTCATTTCATCCAGTCGCTCCCCGATTTTGATAGTCTGTCCTCTACGCATCTGATCGATTGGTCTGCGATCGCTAGTAACAAAACGGAAATCCTCAAAGTCTGCGGCATCAGCGTCAGCACGATCAACAATTTCCTCCGAGGTCGCTGGTTGGAGGCGGCGTGGTACTGTGAAGAGGTCAAAGTTAAAGATCACCAAATCAGTGCCGCGCTGTGCGCTCTTGCGGAACGGGAGGTCACTATTGGCAAGTTCGTGTTCCAGGTGGCCTTTGCGCCTCCTCATATTCGGGCCCTTTGCGCCAAAGAGGTTATTCTCTACTTTGACCTTCCAGAAATTCACGTTTACAATACCAAGTGCGTACTGCTTTCCTTGATATTATTTGTTTCAGCTAATCTTACGTGAACCAGGTCGACAACCACGGTCAAATGGTCAAACTGGAAAATTGCCATTGTCGCTGAGGTAGTCCTTGAAGAGGAGGATGGAGGAATGATTCGACGTTTGAGAGTGGACTTTGCCAGTAAGCGCCAAAAGCATATCCAACTTGCCCGTGACTCTTATACTGCCGGGTCAACAGGTGCTCGTCTCTGCGAGAATTTATCTTGGTTTGGAGAGAAAGACGCTACCTCCCTCGAATGCCGTTCTTTGCTTATCGAATATATCACAACCCGATACCTCTCTCTCTTGATCGAGTGTGGCGCCCACTATATCTATTATATCGACCTCCGGTGTATCGACGAAGGCCATCCCACCCAGGTCTTAGAGAAAGACCCGAGCGATCATATTTGCATCACCGAAACTTATGGTTTTGATTTCGTCACTGCAGTCACGCAAGCCTCTGTCAATCAACACCTGGGCCATCTCTTTGGAAAAGTTGAGATCTTGAGGGACTATTCCGATGAGCACTTTGGAACCGATTTCGGCTGTCCTCGAATTCAGCTGCCCAGTGATTCTACCTCCACAACCGTGACATTGTTTCTTACCTTGAAGGAAGGATGGTTGAAGCACGGGTGTGTTTTTTTCTCTCCTTCGTTACTCACAAAAGTCATAACGTTGTTCACATCAGGGAGCATAAGCACAGCTTTGCGAATTGGCAAGTCGCTTTCGACATGAGTCTAGAATTCGCCAAGTACCATCGCGCAGACCTTTCGGACAACCATTTTGGCACCAAGGGTAAATATACCGGTGACAAGCATCACCTAGTTCTAGACCTCCAACGTGGGTTGCAAATCGATGTCTGTCGGTAGTGGCACTGATCATTTCATTTCATTAGACGCTAAATTCCGTCCTGAATTGTCTTCCTTCCCCGGTCTCTTGGACGAGCTGGACATCCACACCATGCGTTCGAAATACATTGACATCATCTCCCACTTGAAAAAATACCTCCAAGAATGGCTCAAAGGGGAGGAACAATACAATCCTCACGTCCTTTATGTTGTCCCGTCACGGGAAGCGTACCACACCTGGGACCAGCCTAAATTCTCGTTAACTTCTCCCCAATACAAGCTCTCTCATGTTCCCCGCCTGGGCAATACCGTGTCGTCGAATCTGGCTGGTATTGTGAATTGTGGCGTGATCGTGATTTGCGCTATGATCAACGGCCAGCATCGGCCGTCCTTCCCTTGCCCTCCTCGGGCATGGACGTGGAAATATAACGATCAAACTTTTCACGGCACTGTCGTCCTGTCTCGCAATACTTTCCTCGATCGTTGGATCAACAACAATTTGCAGGATATCAACTTGTGCACGACGCTCATCCCAACACTGGGAGGCGCCACCGTCAGTGACTGGAAGTTTAGCCTGGTGACGTTAAAGGAGGCGCTCGGGAACAAGCGTGGGGAGTTCGAGTGGATTAAAGACAGGTCTTACAAATGGATTGACGACCGCGGTTGTGACGCCACTAAACTCACCTTCCGCCACGAAAACCATGACGTTTGGTCGTACAAGCACAGCAGCCAGGTCGGAGACATGCAGAATGGTACCTGCTCCATATCTTGTATGTGACATGCCCTCCACATCGTCCGGCTCTGCTGACTAGTTCCTCACAGGCAAGACGGAGAATACGATGGAAATCCCAATCATTCTTGACAAAGACGGGTGCAAGGTTCACATTAAGGGCTTGATAATACTCGAGCTCACCTTCAGTGGCGAGAAGAAGATGTGGAAGTGAGTGTGATAACCATCATGGGCTAGGTTTCCGATTACTCACGATTTTTCTTTTTAGGACAGAGGCACAGGCCAACTGGTCTTGGACCATTTCCTTCCTTCCTGGCAAGCCAGGACAGTGTCTCGAGGTTGACGTTCACCAGAATGGCCCTATCGTTTCTGGAAATCCAGGCTTCACTGGCGATTATCTTGATGTTCCAGCTGGCTTCAAAGACGCCTCTACTCTTTTGAAACGTGAAATGGAAGAAATGGGGCAGGCCATCAAGAAAACCGTATCTGCGGAACACTTGGAGAAGTTCCTTAACAGTCGCTTTGCTGGCTCCTGGCACTTGTTGCATAGTGGAGCGCACCCCTATATACTTCGTAGCCCTGTGTTCAACTCTCACGGCGACTTTGTTCTTGGATTGCACGCTGACTATCCCAAAACCGGTACGAAAATTTTGTCCTTTCAGTCATTCTCAAAACTCGTTGTGCTGAATTCCCGATACCACCCCCCCCCAGTGAGTGGCAAGCGCTCTGAAAACGTGAATAATGTTCGCGCTGTGACCGGGTCGGTTTCCCCGACTGCGAACGGCAAGGTTCCGATTGCGAATACGCCCCCTGCCACAGGTCATCATACCCAAGTTGGCAGCGAGAAGGTCCCTTCGTCTCCGACCGCCGTAGTCAATCCAGCTGCAAACGGTAAAATTCCTGCACCGGTGAAGGGAAAGTAGCCTGGGGATCGGGGACATTGTGAACTGAAGGGACGTGCAATAGGAGGCACACCATCAGTTGATTCTCAATGAACCAGCGGTTGTTTTCCCTTCATATTTGCTTTTATCCACCTAGCGTATTGTCCATGTTCAGTTTTAGCGGCTTCGGTCTTTGTATCTCTTCTAAGTTATATGTTGCTACACGAAAATGCTTGTGATATAAGAAATGCTATCACAGGGAGACGATAACTATACAGAAGCCAACAACGAAGACCGAACAAAATTCCGAATTAGTTAGTATGGGTGTATGTAATTTGCAAGTTCCTGCGAGCAGAAAGGTATACCAGCAACCCACAGAGCAGACGCAGAATAACCGGGGCAGCAAAACAGGCAAACATTCAAGTCATCCGACATCTGTGCGAATATGGCCCTCGCAGTGGAGTTACTTGACAAAAGAAAAAGTGATTGGTCAGATGTTAAGATGAGAAGCGGCTACGACTTACAGCCTTCTTTCCTTTGTTTCTTTTCTTCCTTTTAGGCTTCAGAACACCTGCATCTCCCCGTTCCAAAGCCTGAACCACGCCCGCTATCGGAGATCGTTCTGAAGGAATTTGCGCCCAGCAGAACTGAACAATACTCCATAAACTATCCGACATTGTTCTGGAACAGTTTTGAGGGCGACTAGGGCGACCCCCTTCTAACACCCTGAACATAACAGCCACATCGGTGGCCAGTTCGGTAAATGGACATTGCGCCGTGAAAAGCTAGGATGATACTCGGATCTCAATCGACGTAGATATCGTAAACGTACCCACCTCCACACAGACGCAAGCGAACGCGAATACGTCAGTCGCAGGAGTTCGCTTGAAAGCATCTAAGCCAAATGATTGTGGGCTGTGAAGCTCTGGCGCCATCCATCGCACAGATCCGCGGCGGCTCGTCGACTGTGACGGCACGGTCACTTCAGCAAAGGCAGTTAAACCAAAGTCAGCAAGGCAGGCGTGCCACTCGTCATCGAGAAGTATGTTCGTCTGGAAAAAAAAAAAGACGAATCATGTCAGAATTATTGATCATAAGACACAGTCATCAACCCGAACTCCACGCAGGTCACCGTGAACAATATTTTGCGAGTGAAGATATTCAATTCCTTGCGCAATCTCCAGAATCTACAACAAAGAATCGTCAGGTTGAAAACGTGTCTGTGGGGAATGAGGACTTGCACATCTATCAAGATCAACTTGCTGCGAGCCATTATCTTGTAAATGCTTCCGGATTGTGCCGTTTTGCATCCATGGCATCACTAAGCAAAGAGATGGAGAGAACGACTCTGCGTCGACTCCAAGGAAAGGTAGTATAGAGGGGTGTTTGAGATTTTTCCATATGAAAGCTTCGCGACAGAATGCCTGTAAAAACACTATTTGAGCTGCCAACGCCTGTCATTGGCGATATCCGAGCCCAAGTGACTTACTCTATGTATGGCTTGACGCTCGTTGCTGGTTGCATGGAATCGTAGGCGTTTGAGAGCAACCTTGCCACCTCCATAGGAAGCGCAGAAGACATCCGAAAACCCCCCTCCGTATATTGGTTCCTTCCCAAGAAGCTCAACTGCTTCTAAATAAAGGGAATACGGAACGAGATTACAGGCTACCGAAAGCCTGACTAGCATTCTATGAGCTCGGCGGAGAAGTGCTTCATCCTGGGCATGTCGCCAAAGCCCCTTGTCAAGAACCTAGAATCGTAGGTGTCAGAATACGAAGTAGAGTGAACGGGATGGTATCTGGCGCACGAATTGTATGAGATTCAGGAAATGCTCAGCTTTATCGCCTTCTAACGAAGAGACTGTGGTTCTTCCGGCTTCGGAGCTCAGTAGCTCTCTTAGGAGGTTGGCAATCTCTGCCTCATCCTCTCGAAGAGCTTGACGGAGGGCTGGATCACCTTGAAGGTTGACTTCCGACGCAATCTTGGAAAACAGTCTGACATCTGAAGATCAGCTAGAGCTTGGGATCTTCCGCACCTTCAGCAATGCTTTCCGAAAACTGGAGCTCGTGATCAGACTCGGAACTATATCCAGGCCGACTACCTCTGCCCCGAGGCTCTTCAAGATGCTACCCAGTCGTGTGAATACCAATTTAAACTGCACAAACTGATCTACCTGGCATGATTGCGCTGTGGCAAGTTATCTCTGGTTTTATTTCTGAGATATGACAACAGGTTCTAAATGTAAACAAGGATCAGGTGCAGGCTTTTCATAAACGAGGATAGCGTACGTTATAAACTTTCGATGGAACATCGCTAGAGTGGGAGAACGGAAGCCAAAGATCTCCACGGGTATATGGCGACTCGACCAATACGTCGGTAGTTTTAGATATGGGCTCAACAAGGGACTGAAAGCGGTGAACGCGAAAGCTTCTCTGCCAGTCAACAAAAATAAGATGGTATCGTGTTCGAGGAGAGCCGGTGATGGTGACCGTAATAATAGGAGGGAACCATACCTCTGGGGGTCGTCTGGCCCGGTGGAGAAATGAATGACTCGGAACTATATCCTTAAGTTACGTCGTGTTTGGAATGAGAAGACGGGAATATGATTTGACTTCTGTCCACCCACTGTTAGCCCAGGGTCTGACATGAAGTGTAGGTATGTAGATATCGTCCAGCTCGCTATTGGACTCTGCTATAGCGCTGAACGTTGAACATGGTGTACAAACAAGTGCAAATGCCTGACTCCTAGTCCTACAGCGATGTCATCACCCAAAAGACAACGCGGTGCGAATGGTGCCATAGAAATCCCGACTGTTAAGACGTGCAAGGATGCCGAAGCCATTATTTCTCATTATGCAAAAGAGTTCGATATTGATTTGGCAACGTTGCAGGACTTGTCCGGTCTGTCGCAATGTTTCGGCTTTCGAATCCTGGTTACTAATGATTTAACATAGACGACGGCACAGGCCTTAGCTTCTCCAAGGTTAAGTATGCCAAGGTCGCTCCTCTCGTCGGACTCGATGCTTCGCAAGAATTGACAGACATCCAAACGTTCGAGCTCTACCGCTCTCGTATCCCCACCGACGTTTTGTGATGGATATAGATCTCATGCTAATGCAATACGGTACCCTTCCTCAGCACAGGACGGAAGAGGCAAGATCGAGATTCTTCTCTCCGGTGAGGATGCTGATTCTATCATGGCTTCGGATGCTCACCACGATGCAGGTTTTCAACCATCTCGTAAAACTGTTCACCTTCATGCTGAGGAACAACCCAGAGACTATCATCGAGGGCCGCATTGGTACTAGAGGTCGCATCGCGTACTTCTTCAAAGCATTCGGCGCCGTTGCGATTCTCTACATTGAGGCGAAGCTCAAGATAGGAAACGATGCAGAGCGTTTGGATGCGATAGCTCAAGTTATAGCCGAAGGTAATGGTAAGCCAGATACACTTTTTGTTCACCCTTTTGGTGCCGACGTGAATTTGCAGGTTGTGACCTTAATAATGTTCAAAGTGGTTTTTCTCTGCCTATCCTCTGCATCCTTTTCGACGGCTTAAGCTTCGAGTTCTTCAAGTTCGAAAGAAATCCACAGCCAACTTTCCTCCGTGGTTGCTTTCCTGGGGATCCGGTGCACCTCAGGCGTGGTTTGCAATTGCCCGACTTTTCAATTTCAGATTCATCCCTTCCTTTCATCCTCCAGCTTCGCTGCGTCTGTGAGACGACCTTTGATACGATGATGTGTGCATATATTTCTGGTCTGAAAGCATATCACCAACTGTCCAAAAGACGTGGGGAGCAGCGGGGCTCGAGGAGACCTAGCTTTGATAGATGGGACCGAGCTTTAACGTCTGCTGAAAATGCTCTGGCGAAGTTTAGAAATGCTGATCACCGCAAGGAGGGTAATATTGTTGCCGCCGAAGAGACCACCCAAGAAGCACTTCGTTCACTGCAGGAGAGGTACTGCCTTCCTCTTTTACATGTTCCGTTTATCTTACCTTACATTATCTCAGCACGGGAGGGGTACCGACCATGTACAAATCCAAACTCATCATGACAGACTGGGACAAAGAGATGGTTGTGAGAACATGAGCTTTGTTTTCAGATTCTAGTTTGTTAGATGAAACCAGTCATCCAGTCATTGAGCCTAGTTTGCACGTTACAGCTGTTTGCATTGAAGCCCAGTGAAAAGTCCGCCTATCTAGATACTTTTAGGTAGATTCACATCCATGAAAATATAGTTTAGGAATTTAAATAGATTTCTGCACCCTGAGTAGAAGTTTCGCCATTAAGATACATTAAAAAACATTGCCATTTCTAATAAAAAACATTGCTATCGATTGCTGTCTAGGTGCATCCCTGCCACCCCGCCGCCGCCCATACCGCCCCATTCCGTTCCACGCCCCCATTCCCCATTCCCCAGGATGTTGTGGGGGATGCCGTTGGGTGCACTATACCCTCTATGGATTCACTCACCATTCAACCTCAGCACTCAGTGGGGTCTGTACATGTACCTGGGCCATTTTCTCGGCAGTGGCGGGGTGTGGACAGCGGGTATATGCGGTCTTGAGAGATCTTTCTGCAATGGCACCCGTGGTGACACGGCCTGGGACGTCAGGTTAATATTTGTACAACAACATACATTGGGACAAGAGCACACTGATTGTCTCACAGGCACTACTGCGGCCACCGCTGCTAGCCTTGATGCCGTACTTGCAAGGTATGTGTAGTCTGCGTGTGATAGCTGGGGAAAGAGGTCTACTCGTGTGGATGCTGGTCCTCATTTTCTACAAGGAGGGTGATGGTTGGGCATGTAGTCGAAGCATGGAAACTGTACGCTGAAGGGGTCATCCACGGGTAGGCCATAGGTCTCGGCTGCATTGTCTTCTGAGTACTTGTCGAATCTGCACCAAAAAAAAACAAGAGTAGGCGGTAGGTTTAACCCAAGGAAAGCGGAGGGGGGCTTACACCCTTGCATCACCCTCTCCCGTTATCTTGGGCAGATAGGGCGCGGTTATCTCTCTATTGGCTAGTTTCTCCAAGTCGACCTTGCGGAATCATGCGTGAGCAAAGACATCATTAGCATCATGCTGCAGGTTCCTGTACCGCTTCAATGGGTCACTTTCCAAGAGTTTTGGTATGAGATCCATAGCGTGGTCATTGAAGGCTGGCCAGCGGATGAATTCAGGCCCACGGGTGATTTTTTCGTATAGGAGGACGGGGTTTGCTTCTGGTTGATGATATGGCGGGAAACCACATCTCAAATATGAGCACTCCGAGAGCATACCAGTCCATGCTCTTGTTATACTGTTGTTGCCCAATGATCTACGGTTTTATTTGGTTTGAGATGCCATGGTGTGATGAATGATACTACACACCTCGGGAGCAAGGTAATCTGGGGTGCCGCAGAGTGTCCACATTGTGAGTGAGCACTGTTTCACGAACCCGAAATTGGCTACTTTGACAAATGTGGACATTGCGTACAGGTGGTTGTGACAGAGTGGCCGCAGATGAGGAAGTTGACGAGGGTGTCACGCTTGGCTGCAGGGACGTCCTTGAGGAGAGCGGCTGTGATGGTCTCGTGGGAGGGGAAAGGCGCGCCAACAGGGATGGAGGACATAGAAGTTAGGAGCAAGGGGGAAACGAATGAAGGGAAAAATTCCAAGTACAAAGATGATGTCATCTGCATTGGGCAAAGGACTGACACATCAGGAGTTCCAACCTTTAGTTGAGAACTAAAGTGATTTCTAAAGTTAGCAGAAAAATATAATCTTTAGATTTACATTTAGGCCTAGCCTAAATATTAAATTTAAGTCATGAATAAATACACATCTAAATCATTTATTTATTTTCATCTTTAGCTTATTCTTTCAATCAAAATAATTATCCGATCTAAATTGTAAGGGGAAAGCATAATTTAGTTTCAAGTTTACTCAAAATTTCTAGTCCAAATTTAGGCATCACTTAAAGGCAGACCAAAATTAAAACTTTTAGTAGGATTAAAATAATAAATTTAATAGTTACCAAAATATAAGATTTCGGCAGCTATTTAAATTCAAAGTTGCCATCAGATCTAAAGCTATTGCCCGCGCCATTGCCCGCCCGTCGCCCACTCATTGGTCATCATTGTTCCATGGGCTTTGAGGGCGTCCTACTATTCACCGACATTAATCGGCGCGGCGCCAGGCAGGGCCTAGGTGATGGCAGAGGCAGGGAGCCTTGATGGCGTGGGCGAGGGAGATGGCATGGGCAAGGAGATGGGTATGATGGCGTGGGACGCAGCCCACCATCGTCCACCCGTTGTCCATCCATCGTCCGCCCATCTCCCAATGGACCAAATCATATGACCTCACGAGCCCAGCTCCAACGTCAATTGACGTGGTGGTGGGGTTCGTGAGGTGATGACAGAGGTAGGGGATGGTGGGCAATAGGGGCGGGTGAGGGAGATGGCGTGGGCAGGGGGAGATGGTGGGGGCATGATTGGATGGGAGCGGAGAGGTGTGGGTGACGGAGATGGTGGCAGGGGGAGATGGCGGGGAGATGGCGTGGGAGATGGCGTGGGCGACGAGGGTGAGGGAGACGGCGTGGGGTGTGGGCGAGGGAGATGGCGTGGGCAGGGGAGATGATGGTGGCGGGGAGACGGCGTGGGCGACAAGGGAGATGACGTGGGGTGTGGGCGAGGGAGAGGGAGATGATGGGATGGGAGAGCAGGGAAGGGAGATGGCGTGGGCACGATGCGATGGGAGGCCGGGGAGAGGGCGTAAGCGGTGGGGGTGGCGTGGGCGACGAGGGTGAGGGGGATGACGTGGGGTGCGGGCGAGGGAGGTGGCATTTGGCGTGGGCAGGCGTAGGCAGGTAATGTGGCGTGGACGAGGGAGATGGCGTGGACGAGGGAGATGGCGTGGATGAGGGAGATGGCGTGGGTGGGGAGACAGGGTGGATGTGAGGGCGATGGGTGCGGGCGATGGGATGGGCGGTGGAGGTGGCCCGGGTGGCGATGGGAGTGAGGGCGATGGAGATGGGCGTCATGCGTGGGCAGGGGGAGGTCGTAGGAGGTCGTCGTCATCGTCCTGCCGCTGCTCAGCGGCTACTTCACTTGTGATGGTGATGGCAGTGGTGGTGGTGATACTGCCATCGCCATCGTCGTCTTGCCGCTGCCGGATGGTGGTGGAGATCTTGTCGCCATTCCATGGGGCCGTTGCCGTCGTCGTCGGCATCGTCGTCATCCATTGTCGTGGTGGTGGTATTAGTGGTTGAGGAAGTGATGGTGGTGGTGAAGGTGGTGGTGAATGCCACTGCCGTCGTCCCCTCACTGGCCGGTATTCATACTCGATGGCAGCGGTCGTGGTCATGGTCGTGGTCCACTGGGCCCTCATTATCGTTGCCGCCGTTGGATTAATTGGGGCGACGGGTGGGAGGGAGGTATGGTCGGCGATGGCTGGGCGATGAGTGCGCCCGATACCTGACACCCCCGTTCCGCCGCCGCCGCCGCCGTCGTCGTCGCCTTGCTGCTGCCTGTTGGCAGTGGAGGTCGTCACCGTCATCTGGCTGTGGTGGGGTGGTGGTGCCGCCACCGATACCGCCGTCTTTGTCGTCCTCATCGCCGTCCTTGTCTGCGTCGTCACCGTCATCCGTCATCCGTCATCGTCATCGCCACCACTCCTCCGGCCTCGCTGGTGATGACCGTCGTTGTCAGTATCGTTGTTTTTCTTGTTGTCTTCGTAGTTGTTGTCGTCGTGACTTGTGACTGAACTAGCACTTACCCGATCCGGACCCGTCGAAGACGATGGCATCGTCTTATCTTAACGTGCACGTGGGCAGCGAGTGGCGATGGGTTGGCGATGAGTGGGCGATGAGTGGGCGATGAGAGTGTACAATCACTTTAGTTCTGACAGAATCTTAACTTTTGATAACTCCCAAAATGATACATTTTGATACCCAATAAATTAAATATTTTAATTTCATCGAAATTATAACTTTCAGTTTGTCTTTAAGTGATGCCTGAATGTGGACTAGCAAACCAGAGTAAACTCAAATCTAAATTATACTTTCCCTCCACACTTTAGCACTGATTATTATTTTGATTGCAGGACTAATCTAAAGGCAAGAGAAAACAATTAATTTAGACATTTATTTATTCATGCCTTAAATTCAATATTTAGATTTGGCCCAAATGTAAATCCAAAGATTATATTTTGCTGCTAACTTTAGAAATAACTTTAGATCCCCACTAAATGTTGAAATTCCTGATGTGTGACTCACTTTTTTGTTCTGTTTGCAAAATATTTTGTTGCAAGTACAAGAACGTCAACAAGAGCTGGCTATGCCCTTGTGAGATTTATCGTCATTTTTAATCATCGTCTTTTCACTCGGAATGATTTTACTGGTTGTATATAGATATAAAAGGATTTATGTTGTGTAAAAGTATCTAACTGGATTATGCAAGACGGGGTTTTCA
The DNA here is from genome assembly GCA_963556145.1 of Hygrocybe punicea. Classification (NCBI taxonomy): domain Eukaryota; kingdom Fungi; phylum Basidiomycota; class Agaricomycetes; order Agaricales; family Hygrophoraceae; genus Hygrocybe; species Hygrocybe punicea. The sequence goes on from OY744464.1 coordinate 1,148,760, forward strand.
CTGGGATTGAAGATCGAACACTCCGAAAAATTTTCTTTTGTTTGTTTTGGAGCCTGAATGTGACACTCAAAGCACCAAGAGGTGTTGCCAAGGCCTCTTCTCGGCTGCTCCATCGTTATTCACAGTGCGCCTGTTTCAAGTATATCTCTCACCAATTTCAACCTACATGGATCCAACCACTCACCAGTCATACCTGAAACCCTCCAACAAACAGCAACTCCCCATGCTCAACTACTTATGCGCAACAGATGGCAATACCCTTCCACCCCCCGTTACCTTCCCTTGGAACTGGGTTGATGCTTCCCAGTTGAACGACCATGACGGTACCATCGCCATCAACCGCAACACACTCGCGAATTATTTCCACAACCAACTCGCACCTTATGTCCCCACAAACTGCATCCTTCCCAGCGTTCGCGTTTACCTCTTCGTGGACTCTTTCGCCCTACCAGGTGCCTACAGTCACCACTCCGGCCTCAGGCCAAAATGTCCTTAGCTTTGATTACAACCAGTCCAGTTAGGACTAGGCTGGCTTGAATGGCGATATGGGTGCCCTCAGGCTCACAAACACTTACAATCTTACCGTCGCCTTCGTCGTTAACACCATTGTCATCACGTAACACCTAGTTTTCTACATGTGGGTCCGCTCACTCCAGACTTCTGGGGACAGCAATATCATTGACTCGACAGTTGTCGACATCGGAATCGATGCCAATGGGCATCTTACCCCCAATGTCAGTGGTAACTGACAACTCCAATTCCCTCAGTCAACCCAGCCCTCAATTTCTTCACCAACTTCAATGAAATCAGCAGCGACATCACTGACTTCCAAGATCTGGTTGGCACAAGCTTCATCCGGCTCGCCTAGCTTTCCGGCAACAGTGAAAACGCACATTTTTCTAGGGTGCGCTAGGTTTAGTATGGCAATCGAGAGTGATCAGCTCAAAATTCAAAATTCCGGAGTCATACTGACATTGAAATAAGGCAAAACCCGAAAGTAAAAATCAAGAATACATTTATTGTGTGACACAATTCCAAAGGTGTATTTTAGATGTCGAAAAATGTGTTGAGCACGATATCCTATTGATGAGGTCATATAAAGCAATGGATTATAAGAATATCTATCTATGGAATACACATAAGCAATAAAGAGTAGGGGGTGGGCAAAACTAGTGAGGGAGGAGTGGGAGGGGACAGGGAGAGGGTGGGAGGCAGTGCAGGAGGGTGGGGGTAGGCTGGGGAGGTCGGAAGGGGCTGGGAAAGGGCAGGGGAAGGACGGAGAGGGTGGGGAGGGAAGGAGGATGATCCATAGCTTTATGGCCTCATCAATAGGATATCGCACTCAACACATTTTTTGACATCTAAAATACGCCTTTGGAATTGTGTCACACAATAAATGTATTCTTGATTTTTACTTTCGGGTTTTGCCTTATTTCAATGTCAGTATGACTCCGGAATTTTGAGTTTTGAGCTGATCACTCTCGATTGCCATATTTAGCTTGAACTCAATGCACTTTTTATACCTACAATGTTTCATTCTCTCTTACTAAAGCTGTTTCTTTCTCTCTGGACCTGACCATCAGCAACCAGTCTGAAGGTTGAAGTCTCCAGCACCGAGATTGATGTCCGGATTCAAGGGCCTTTGACCGTCATCGTTTTCTCCGGTACCTTTTACATGTCGAAGGACACACTGACAGAAGTGGTCCCGCAATTGATCCGGTGAAAGGAGATAATGCATGTCTTCATCATGGTTGTGATAGAAAATATTCCCGTGCGGTGAACGATTGGGATCACGACCCATGAAGTCATATATGCGGTAGTTGTCCTAGAGAAGATGAATCAGGAGGGTCCCAGTTCATGACTCAGTTCTCACATCCGGGTTCATCGCAATGGCATGGTCGTCAAACATATGATGTTCGGTTGAGGAGCACAAGAATCCTTGCTGAACAGAGGTATGACATCTTGAATCCTTCAGCAATCTGATCGTCATCGATGAAACACTTGAAGTTCTGCTCAGTCCACTTTATGTGGAGCACGTTGAGCTGTTTAACAGGCGTGTTCATAATGGCATGTGAGGAATAATTTACAATATCGATCAAATCCTATGAAATTGCGCAACCTGCGGAATAATGAAAGTATATGACGTTGCACATGCACATTTATTATTCTGCAGGCTGCGCAAGGTTGCACAACCTCCGCAATTTGTACCAGCTGTAATTTCTGTTATATAACTACAGGCAGTTACATTGTAAAAATTACCCTACAAGTGCAGCTGTCATGCTATTGAGCTTGACAGCCTGTTGTACACTCCACCACCAACATCTCAACCTTGAAAATACAGGCCCTTGTCAATTGACATGGCTGTTGTGTTTGTGAGGTAGATTGGTGGGTGGTGGCCCCTCATCCAAGTCTAGGACAATGTCATTCATCTTGGTTGTTACACTCTGGTCTTTTGTGATTATGTTGGTGTTGTCGTCATCGCGATGGAGAAATGATAAGTCCAAATTATGTAATTCAAAAAATTCTCTGTCAACAACATTGATGGCGGTTTGACGTTGCACGAGCTTGCGAGCGCAAGGAGAGCTAGGGCTTTGTAAGCGAGTCCAAATAGACTAATTGCCTGTGGAAATAGCATTGACGCGAGCAATTCCTTGTATATAGTTCTGTCACCTTGTTTCTTGATGCCTCATCTTTTCTCCCTCCTTCTCCACCTCCTGTACCTGCATCCTCAGCATTCGTCTTCATATTTCTTTTCAAAATCTTCTTTGTTACTCTTCTCATTATGATTCTCCATGACCTATCACCCCCCTCCTCCCCCTGCCACGAACAAAGACATTTCTTCTTTTGTTAGTGATAGTACAAATGCTCTGAATCTTGTTCTTAGGGAGAACAAGGCCAGGAAGGCTCGAAATGCCCTCCGTCAATCTCAGAGGGACGATCCAGACACCTCTCTTGTTGTGGACGATAATGAACCTCTCCTAGATCCCCCTGATGACATGCATATAATCAACGTGGAGGATCATCTTTCCACCCCTCTGCCTAATCCCGACATGAGTACTTTCCTATCCGCTATCATGGCACTGACTCCATGCTCAAAGAAAGCAGTTGCCCTGCTGTGCAACAAGAAGTCAAATAAGAATGACATGGACATAGACAAGAATTCCGCTGTGACAGCGAGTTCTGTTGTAGACCCAGATGAGGAATCTATGGAAAGGGTGATCAGCTAGAAAGTGATCAGAGGAATTAGTTTCTTTAGAGAAGTCTAATCAATCCAACCTGAATCCAGGGGTACCAGAATCAGAGGGAGCGTGTGGGGGAAAGGATGAAGGCAAGTATAAATGAAATGGGATGATAAGAGGTTTCTATATGCGTGTCTGGGTATCTGTATTTCTATATGGTTTTGTAGTGTAAATGTGCTACTTTTATACTACTGTGAGGGATCCTGTGCTATGGTAACTATGTACTACAAGCAAAGGCTGTAAGTGATAGGGGGCGAGTGGAGAGGAGGATAGGAGGAGTCCTATGTACTAGGAGACAAGAAATGAAGATATATGATATACAATTATATACGTACTGATTCCGGGTTGTTAGGGACATTGCATCGCCTGCAGGAACGATTCCAGAGGCGGAATCCAGAGCGGAATTGATAGGAAGGAGCGGAATCGAGCGGAATCGATGATACAGGAATGGGAATGCATGGGAACGGTGTCAGATATGAAGTGGATATGGATCCACACAATCTGGAGCCTCTACATCCAGTCAGGACTCAGATTGAGACCATCCCTGGTCAATCCATATGAAGTGACGAAGATCCCAGGGTCATGGGAAGAAAAGAGTGGAAGTGATGTCAAAAACAGGTGGAATTGGGAGTTCAACATGAATGGAGTCGAAGCTGGTGGGTGTTGAAGTGTCAGGAGGGGCGATCTGGAGCTACCAAAACAGTATGGGGCGAAACGGCTGGACAAGGGAATAATGGTCACATGATGGGGCAACAAATACAAACAAGAAAACTTTTCAACGCAACTTCGACAATCTTGACAACAACCTCAACAAGCCCAACAATCCTAGCAATCCCAACAAACTCCAACTCCAATGCCAAATGTCAACGGAATACAACAACTTCCTTGAAAAACTTGATACGGATACTAGGAAAGACTTCGAGAACGCCATGGCTGAGCTACTGGCAGTGGATGCGGCCAGAATCAAGATTATACATGATGGACATGAGGACAAAGCACAGCAATGGGTGGTGAGACGACGATGGGCCATGGTAAGAGATTCTGTTCTCGTAAACAGCACGAACTAACGATACCCGGCTGTGGAACTAGGACTTACAACAGAAATCTGGGATGATGGAATCGATGTGATGGGACTGAAAGACTTCTTGATGGGTGGGGAAATGGTGGTTGAGGTCGAGGAATGGTTGCAGAACCAGGAGGCATACTTGAAGTGGGAGCAGGAAGAGGCGACACGATGGGAAGTTGAGGCAGCGTTACGGTTGCAGGAGGAAATGGAGGAGGAGGAAGCGAGGAGACAATGGGCCGTGGAAGCGGCAGAGCTTGAGCGGAAACAGGCAGAGGAATTGCGTCATTACGAGGAGGAGATAAATAGGAGGGCAGAGGCAGAGGCGGAAGCGAAGCAGATCGAGGAGGCGGAAAGGGCAAAGGCATCAAAGGCAGAGGCAACAAAAAGGGAGGCTGAAGCAGCTGCGGAAAGGGACCGGACAAGCCAGCAAGCATGGAAACGAGGACAAGGACGGCGACTGGGCTGAAGAACAACTACGGAAATATGAGAAACTCCAAGTGCTGAACGCAATCAAAAACAAAAAGGCCAACCAGGACAAAAAGGTCAACCGGGACAATGAAACCGTTCACAGGGAGTACAATAGCGGGGATGACTTTTTGAACGTGAGCGGGAACGGAGGTCTGGGACCAAAGGGAAAGCTTCTGGGAATAAGTAATGTCTCACAAACTCGTATATCCATTGTGCCTATCTAATTCATAGTATATGCAGTCGTTCTGGATCTGGCAATGCGATGCTTGCATGACTGTCAACGCAGTTTGTCATGGAATCGAAGGGTACGCGTGTGACTGATGCAAAAGGCTCAAACGATGCTGCGGGTTATTGACGAAGGGACCAGCCACCGGAACCGGGAAAGCAGAACGGAAAGGGAAGGCAAAGGTGGGAAGTCCAAAGAGAACAATCATCATGAAGAAGATTCCGAAGGCTGTGAAGAAGCCCAAGCTACGGGCCAGAGAGGTGTCGACAAGCAAATGGACATTGACCGACGTTGAACCAGACACAGAATTGGAGCGGGACAATGGGAGACGAGAGAATCTGTTCAAATGGCTGCGAATCGGAGCCAGAATTGATGAGCACATCCAGGCTATGTGGAAGATGGCAACGGAAACACAATGGGAGATCTCAGTGATACACTGAGAGGTAGAGAGAGGGTCTCTAAGTGTGGGGTGTGAGTGCTGATCCAAGGGAGGCTCCGAGCTCAACTGTGATAAGGGAAAATGGGGATCCAATCTTTGAGTTTGTACTTGTTGTGCTACAATAAGTACATAACAAAAACTAACTAATAAAAATAGGTAAAATAGGTGATTCGGACCTCAGACATGCAGCATGCGTATCATCCTCCCGGTCACTGAAAATCTGGAGAAGGGGGGGGGGGGAGTGAATGAAGAAAAAGAAAAAGAAAAAGTGAAATAAAACCAAAAGATCAAATGGAATCAGATAATATAAAGAAGAAAATCAAAAGAAAATCAAAAGGAAGGAGAACTCTACTCTAAACCAGCAACACGATTATCCAAACCTGCAAATTGATCCTCCAATCTCTTCACTTGTCTGTGAAAGCCATTGTGAGCAACCTTGAGGTGGATAAGATCGCATTCATGCTTCTCAACCCAATCCATGACTTGTTGATGGGTTTCAGGATTGATGAGGCCATAGGGAAGTGCAGAGAAGATGTCATATAGTAAGGTCGTAAGGGGAGGGAGTGGTAGCAGTGGTTCTGAGGATGATGGCCAGGTCATAGACATGGTTGAGGGGTGAATTGGGGATAAAGTGGGGGCAAATGCATTGAGACAAGTCGAAAACGGAGCTTGATGGGGCAATAGCGGAGGTTGGGATGTAGTAAACGAAGTCGATGGGGTCATAGATGAGGCTGGCGATTTCTTGATAATTTCAAGGAAGGAAAGCATATGGGGTGCTAGCGAGGACAAAGGAGGTGATGGTGACGGTGATTTAGGGGATGGCGAAGGTGTGGGTAGGCTAATATTTGTTGATAGAGTTGGCGAAGAGACGATAGGTGGAGATGGGGGGCAAACAGAGGGCGAAATGTGAGTAGATGGGCTAGAAGGTGCTGGTAAATGACTACAAGGACTCTTTTGGGCTGTTGGCGACAGGTGGCGACCACGAAGAGTCGGAATGAGACTGCGGGGGGGCTTGGTAATGGTACGTGAAGTCAGAGATGAGGCTGCGACAACATGTCGCAACCTTTCATGATCGGGCGTTGAAGTCGATTCTGGGGTCTTCAGAAGGCACACTGGGGTCGTCTGGGACCTTCGACGGCCTTTGAGGACCGGGATACAGCTTCTGGGGGGGTCTGCAACATTTCGTGACTTTGCAAATTGGGTCGCGACAAAATGTCGTGACTTTTCGCAATGGGGTGTCAAGGGTGTCTGCTGGGGCAACAGTGGGATGGGTCAGGACTCGCTTCTGGGGATGACAACGAGTGTGTGGGCATGGACGGCAGGTGAAACGGGGGCGAACTGGAGGCTAATATGGTTGAACTGGTCGAAAACGATGTATACTTGGTGCTGGCGTATTTTCTCGGGGACGGCTCGGGCTCATATGCTGGGGACGGGTCTGGGATTGCATCTGGGGATGATGGAGAGGCTGTAGAAGGTGACGGCGAGTGCAACAAGGGCGAAATGGGGGCAGAAACATTGGAATCCATTGAAAAAGGTGTCTTTTTGGCGTTGGTGCGGATTTCTGGGGATGGCACGGCTTCTGACGGAGAGGGCGTGTGATAGCTGGCCTCTGGGAATGGCGGTGAGGGTGTACGCGAAGACGGGGGGCCAAATAAAGGGGTTAATGGGGGTGATGTGTTGATACGCGTGTTTTTGACGCGTTGGGGCGCATGGGCGCATTTTCCTGAGGCTGTGGGGGGTGCAGACGGTAGGGGGGCGTGACGGTTCACCTCTGGGGACAACGGAGTGTGCATAGGTGCAAACGGGGGGCGCTTCGGGTGTGAAACGAGGGGAGACACGTCAGAACGCGTTGAAGATGGCGTTTGGCAGTCGCGGACACGTTTTCCTGGAGATTTTGCGTGTTCAGACGACGGGTGCACGTCGTGGCTTGCATCCGGGGATGACGGCAAGTGCATGGGTGCGAACGGGGGTGAAATGGGGGTGGAAATGGGGGAATCTGTTGAAAACAACATGTGTTGGGCACTAGCACAGAATCCTGAGAGCGACGTGGGCTGAAACGGCGGGGGCGGGTGGCGAATCACGTCTGGGAACAACGGTGAGGGCGTAGACGACGCTGGGGGGCGAAACGAGTGGGAAATAAGCATGGTCGTGTCAATACGCGTGTTCTTGACGTGTTGGGACACGTGAGCGCGTTGTTCTGGTGACGGCACAGGCTCAGACGCTGGGGCAGTGTCGCGGGTCGCTTCTGGGGACGATGTTGAGGGCATAGACGCGAAGGGGGGGTCATTCATGCATGAAATGGGGGGAGATGCATTGGTGTGCACGTGGATAGGTCTTTTTGGCGATGGCCCACGTTCCAACAGCGTGTCACAGTTCATTGGTGGTGATGACGGACGTGGAGGTGAATGGAGGGCCAAACAGGGGTGAAACAGGGGCGAATATGGTGGAACTGGTTGCAAACGACCTGTGTTGGGCGCTAGCATGGATTCCTGGGAACGATGCGGGTTCTGACGGCGGGGTTTTGTGATGGTTCATGTTGGAGTAGGACTAGGTGTCCTACTCACTATGAAGTCATGGTCATGGTGCTGGTCTATCTCTCCCAATCTGACTAATCCTACTACAAACATCTATCTACGACTAGATCACGTGACTAACCCAATCCTCCTACTACATGTCCCCTCCTCCAATATGGTGACGTCCCCGTCGCCTCATTGCTGAGAAACAAAGCAGGAACAGAAAGAGAACTAACCAAAACCCACATCTCCAATCTCCAAACCAAAAGGACTCCTACTCCGTCAAGGTCTTATGAAATGCTGCCTACACTAAGGGATGCCTCACTCCAGTGGATGCCGCCGCAGAAATACCTCACTGGTAAGTGGATGCCACTGTCCTGTAGACCAAATCGCCCATGTTCAAAGGGTGGTACACTTGTGGAATAAAGAAGTGGGGTGTGGTGTGGTACTGGTAGTGTCAACGTTTGATGGAACAGGTGCTGATGTCGAGAGAAAGTGGTTGCGGGGGTCGGGGTGGTCTCTGGGATCAAAACGAGGCTTTATGAGTATATGCGAGGGGGCAGTAACGCTGTAGCAAGGGAACACGCAGGGTTGGCGCTTGAGGGCTCAAAAACAGCATGTATGGCTTGATGGTGGCATAAATAGCTTGTCGGATCATCGAGCATGGATGCTGGGGGGTATTTGTGGAGTCGCAAGGGGTCAGAAACGAAGCTGGGGTCCTAGCGAACATACGTGAGGGGGGTTGGAACCAGGAAAAGTGGGATCGCAAGGCAGTGACGCGAGATGGCGTTGGGGGTCCAAACATGGTGGGGACAGCTCGTTTGGGGCATTGATGGGGCACAGGGTGCTCTAGGGTGGCAAACGGGTGGGCTGCAAGTTTGACAAGTGAGTATGGCGCATAAGTTGATGCAACTCGGCGCATGATGCTGGTCCGCTGAAAATGGCGGTGGGGCCCGTTTGAGGGTGGCGAATGGGCATGAGGGCTTCTGGGAGGTGGAGCGAGGTTGAAGGGGTTTGGTTGATGCTGTATGGGGCTAAAATAACGGAAACGCAGGGTTGCGATGAGGTGACGTGGCATGTCGTTGGGGTGTCAAAAAGCGGCGTCGGGCATTCATATGGGGCAACGAAGAGGAATGGGGCGTTCTGGCCGGTGGAACGAGGGTGCAGGGAGTCGAGTGGGTTGGTATTGTGTCGGGGATCTCTAAAAAGTGGGGTTGAATGTTGACGGCGCGGCAAGTCCAGAACTTGTGGGAGCGGGCTATACTGGATCCAGACGAGGAACGCGGGGTTTGGGAACATTGAACGAAGTTGCAGAGGGTTGTCTGGACATGGCTGGGGCCAGGGAAAGCAAAGAAATCGGGGTACTGAAAAAAGGTGACATGGCGTTAGGGGTTGCTCGGAATGCGCGATAATGAGTGATGCTGGGTGCCGACGGGTTCGGGGTGTCGAAATGAGTCGTAGAAGACTTGCTGAGTGAATATAAAACTGAAAAAAAGTGGGTTGCTCTGCAACTGGTAGTGGTGAGACTGCGTGAAAAAAATCGTAGGCACGAGAAAACCAGTAAAAAGGCTAGAGAATGGTGAGAAAAGTGGACATGAGATGAATCACACTCTCATCACCATGATGGAGTAGGACTAGGTGTCCTACTCACTACAAAGTCATGGTCATGGTGCTGGTCTATCTTTCCCAATCTGACTAATCCTACTACAAACATCTATCTATGACTAGATCACGTGACTAACCCAATCCTCCTACTACAACATCTGGGGGTGATGGCGAGGGCGTAGACGTGGACGGCTGGCAATTTGGATGTGAAACAGGGGCGTACGTGCTGGGACTGGTTGAGAACCGAGTTTGCTGGCCACTGACATGGGTCCATACGCTGGGGACGGGTCCAGGCCTGAATCTGGAGATGACAATGAGGCCGTAGACGTGAACGGCTGATGAAACGGGGATGAAACGGTGGGGGATGGGCTGGGATGCGTGGAAAACGAGGTTGGCTGCGTGCAGACGCGTTGTTCTAGGGATAGTGTATTGCACGGGTACGGGTAAACCCGTGGGTTTTGCCGCGGGTACAGCCACAGGTGCGGGTACGGGTACAGCAATTTGTACCCGTGCGATTACCCGTACCCGCGATGGGTAACCCATGTACCCGTGACATTCAGTCACACGAATGACGCGTCGGGTTCAACCACAACCGCAACAATCCAATGGGGCACGGCAACAAGATGATAGAAGACCACGGTGACGAAGACCACGACGATGGCAATGGAGAGGATGGCCGGGAGGGTGGTGCGCCCACCTACCGGCCCAGGTACATATTCAGATTCTACTTCCATTGACATGGACTAATTCCATACCTCGGGAACACGCCCTGACACGTCGACTGACGTGTCGTCGTCGTTCGCGATGTAACAGGCACCAAGAAGGACAACGAGGCTCAAGACTCATCCCAGGCCCCACCATACCTCGCAAACATGCCCTGACACGTCAACTGACGCGTCGACGTCATTCGCGAGGTAGCAGGCACCAAGCAGGACAACGGGGCTCAAGACTTATCCCAGGCCCCTGCATACCGGTTGGCAATGGGCCAGAGCACCCGAAGACATCCACCCCCGTTCACCTTGCATCCACGCCAAGCGAAGAAAGACCGGGGGTGTACTGCACCCACTCCCCGGTCGCCAGGTGAGTTTCTCACTGGAAATTCCACCAGCCCACGCGTCCACCAGCCCACGCATTCACTAGCCCACATGTCCACCAGCCCACGCATCCACCAGCCCACGCGTCCACCGGCCCAGGGGTCCAACGACGCAATCACCCGGCTTTGCACCCACCACCCACCAACTACGCTGCACCAGGCCCGCACCCATCCCACCTCACGCTCACATGGCATGTGTCAATTGACACATGTCCGGTGTCGCGAGGTCAAAGGGCTGCATGTCTGGTGTCGCGAGTGTGAGACCCGCGGGTTACCCACTACGGGTACGGGTACGGGTCAGGTATGGGTAGGAAAAAAAAGACCCGGCACAAAACTTGTACCCGCGGTGACGGTGTAGTGGTAGATCACGTGACCAGTCCCTTAGTCAGTAGCAGTTCCTGATGTAGTAGTCAGTTCATCCTTCCTATCCAGTGGACTTCCACCTCGAGTCCTGCGTGAGCCCCCGGAGAGGTACCTTGGTACCTCTCCATCGTGGTGATGAGAGTGCGATCGACTCACGGATCCCTTTTTTCTTCAGTTCCTTACCATTTTTTATGCTTTTTCTCGCGAGACGACCTTTTTCGGCCTCACCACCCACCGCTGCGCAACCGCGGATTTTTACTTCATTCACGGCCGTACAACACTCCAGTTACCCCCCGGCACTCGTGTTCAGCCCAATAGGGCCCCGCGTCACCCCCCATTGACCCAAAAACGTGCCCGCGACCCTTCTCAACACCCAAGCGGCAGGCCACGTCACATTTGCGACCCCCCCGTTTTTTCATTTCATTGTTGTTTTCTTTCGTCATTCCTAGCCCCAGGCAGGCTCATCCGACCCCACGGATTCCCGTTCGACATACCAGAGCTCCATGCTCGCCTACGCCGCCCCAAATCTGCAGCCGCCGGCCTTTTGGTTACCCCACGGATCTGCCACGTCACCACTGTCAGACCCCCCGTTTTTTCGTGTACCCCAGCCCAAACCCACACTCATTCGACCCCCCATGCCCACGTTCCACCTGCTGGAACCCCCCGCTGCGCTTCGTCGCCCCAAACGAAGCCGCCCCGCCATGTTTGGACGTCCCAGCACATTGCGCCATGTTACCACGTTGCGACCCCGCATTCTCGTTATCCCCGGTACCGTACAGCTACACCGGACCCCCGCAGCCTTGCTCCATGTGCTAGAGCCCCACTCCGCCTCTCGTTACCTCAAACGAGCCCCCGCCACTGTTTTTTAGGCTCCCCAGCTACATACCGCGTCATTGCCACGCGCACCCGCTTCCCAGCATAAACGGCCCCACTTTCCAGCGTAAATGGTCATGCACCCGCTCGCGTAGCTCGCCGCACCCGCACCTGATGCATTGGAGCACCCAGCTCACCCGGGCCACCGCTTTCCAGGCCCCACCCCCTTTGCTGCACTGCTACTTCGTGGCCCCCGCATTCCGCACCCCCAGCCCTTGCAGCTTCGCGAGGCCCCCCGTGGCCTCGCAACCGCTTCCCAGAGCTCACGCAAAGAGGTCTCTCGACGCCGGCGCCCGCTCTAGCGCCCAGTATATATTCTCTGTTTCCTTAGTTCTTCCTTTTCAGCTTCTCACTGCTCTCCCTCGACCCAGTTTTCCTCCATCTCTTCGGTACACTATCTATACACTGCCCACGACATCGTCCCGTTCTATTTACCTATGCCCAACCACCCAGCCTATTCATGGACTATGAGAACCCACACCCTGCACCGTGATTGGTTTCGGAGGACAATATTGTCCCGCTTCACGATATAAGGCCTCGACTGTGACTTGGGGCATTCTGAGGGACTGGGAGTTGTGATTTGGAGATTGTTTTGGTCAGTCCTGTTTGGTTTTTGTTTTCTTTCAGTAGCTGTTGGCGACGAGGGCGTCGCCATGAGGAGGAGGGGCACTTGTAGTGGTAGATCACGTGACCAGTCCCTTAGTCAGTAGCAGTTCCCGATGTAGTAGTCAGTTCATCCTTCCTATCCAGTGGACTTCCACCTCGAGTCCTGCGTGAGCCCCCGGGTACGGGTATTCATGGGTATGGATACGGGTATCCCCAAAAGTACACGGGGGTTACCCGTGCAATACACTATCTAGGGACGGTGCAGACTCAGACGCTGGAGACGGGTCAGTGCTTGTATCCGGGGATGACGGCGAGGGTGTAGACGTGAATGGTGGGCCAAACGGGGGCCAAACGGGGGCAGGTGGATCACTTTGCGCGCGGATGCATTGTCCTGGGGCTGACACGGGCTCAGATGCTCAGAACAGGTCCGGAATGGTATCCGGGGACGACGGCAAGGGCGTAGACGCGAACGGGTGGCCAAATGGGGGCCAAATGGGGGCGAGAGTGCTGGGACACATAAAAAACGGCGTATGACGCATTGGGACGCGTTTTCCTGCTCGGCAACCATGGAAACGATGAGAATTGGTGTACCTGGGGGTGCACATGCAACAGCCGTTGCAATGCGCGCATTTTCCTTCTGTTTCGTTGCTTATTTCGTCTCCGTTTTGTGTGTTACACGCAAACGGTGGTCCTTGTTGGACGCGGTCATTGGGGCCGTTTTGGGGCTTTCCGGGCACGGATTTTCGACCAGAATCGGTGGGGCGTGGGTTTCCGAGTGTGTTGGGGTTGTAAAACGAGTGTGGGGGGGACGGATTAGTGAAATAAAATGAAGCCGCGAAGGGGTGTGGATGTTGAACCCCATGTGACATAGGTGTGACAACATGACAAAATGACAAAGCTGACAAGTCTTGCGGCCTCGAAGGCGCAACTGGCACTAGACAATACAACTGAGGGGTGGAAAACATCTGGGAGGACCTGGGAAATAGCTGAGAAGTGGAATATATGGGAGAATGCTGCCGATGGTGGCGCCATAGGCTGAGCCACTGAGTGAGAGTGGTAAAAGTACTGGAAAGGGAGCTGAAACCTTTTGAATCCCTTGCGGTGGGCTCCAAAATGATACACAGAGAGGTAGAGAGAGGGTCTCTAAGTGTGGGGTGCGAGTGCTGATCCAAGGGAGGCTCTGAGCTCAACTGTGATAAGGGAAAATGGGGATCCAATCTTTTTGTTTGTACTTGTTGTGCTACAATAAGTACATAACAAAAACTAACTAATAAAAATAGGTAAAATAGGTGATTCGGACCTCAGACACACAGCATGCGTATCATCGGTCATCGCAGATGGCCTATCTGAATACGTCGTGGAAGTCCACACGAAGCTAACCCATTGGACAAAGGAGCTAAACCGACTCTGTGCAAACCAGGCCCACATCCTTGGTCAACTTGACCTAATCGACACAAAACTTGACGAAGGGAGAAGGGAATAAGAAAGGAACGGATGGAAAGGGAAACTGAATGTGGTACAATGTACATAACGAAAAATAGAGTACATAATAAAATCTATAGACGGAAAGGGTGAAACAGAAAGCTAAGTGAAATGGAATCTGGTGGTCGAGGTGGAGGACGGAACCGGAATACAATGGAAATGAAATGGGACCGGAAAGGGTGGGAAACAAAGAAAACTAGAAACGGAAATGAAAATATAAATAAACGAGACACAGGAACGGGAGCAGAAAGCGGAACGGAAGGTGAAAATGCAAAAATATGAGACAGAAACAAATCTGTATCCCCACAAGAGTTTCTGAAAGAAGAGCAGAGGTGGAATGACAAGAGGAGATGGAGAGCTTCTTGCAAATATTCGAGCGAGGCGTCGAGCGGGTGGAGGTCCAATATATGATGACACAATAAGATGAAAGTGGAAATGAGGAACAATATAAAATTGAGAACTGGAGTGCTGACACCAACACGATCCCTTACAACGGGTGCGCCATGTGACGGGTCTAAAAATGACGGGGTGCCCCAAGTCGGCAGAGATGACAAAGTGCCCCAAGTCGGCAAGGAGGGAACCGGAGACAATATGGGAGCGGAAACGACAAGGGGTGGATGGAGGTGGTAATATAACAGAATCGGAATCAGAACCGGTATTGAATAAAAGGGGCGAAAATGGGTCTGGAATGGGAATGGGAATGGGTGTGGAACACTCAACAAATTTTGAGGGAATCTCGACAGATGGAGATGGAGAACAAGAAGAAGGCGATATCAAGGATGGAATGTCTATGTCTGGAGAATCCAGGGAAAATGGGAGTGGGTCCGGTATGAGTTCATAGACAGAAACTGGAGGGGATGAAACCAGAGATGACAGAGATGAAATAGGAAATGGTATGGATAAATTGGGAATGAGACCAGAAGGCAAGATGGAATAGATGACCGGCATCGATAAATTGGGAAGGGGCTTGGATGGGAACAACATGGGACTGGATGACAAAACCTGTAAACAAATAACAGTCTTGAGGGGCACTGGAGTGGACAGGGGTGGAGAACATGATGATGGGGATGGACTGGAATGAACGTGGGGGATGGAATGAATGACAGTGGGTGGGATTGAGGATGGAATCTGTTCCAGAGGTGAGATGACTGCGACAGGTACGGGAGTGGGACTGGAATCGGGACTGGAAATGGCAACAGGGGCTGCAGTGACAACAGATGCCAGAATGGAAAGGTAACTGGAAAGTAAAAATAACATGGCATTGTGGAAAATATCAACCGGGTATGGATTGTCATGGTAATGACTAGGAAGAAGATAATGGAGTCGTTCTTCAACTCGTTGATGAAGGCCCAAGTCAAATCCGTTGGCAAAATATTCATTCCGTTGCTTGTCTGATAAATGGCCGTTGTCGTATAGTACTCTGGAAATGCGTATGAAGTCCTGGAAATATTGTCCTAAGTCCTTCTTGTTCTCTATACCATAAGCTGATTGTCATCTAATCAATTGATCGAGATCCAAGATTGTATACTGAATACTGTCCGTGGCACCGGGATAGAAGTCGAAAATGGCACGCCGGAAAGCGATGAAGTCCTTTGCTGAAGTGGCAGGAAGGGTAGACCAAAGTTCATAATTGCTGTTATTGAGGTACCAGAGCGTGTAGCGAATCTTCATAGCGTCTGTGAGTCCACAGTCGGAGCCGAGCATGTCAATTTCATCAAAGAAGCAGGGAAGGTCATGTTCGCCACCATGAAATGTCAGGGCTGAACAATCACCTCAGAGAGGCATCAATCTGTGTGTCATATTGAGGAATTTCCAAATCAGGAAGCAGGTTGGGTCGGGGAGGTATGAGGAAGGGGTCGAAGTTGTAAGTGGGGCTGAGCAATTAGAGTCAGGAACAAAGGATAAACATCATGAAAGTCAAAGCCAATGGTGGGGAGGGTATGAAAAGACAAAAGAAACTAATTCCTCATGGTGGGCTCCAGTTGTGACGGCGAGTTATGTTGTAGACCCAGATGAGGAATCTATGGAAAGGGTGATCAGCTAGAAAGTGATCAGAGGAATTAGTTTCTTTAGAGAAGTCTAATCAATCCAACCTGAATCCAGGGGTTCCAGAATCAGAGGGAGCGTGTGGGGAAAGGATGAAGGCAAGTATAAATGAGACAGGATGATAAGAGATTTCTATATGCGTGTCTGGGTATCTGTATTTCTATATGGTTTTGTAGTGTAAATGTGCTACTTTTATACTACTGTGAGGGATCCTGTGCTATGGTAACTATGTACTACAAGCAAAGGCTGTAAGTGATAGGGGGTGAGTGGAGAGGAGGATAGGAGAAGTCCTATGTACTAGGAGACAAGAAATGAAGATATATGATATACAATTATATATGTACTGATTCCAGGTTGTTAGGGACATTGCATCGCCAGCAGGAATGATTCTGGAGGTGGAATCCAGAGTGGAATCGATAGGAAGGAGCAGAATCAAGTGGAATCGATGATACGGGAATGGGAATGGATGGGAACAGCATCAGATATAAAGGGGATATGGATCCACATGATCCAGAGCCTCTACACCGCACCGAAGATCATTTTCTCTTCTGAGAAGGAGCGCCCCAATCCACCCCGCACCTCCGTCGCCTTCAAAGTCCACCCTCTTGTCGTTAAACTTGCTGAGGCAAACTTTCATATTCCTCTCTCTATGTTCACTTCCACATCCACTGATCTACTTTGGAGGAACTCGGCTGCACTGTCCACAAAGAAGATCATGCTATCATCAGGTATCAAGTACACGATCATCGATCCCACTCAGTTCCCTAATGAGCATGAAATCCTCATTCCAGAATTCCATGAAGCCTATCAGAATCTACTCAAATTTCAGAAGCAATATGGCGATGATAAGTTTTACCAACGCTCCTATGACCATTACCACTTTCTTTGCTCCACCACCCATTGTTCTCAGAATTTTTGTGCGATCAGAAAATTCAACAAGGATGTTTGCCGGGAATCCGCCTATGACCCAAAAGAATTCAACAAGGATCTATATCTCATGAAGTTTGAGGTCACCAAAGTGGATGTATTCTGAGAGGAATGTGAAGAAATTGATTGGTTACGTTGAGGGCTGATTGGTCTCGATCGTATTGACAAATCCCACGATTGTGTTCATCCATACTCTAGCGGCTCATCCTCCAAATCCCCTGATTCGAAGCCCTTTCCCGCAGGCAAGGCCAGCTCTACCATCACCATCACTTGCCTCATCTGTGGTTGGATGGGTCATCATTTCATGGCATACATGTACATCACGACTGAGAAAGGCTCACAAGTCTGGTCAAAATGGCACGACAAATCCTTCACTGCTCACATCTCTGGCACTCTCCTCTGCATCAATTGGAATATCTTTGGCAAATGCTCCAAACCTCACCCCTTCCATCATGCATGCTCCATCTGTGGTGTCTCCGATCACCATGCCAGCTCTTGTTCCTGCACTTGACTCTATTAGGAATCGCATTGTTACTCCTTATAATCCTTCTGCATTCAAATCCTCTCTTCACAAGGCTAATATCACTCACTTATACCCAGACCTTGTACACAAACTCTGCCATGGTTTTCCTCTCGGTAATCTTGAGCCTCTCACCTGCACTTATGCCCTGCCAAATCATTTCTCTGCAAATGAACATTTGGACAATATTCTCACTTACTTTAATGCCGAAATTTTAATTGACCGAATGTCCGGTCCTTTGTCCAAAGAGGAAGTCGAGGCCATCCTTGATGGTCCCTTTTGATCTTTGCCTATTCAGGTCCACATTGTTCCTGGCAAAGGAGATAACCCCAACAAGAAGCACATTGTCACAATTTATCCTTTAAGGGTGCTCCCCGTTTATCCGTTAACAACCAACTCAATTCTAACGATTTTCCCACTCATTGGGGTACGGCTCACAAAATGGCAGTAATAGTGAGTCACCCACCTAATTATTTCCCCCCTCTCCCACTTTCTCTTGCATTCATGCCAGCATTCGTCATTCTTGTTGTTGTTCCTCCTCGCATGTTGGTGCTCGTGCCTGGATGTCCGGTCCGACCCTCCTGCATCTCCTTCATGTGGTTCAGGCACCAGCTTGCTTCCCCCTTCTATCCTTGCTGTTTGGCACACGATTTGTTCCTTATGAATCACCTCCTCAGATTGCCAGTGCACCTGCCAGGGCTCAGGCTGCTACCCTCGACATCTCAGCCATGTACTGCACCATTCCTATATTGCCTCCTCACAAAGCATTCCTCATTGTGAGTCTTTTTGACTCATTTTATATTGATCACATCAATATATTTGGCCTCTGCACTGCCTGGTCTCCAAGGGGAAAAGGCTGATGCTACTGTCGACATATGCCTTTACTGCGATATTGGCCCTATTTTAAAATGGGTCGACGACTTTGTTTTCTTCCGGTTTCCCACCGGTGGTGATGGCTCTTCATCCCCCCTTGTGTATTGTTACGATATCTCTTTTTTGAAAGATCGCATCGCTGATCTTCAGGTTCCTTTGCACCCCACCAAGGGCCAGGATTTCGATTTTTCCATTGTTTATGTTGGTTTTCTTTGGGACATTCCAGGTCAATCCATTTCCTTAACTGATGCCAAACGTCTTAAGTTTAAAAAGAAGGTTGACACCTTCCTGGACAACTACAGGAATGATCATACACCCCAACATGAGGTCCTTAGCATCAGTGGCTCCCTCTCTCATCTTGCCTTCATTTACACCTTTGCTGGCTCTTACCTCTCCCCCCTCTACGCCTTTGCCTCCTCCTTTACCAACGAGTTCTGTCTGCAATGGGTTCCAGCCTCGGTGTGTTCTGATCTCTCCACTGGAGTTGACTCCTCAGTTCCCCCTTCACATGATCACTAATTCCGAAGGCCTCTTCTATCAACCTGAACATTTGGGTTGATGCCTCCTCCAGCTGTTGGTGTTCTTATTGACGGAGAGTGGGATGCTTGGCATCTTCATGACAATTGGCAAGGTCCTGGCCATGATATTGGCTGGCTCAAAGCTACCGCTGTTGAGATCATGTGTCTTATTCTCGAGGCAAGGGGCCTTCACGATGCTGATATCCTGATCCGCAGCAACAACATGGGTGTCATTGGTGCCTTCACCAAGGGATGCGGTCGTAATTTCATGGTCAATCCCTTGGTCCGCCAGATGGATCTTCTGTTGGCCAACAACCTTTCGATTTCCCTTGTCTACATTTCGCCTGAGGAGAACTTGGCAGACCCCATTTCATGCGGCATCTTAGGCTCCTTGGATCTTTGGTCCTCCACCATCATCTCGCTCCCAGGTGACATTCACCCCTTCCTTTTCCATGCTTAGTACACTAGTGGGGTGTGGGCCATTGCTTTGCATGGCAGGTTACTCGTCCCTTTTCTTTTAGCAAGAGAACAACCATTAAGATTGAGCATATATAAACAGTACAGCATTATTACCATTACATGACAGTAAATTAATATTTGAAAAGTCATCTATATCGCCTTCATTAATACAAATTGATCTTGTTGATATACCATCATGAAACCACACCATTCTGTTGATGAATATGCGGGCAGTAAAATGTGCATCACCAAAGTACACAATTCCTCTCAATGTGAAAGCAGTGGATATGTCATCAATTGACAAGTTTATAACTTGACTAACTATTAAATTCTCAATAGAGTCAAGTGTAAACATGATTAGAGGTGGAATTTTGTTAAATGCAATAAATTTAGTAATCTCTCCCCAACACAATTGACATCTGTGCCATTGTCTATTAACTATAATTTGAGCAAGACATGCTGAGATTGTTCCAGAAAATGAATATGAACAATGGAAGACAGCATCACATGTGTCATTTTCTAGAATGGTTATGTTTTCACAATTCATACATTTAAGACAAGTTGAAGTTATTGGTTCATTTGCTTTCATTATATAATGAGCCAAATCACTTATGGCAATGCCAACTTGACCATTAGGAAATATTTCGGGTTTATCTTGATGCAATAAACATCTGATTGTATTTCTAACTGTTTCTAAATCTGTTGTGTTATTCTTTGATCATTTGAATCCTAAGCTCAAAATCTTTAATATTTCATTGATGTTATTGAATCTTTTTTTCCAACTTGATGGATCTTCATTCCATATTGCTAGTAATATTGTAAAGAGTGCATCATAAGCACAGCTCCAATTTTGTGCATCCCATATAAACCCTTTTGGTTCATTGAATTCAATAGTACTTGTTTTTCATCTTTTTTTCACTATGGAAGATGAACTTACAACTTGTTCTAATTTTTGTTTTTTATTGTGCAATATATTGGCTGTGGAATTTTTATGAGTGACAGTGATTGGAACAGTTCCTTTTGCTGGAAAAAAGTTGAGGTTTCTGAAATCTGCCTTTTGATTTTTGTTCATAGGTTTAATTAATTACCATGGAGAGGGCTGTGCTGTGTATTGATTTAGTTGTTCTGTGGCTCTCCATGCAATAGCATGATGAATGTCTTTTGGAATATATGACTTTCCCTTCCATTTTCTAAATTGATCAATGATAGAATTTTACTGATCTCCCTTGACATGGTCTGGTAAGAGTCCTTGATATTTAAGTTTGGTAATCTCATCAAGCAGTTCTAATTCTCTGAATTCTTGCCTGAGATATCCAGAAGCACCCCCAGTAATTACTCTAGGATCAAAGCCTTGCATGATGATAGTTCCTGCTGCAGAACCACTTCTTGATAAGCAAGTATAATAGGATTGGTGGTTTCTACAACTACTGAGGTCAACTACATTGTTAGGATGAGTACGTCCTTGACATGCATAATCAGTCATTGCAAAATTAGGTAGTACCAACACTTGTTCTCTTGACAAAGATATCACATCATCATTGGGTAATGAGCACATGGTGGACATGACATGTTTTGTAATCAGCACCACATTTTCAGGAAGTCCTTCTATGTTAATCTTTTTTGGAGGATTCAATAATCTGACAAATAAAGTGTCCAGTACAGTTTGTTGCTCAGGACCTATTGCACTCTGCCAACCCACAACTATGCCCTCTGCTCCTTTGGTAATGCAGCACTCTGTTGCATCATTGTTTCTCAGCATCACCAGCATGCCTACACATAAGTCCAATCTTCCTGGTATATGATCAGAGGATGATGCATGTGGTTGGCTCCAAAGTAGTTTTTGGAGTGAAGGTTCCAATATCTTTGTGTGTCGAATAGGATCCAAAATTGTTGACATGTGATGAGATTTTCTTTTGCTATTGGAACTAGTAGGATCATTCCATCTGTCTATAGAATAAAATGATGTTAATGGTCTTCTATTCTCAGCAGCAAAACGTTGAATACCAAGTTCATTGATTTTGTCTTTTTGTGCATTCAATGCAGTTACAACTGATACATTCCTGAATTTCTTTTGGGCTAATTTTGGATCATTTGGACCTTTTCCTACAATACGAGTATGAAGAAATGCAATATCATTGGGAGTACATGCTTTGTATCTCATGTTTCCCAAAGCCAGTCTCAGTTGGACATCTTCTGACTGATTGGTTTGTCTCATATTTTCACATAATATAACAACTGTTGTAATTTGATGCCAAAGAGCTTTGCCTATAGCAGCTTCCTGATTTGCTATAGTTTGACTGGAATTGATTTGGACACCAATGGTTCCAGAGTACAAAGGAGCACCACTCATAGCTGGTGGAAGTTGGCCAAAATCTCCTGCAAATATCATATTAATGCCACCAAAATGTTCTTCATAAACACCACGTGCTTTTGCACACTGAGCACTGATTTTATACATATCTCTGCAAGATAACATTGACACCTCATCAATGAAAATGTAATCCACACCATCAAGATTGGCATGGACTTGTGCAAGGGAACGAGATGATCCTCCCTGATTAATTCCAAGAATGGAGTGATATGTGGATCCATTTACAAGGGCAGCAGCACCACCAGTTGGTGCAAGAACCACAAACCAATGATTCTCATTGTGTTTACCAAAGAAATTAGTCAATGCTTTGATGACTTGTGATTTCCCTGTGCCTGCCATCCCACCAAGATGCATGCATAGCTTATCAGAACTGTTAATCAAGGTAGAGTGATTGGCAATGATATGAAATGCTCTCTTTTGGTCAGTGTTCAAGTTGTAATCATTGATAGTTACATCAATAAGATGACGATCAGTTCTGTTTGCAGGAATAAACATATGGTTGATGTATGCTGCATCCACTATCTTGACATCATTATATTGAAAATTTGCCTATTTATCTATGGTTGCTGTCTTTGTTGGTAAATTTTTATTTCTGTCATCGATGATTTCTTTTTTCTTTGCAAGGACTGCAGCTCTCCATAATTTTGCTGATTGTACTACAGGTGGTTCTATAGGTATCAATGGTCCTATATCTGGGGTACCATCAATACAATCATCCAGCCACCCTGACCTTTTCAAAGTTCTTTCAGCTATTAGCATTTGATCCTTCCTCTTTTGTCCTTTATGGCCAAGTTTCAGAAGTATTTCTCTGTCATTATTGTCTTCATCAATATTGTTGTTGAAGTCATCGCCATTAAATGCTAATTCAGCATTGTGCATGTCATCCAGTTCATCAAGACCATTTGAAGTTGCCCATGAATACCTTATATCTGCAGTATTATTCTTCTGACGTTTAGCAGAGAAATCATCTCTTGCATCCAAACTCATACCACAGACCAAAGTATTTCATGATCTCCACCTCTCTTTTAGAAAACTCATGGTCTATGAAAGCATTATCCCATGTTTGTAATTTACTTTTGAGTTCTTTGCTGCTTCTCCATGGCTTGAAAAATGTTAACATTGTACAACAATAATATTCTCAATCACCACGGTCGGCCCTTGGCAAAGTGTTTGGAATAAAATTAGGAACTATAAAAGGATCATTCTTTTTCATTTTGGCATGGTGTGTAAGATACTATGGATGATTGGGATGTAAAGTATAATCTTTTTCATTTTTCATCGATTTATTAAGATGAACTCCAATTGTTTTATCTGCTATTCCTGTGCTTGCATTTCTATTCAAACTATCAGGTTTTGGAATTTCATCTATTTCCATGAGCATATCATCATCAATGACATCAGACAAGTTGTTATCATAGAATCATTCGTAGGTTCAGTGAAAGAGTCAGACAAATCATCACAGCCTAGATTGTCAAAAATATGCACTGGTTCTTTTCTGGCTCTTTTGGTTTTTGTTTTGGTGGGTTTTTTATTTGGTTCCATAGTGGCAAGATGTATCCAGTCATACAGTGATACATTATCATACAAGGCTGGTCTGAACATATAATTATTTACTTTGGAAAGTCCAATGTATGCACCATTATTCTTACCAATAACAACCTTTTGTGCATTATTTTGGTCTTCACATATATTAGCAATTTCTTCATCAGACCATGCAGTGTTAACCTCTTTAACATAAGATCTCCAAAAGAATGGCACGAATTTATGACTGGTGTAGTGATCAGGATTTCCAAGCACATATAATGAAGCCATTGGAGCACCAATCTCCATTTTGGAGGTGAGAGAATTGACTATTTGTGTAAACAGTTTTCTGACTTTGTCTTTTCTTTTCAGGTCACCACCAATCATTTCGGAATTCTTATCAAAAATACTTTTTATAACTTCAAAAATGCTATAGGTCTTCAAGGAAAATTTTGTAATGTAATCTGTTATGTATGCGACTATGGCCTTTATAGCAGTACCTGATAATAAGCTGGTCACATCAGAATTGCATCATAGCATATATGTAACTTCAGGTGTCACTGTGTTCATCCAAGGTTCACCATGCTTGAGGTTGAGAGCACCAGTGTTAGGTTCTACAAAAGTTTGTTGAAAGATATCATGGGGAAATCGTCATTTACATTCACCTTTCGAATTAAGACAATATGGCTTCTTTTGCCATCATGCCTGTTATGTACATTTAATCGCAATAAAAGATCATTTACAACATCTTGAAACCTTTGCCACCATGTTGATCTTTTGTCATGATATTGACAATTCATGGAACAATTATATGATGGTGGATCTGGTAGGATACATGTCAGTGGTTGATATTCAGGTTTCGACATTGTTTGTTCCATTTTCCATGATACCTCATTTTTAGAACCTGTCATGAATTGTCCTACACACAAACTTTCCAAGTATTCCACTAATCTTTTCTGAAAGTCAGAATTTTCACCCATAATTTTGTCACATATTTCCTGGGGTGTAAGGCATCCCATTATCCACAGCAGCATATGAAGATGCAAGGTAAGACGACCTTGTTCCTCTACCATTGCATAATAACCTGATGTGTTTTCATAAAGGCCAGGATGAGATTCATTTATTCCTAATATATGTTTGATGAACATTTCAGTAGTAAAGTGAAAGAAGCGGGCTCCAGCAACTGGATTGTTTGCAATTAGTTTGTAACAATCCTGGGGTTGATGTAGTTTAGGATAAAACTTTTCTTTGTTGTCAGCATAATATAAGCATAGTGGGTGATTGATGTCTGCAGGTGCAAAAGTCATAAACCAAGTTGGAGCACCAATATAGGATATCAGAGACCAAATCTCATTTCGCATGTATTTTTTGTTATTAATTGAACCTTTTACCTGACCAGCTACATGGGCCAAGTCTGAAATGAGCTTATAGCATGCCTTTTCTTCAGGTGTATCTGGTTTGACCCTATCACCTCTAGACAGTCTTTTAGAGAGATCATCTAAAACAGCTGTATTGATATTCATCAAGCGATCTGCAATATCATTGAAATTATGTTTATTAGTCAACAGATATCCACCTGTTGTACTGTCTTTAATTTGTTCCTGATTGAATGCAATCAGTGGAAAATAGGGATTGGTTTGAAATCTTTTGTCATGGTACATCAGAAGATGCCTTTTGTGCATCATATCACTGATGCTTAAAACATCCTTGTCAATGCTGCTAATACCACCCAAGCCATATGGAAATAGGCAGGGGAACATCATAGGATATAATTGAGGATTATTAAATAATGATTCTGGATTTTTAGCATGGCTTATGGCAAGAACACCACCATGGTCATTTATCAAGTGCTTTGTTGCTCTAGCTATTAATGCCTTTGGACTTGTAATATCTAGATTTTCGCCAGTTACTCCACTAACAACAAAGGGACAAGGCCCATCTTCCATGCCTTCTTCTTCTTCATTATCAAATGCACTCGTGGCTTCTGGTTCCTTATTTGTGTCTGCTGGTCGATATGCAACCACAACAGGAATTCCATGATCTGGATATTGTTCCAGATTTTCATAGGAGATGTCTAAATCGTGGTAGTCTATGTGGTTCAATTTAAGCCATTCTAAAGCTACAGAAACTTGCCTTCGGCGAACCAGCAAAGGTGTTCATTCCATATCTTCTGGAGTTGGTCAGGCAGGACCAGTGAAAATGAAAGCTAGGACTTCATCAAGTTCTTTAATTGTTGGAGGCAATTGTTGATATATCTTTGGTGTTGGGTTTTGAAACATGATGGCATTTGCTTTCATTTTATGCATACCAGATGACACACAAACGATACATTTGTTGTGATGAACATGGGCAATTAAAAGTTGTTCCACAAATGTTAGATTTTGAAGTTGTGCAGGAATTCTGCCCATCCAAAGTCCATTTGCCAAAGCATATTTGGGAGTTTGGCCTTTGTTTAGACTGAGCACACATGGCTTGCATATCCATTTACATGTGTCATCTAGCACTGGACCTTTTATATCCTCTATTGGATCAGAACAATGATGTCGTTCACATCTTGTGATTCCCATATTTTCTCTAGTTAATATTTTCAGATTAACTTTCGTCTTTGACAATAAAGACATGTTCTTCAATGCAACCAATTGACCGCACACGGCACACCCACTTTCTTGAAAACATTTGGGTGATGTATCTCTACACCAGTTGCAGATTATGGTTTCCTTCAATTCAATAGATGGTGGAGGAGGAGGAAATGATTGCTCATCTGACGTGTCCAATTCTTCTTTCATTTTAGGCTGAGATTCTTCATTTCTGCACTCATTTGTTTCTGTCATTTTTTGGCTTTTGTACCACTTTTTACACTTATCTTTATTTGATTTAATATCATGCACATGAAAAATGGAAACATAAGTATCACAAGCTGAACAATTATGCCTCATTAATGCAGCAAATAGATCTTGTCCATGTAATCCTCGTAATGTCTTTGACAAATATATACCATGTATTGTTGTTATTTCTCCAATATCCTTCACCGTCAACTTTGGTAGAAGTTCATGCAAAGGCATTTTAACACACAGATATTTTTTTCTATCTCCATATACAATGTTGGCCTCCTGTTGATCAACATGACTCACGTATGCGAATAATATGTCAGAATCATGGTTGATATTATTAGAAGGGAGCATGAAAGATTGAAGAAAGTTAACCTTGAATGTTGGTATTCGTTTACCACCACCAATGTAGTGATATCTATGAATGGAATTTATATATAAAGATTTAAACAAGTTTTTGAATAAATTCAAAATGAACACAATTATGTTTGAATGACAATGTGTCAACATGAAACATAGTGTGATCCACAGCAACGTTGCATGTGATAGAGAACTAGTAATACAATGAAATAAATATGATCTGAAATCATGTCGTCTCAATAGAGAGTGCATGAGCAAGGCCTTGATCATTTTACAACGACATTGGACAGTGATAGGTTTGAGAAGACAATACAAAGCAAAGAAATATTTAGGAGGTAAGAAATATGTTCTGGAATATTGAATAGAACATAATTGCATTTTGAATGTGCTATCTTTAAATGTAGTCCAAATGAATAATGCACTGAGCATCAAATTATTTTTTGATATTTCATTGATCTTTACAAATTGTGTTGCATTTATTTGCATCAGTATTGTTGCATCGCCCTGATCTGGGGCAAACTCATGTTCTATGAGTTCTCTTTGCAAAACACCCAGTTCTTGGGCCAGGGTCGATATCAAAGGAACGGAAATTGGATCAGGAGAGATAAACATAAGTTGGTCTTGGCATAGTTGTGAAAATAATGTTGCATTTGCAAGGAAATGTAGACAAGTCAAAATTGCAATGCAGACACAGATGGTGTCATGGAGATTCATGAGGATTTGTGACAGTAAGAGGAAACACCACCCGTACATCTATTTAACTAGTTAAGTGGTTTGGATCATGAATAACAATTAACACAATGGTATTGATCATATGATATTATATTATTTGTAAGCTCTTCCCAAAACATCATAAGGTGTGCCTGAATCTTTCGAAACCTGTGTTTGTTTTTATTCCATTGGATGTTCTCGTGACATACATTGATACAGGCCAAAAATGCACCTGTACGATGAATAGCTGCTTTATGATCTTATTAGAGGTTAGACTGACTGAGAACCATGGTACCCCTTTTAAAGATATTTTGTGGATTTAATCTTCAGACTCTTAGTGATATTTCTAGCTTGCTCAACAGACAAAACAGGCTGGTTCAGCCTGTTTGACAACTATGCCTGTTTGACAACTGATTGGTAACTTGTAGAAATCATCATTGCTCTTTATCCTGGTCAGAAATATATTGTCATTTCTATGGAGCTGTACATATCATTCTCACACAAGTATACTGCATTATTCCAGTACTGAATAGTCATAGCTTCCCTTGGAGTGACAGTTATGTTTTCCACTACAAGAGGGGGATTTGTTAAGGTCCATAAAGTTGGCAATTCTGGTTTCTTACCTCTATTCAATTTGAATTTTTATTAGCTCAAATGAGAGTGATCTAAGGTTGTGCTTCTCAAGTTGAGTGAGAAGGTGGCTGTACTATGACTAAACTGAAAGTAATACATTCACCAGGATATACTTTAGACAAATGGATTTTCAGTCACCAAGATTGATGCCTTACATTGTATTTATGTTTACTATCTTGCCTCAATTGGTATGGTCACAGATAGTGTTGCCATAGTTCGGTTCTGAACCTAGCCAAACCCGGTTCAAACCCCGAACCGAACCCGGGGTTCAGTCTAAGTTCAGCCAAATGCTGAACCGGACCGCAGGTTCGGTTCAGGGTTTCGAGGCTGGCTGGATTTCCTGAACGGCTCCAAACCGTGTCCAAACCGCGAACGCGGATATTTTTAAGGTATTTATTTCATTTGTTTTTCGTATTTCTTTACTTACTTTTTCGTGTTAAACGGTATCATGTGACCATTACAGGGAGGTTTCTTCACCAACAACAACAACGCAAGGCCAATGAACGCGACACAATGTCGTGTTCATTGACACAGGTAAGTCTCAACATTTATCTTAACTTTACTAATATTATCTGTTCCAGGAAACTCAACCGCAAGCACATCGCGAGCACACCACCGCGGCACAAAATGGATCACAACGCCAATGCAATGCCAACGGACGCGGGACAGCCGCAACACCACCACCACCAGCGGTGGCAACGGCAACGTCAACGTCAACGTCAACAACGACGATGGCAACAGCAACGGCAACAATGACGACGGCAACAGCAGCAACGCCGGCAGCAGCAGCCGTTGCAGCAACACCACCCATGGGACAGCCGCAACATCACCACCACCACCACCACCACCACCACCACCACCAGCGGCGGCAACAGCAACAGCAACAGCAGCAGCAGCAGCAGCAGCAACAGAAGCAGCAGCGCCGGCAGCAACGGCAGCAGCAGTGGGAGCATGGGTGTAGCCCGCGCTCCCATTTCCACGGCAGCTCATCCAATGCCGGCAGCAGCAGCAGCAGCAGCAACAACAGCAACGGCAGCAGCAGCAGCAGCAGCGGCAACGGCAATGACAATGGCGGCAGCAGCAGCAGCAGCAGCAGCAGTTGCAGCAGCAACGGCCACGGCAGCGGCAGCAACAGCGACAGTGGCAACGGCAATGGCAGCAGCAGCAGCGCCGGACGGCTCCCCCGCAGCCCAACTACCTCGCGAAGTGCAGCACCGTATCAATTGATACGTGCCTGCCATTCGCAAGGAGAACAGAGCTCATGGGGTGAGCCCACCTTGGTCCGGGGTTCAGACCGTGTCTGAACCCAGACCGAACGCAGACAGACGGTTCAATGCCGTCTGGGTCCAGGTTTGGCCCAGCGCCAAACCGGACCCGAAGTTCGGTTCGTGGTTCCGCCAAAAAGGGTCGGAACCGGACCGAACTGAACTTCGGCAACACTAGTCACAGAAAGAAAAGTAACACAAGTCATTTTTGAAGAGAGTAGCAAAAAGAAATATATACAGACACTGTATAAATGTAATAGTAGCGGTACATGAGGAGGACATCGAGGGCACAAATTGTCAACAAGTCACCACAGAAACCAACGACTGAGATCAAGTGTTTTTAGTCAAATATAATCAATACTCCACAAAGGTAGGACTTACTGCACCCGAAATTAAGGCCCAGGATCCAGCTTGGATGTCGACGCCTTGGGAGATGAAGGCCTCATTTGGCTCGGAGGAATCAAGAGTAGGATTTCAGGAGGAACAATATTGCTCCAATCCACATCCATTGATGAAGCACTGGGCTCTGCAGGGGTCGACGACTGGTGGCGTGACGACGCACATGTATTGGGACGGAATCCTAGGACATGGAGAAGATCAGAATTGGAATATATACAGCCTATGATGTAATGTTGAAATACATACCCGGAGTCGGAGACTTCTTCGGTGGCTTCACCAGCTTGAGCTTCTCTGCAATAATGCCCACTTGCTCCGAAGTGACATCCAATTTCCTCCTCTTTGCCGTCTCGCTGTCCTTGTGACCATCGCTGGGAGACACCTTTTTGGGTTCAGGAGGTCCGTCGTCGTTGTCCATGGTTATATCATTATCAACATCCAACAACCCCACCCACTCTGATCCTACAATGTCCAACTTTGCAGATTCTGGTGCCACAACATCTGACTTGGGGGTGATGGGTGGCTTAATCTCCATTGTCAATTTCTCCAATGCTGATTGCCGGGTTGTGCATGATGACCCAATTTCGACAGCAACTGCATTGATGTCAGTGCATTAATATTACCAAAGTGTAAAACATATGCATTTGAGCCTTGGACTGCTTCTTCTTTACCGGAGCCAAGTCCTCCTCCATCTTTATGTCATCTATACATGAATAAATGTGTTGGATTATCGTTTTGATATTTGGAATTCAATAACTCACCCTCATCATTGTCCTCGGCTTTGGACTTCATTGTGCGTTCTGCCATGGTGAAGGGTTTGCATGTATGACAATCACAGACAATGAAAGAACTTACTGGACTTGGGCTTGGGCTTGGGCTTCTTTTTGTCCTTCTCAGACGAATTGTCTGCGCCACCTGAATATTCAATACATCTATATACCGCTATGGTTGAAAATTTGTACAAACCAGCAGAAGATGCCTTCTGTTTTTTGACCAATTTTGACTTGGCTTTGCCCTTGCCCTTGCCCTGGGGAACCAGCTCCTCTGTGCAAATGTATTATATCATTAGCACAATCACACATGTAATTCTAGATCACACCTTCATCATCGTCCGCCACATCGACATCGACGGGGACACTATGTCCTTTACACCAAGCAATAACCTGACCGATGATTTCAAGCTTTGTGGCGTCTGGAAGCCCACCAAACAACCAATTTGCCAAGGTTCCGCTGTGCCATGCTGGCACGGATTCGTCGTATTTTGCCCAATCTATGATGCCAGACATGAGAATTCATTTGGCCAGAAATGCATATATATACTCACCTAGGTCCTCGGGCTTGATCTCGGTGTTCACGGCGCCATGTTGAATCAAAGCCGATGGAGAATGTTTCCCGACATAAAATTCTTTCAGGAGCCAATCGTCGAAGATCTTGCTTTGCCAGTCACAGGTAACCTCATTTGCCCGTTTTGCCACCAAGACCTCTGCCCAAATTTTGTCCATGATGGTGTCGGTATATTTGAGGTAATCCCAAAGTAAATCAATCTTTTCCTTATTGTTTTTGACATAGTCCAGCAAGTAGTGGGGTGCCTTGTTGTATGCGATGGCTGCTGTCGCGTAGATGTACATATCCATTTGATAAATCAAGCGACGGAGCGGTTCCTCGTATCATTCAGGCATTTCGCACCATAACTCGCCTCGGGTGGTGGCATCGTGGGGGTGTGTCTTCAGTACATAGAGATTACGAGAAAATACAGGAACGGTGCCAGATTCCTTGTTAGGTGCCGGAATCTTGGGCGGGACCATGTACTGGATTTGGAAAATGCGATGTAGCTCTTGCAGCTTTTTGGGTGGCACATCAGGCCAGTACTTGAAGGCCGCAGGATTGATGGCAGGAGTCGAGGTTTTGATGACAGGCAACGACATGGTAGATGAAATGAAGCCTTTTGGTCGACGTGTGAGGCAATTTGAGAGCAAAAGAAAAAGGGCGGATTTATTACTCAATGCTCCAGACTATGAATACAGATGTCACAACCATGTGACCAGATCAATCGACACATGTTCAACCTCATGTTCGGTTTCTTTGCATAAACAGATCTATTTATATATGTTTTTGATGTGGCGTGAGCTTAGAAGTTGTCCAGTGCTAGTACTTGCATGCAGACAAACCCACATGTAGCGTATTGAATATCTTTCAGTTAATAAGGTGATGAATTGAGTTATGTTGTTTGACAAATATGGATTGGGTTATGTTGTTTGACGAATATTCACGTACTGCGTCTGGTGGTGGAAAAACACAGTCTGAGTTATGGGATGGATGTCAAAGGACTAGATATTCTACACCGAACACATCGAACATGTTCAATGTGTTCGGTGCAGTATATCTAATCCAACAATGCCCACCCGAACATGTCCACTGAACATGTTCGATGGATGTTAATCAACCAGTATGACCGGATATACTGCACCGAACACATCGAACATGTTCGATGTGTTCGGTGGACATGTTCAGTGGGCATTGTTGGATTAATACAGCTGGATATACTGCACCGAACATGTCCACCGAACACATTGAACATGTTCGATGTGTTCGGTGCAGTATATTAGTGTTGCCGAAGTTCAGTTCGGTCTGGTTCCGACCCTTTTTGGCGGAACCGTGAACCGAACTTCGGGTCCAGTTTGGCGCTGGGCCAAACCTGGACCCAGACGGCATCGAACCATCTGTCTGCATTCGGTCTGAACCCCGGACCGAGGTGGGCTCACCCCATGAGCTCTGTTCTCCTCGCGAATGG
The DNA here is from genome assembly GCA_963556145.1 of Hygrocybe punicea. NCBI lineage: Eukaryota > Fungi > Basidiomycota > Agaricomycetes > Agaricales > Hygrophoraceae > Hygrocybe > Hygrocybe punicea. Next base: position 1,180,952 of record OY744464.1, read on the forward strand.
CAGGCACGTATCAATTGATATGGCGCTGCACTTCGCGAGGTAGTTGGGCTGCGGGGGAGCCGTCCGGCGCTGCTGCTGCTGCTGCTGCCATTGCCGTTGCCATTGTCGCTGTTGCTGCCACTGCCATGGCCGTTGCTGCTGCAACTGCTGCTGCTGCCGCCGCCATTGTCGTTGCCGTTGCCGTTGCCGTTGCCGTTGCCGCTGCTGCTGCTGCTGCCGGCATTGGATGAGCCACCGTGGAAATGGGAGCGCGGGCTACACCCATGCTCCCGCTGCTGCTGCCATTGCTGCCGGCGCTGCTGCTTCTGTTGCTGCTGCTGCTGCTGCTGCCGTTGCAGTTGCTGCTGCTGCTGCTGCCGTTGCAGTTGCTGCCGGCGCTGCTGCTGCTGTTGCTGTTGCTGTTGCCGCCGCTGGTGGTGGTGGTGGTGGTGATGTTGCGGCTGTCCCATGGGTGGTGTTGCTGCCACGGCTGCTGCTGCCGGCGTTGCTGCTGTTGCCGGCACTGCTGCTGCTGCTGGCCGTTGCCGTCGTCATTGTTGCCATTGCCGTTGCCATCGTCATTGTTGACGTTGATGTTGACGTTGCCGTTGCCACCGCTGGTGGTGGTGGTGGTGGTGGTGGTGGTGGTGTTGCGGCTGTCCCGCGTCCGTTGGCATTGCATTGGCATTGTGATCCATTTTGTGCCGTGGTGGTGTGCTCGCGATGTGCTCGCGGTCGCGTTCATTGGCCTTGCGTTGTTGTTGTTGGTGAAGAAACCTCCCTGTAATGGTCACATGATACCGTTTAACACGAAAAAGTAAGTAAAGAAATACGAAAAACAAATGAAATAAATACCTTAAAAATATCCGCGTTCGCGGTTTGGACGCGGTTTGGAGCCATTCAGGAAATCCAGCCAGCCTCAAAACCCTGAACCGAACCTGCGGTCCGGTTCAGCATTTGGCTGAACTTAGACTGAACCCCGGGTTCGGTTCGGGGTTTGAACCGGGTTTGGCTAGGTTTGGAACCGAACTACGGCAACACTACAGTATATCCGGTCATACCGTTGATTAACATCCATCGAACATGTCTGCCGAACACATCGAACATGTTCGATGTGTTCGGTGTAGTATATCTAATCATACTGGTTGATTAACATTCACCGAACATGTCCACCGAACACACCGAACGTGTCCGATCCGTTTGGTGGATATTGCTCCTTCAAGACATTTAAATGATTACATTGCTGATCAACATGTTTGGCACGTGTTCGTTGTTTTATCATTGCCACTCTCCATTGTCAGGTGACATAAATCCGATGTCTTATATTTAGAAGGTTTGTGGAATTGTCACCACCCTCTATCGATCATCCTGAAAATAATCAATCATTAAGGTATTGATGTCTTCCTCATATCTGTGTCTGTTCCTTCATACCACTGATCCCAATTCCTGTCTAGGTCCACGACATGGCAATACCCAAGCATAGGAAAGAAATCGGTTATGAACTTTGCATGCACATCTGCCCTGGTCAAAGATGCAATTCTCCCAAGACAAAATGTCTTCTGTGGAAGAAGGAAGGCAACTCATGCCAACGACATGCTGGATCTGCGCAGCAACATCCCAAATGCATTTTGTCTGGAATCTGTCCGCAATCAGTATGTCTTGGTCATGACATGCGTGAAAATTCGCAGGGTGTCCACAATGTGACAGCTGCTGAACTCAATCCAAAATGCCATCATCTGACTCCGAAATGGAATCACCATCTGACTGTGAAATGGAACCACCAACTACATTAAGCATCAATGAAGGCCGTATCACCACATTGAGCAACAATGACAGCCGTATTTTCAAAATTCTCTTTATCCTCGACCTGACCACACGTATTGCGAGCAAAGCTGCAGCTGTTAATGATCTTGCCTTCGTCACCACAACCATTTCTGAAATTGAACTCGACACCATTTCCCATCTTGATGGTTATGTCCATATCATCAAATCATACAAAAGTTGCTATTCAGCATGTATTCAAGAATGGGTAATGTATATTGTTTAATTTGTGGATGGTTAACACTGAAAGGTGTTTCACAACAAACAGGTTTATATCGGTATGTGACTACATCATGAGGATGGAGCCCGGCGCTTCAATGTCAAATACATGTTTTGGCCCGAGTTCCTTCACGCAATACTTCGCTATCAAGACAAAGACGATATGTGGCAAAAGTTGGCATTGGCAGATTGTGTATTTGGTGGTGGTGTGGATATGGGAATGTCATACATGTAAGATTGACATTGCTCCGTTTTCACTGCATTATACTGATGTCTTGACAGCGGTAACCAATATGGATTGACACTGGAAAATGTGTCGATTTTCATGACTGGCATGGATGACCTCTGTCAAACGGTACACATCTGGCCGCCTCCGAAGCAGATGAACACGGTCCATTCAAAATGGATACAAAATCAAAATTTGCTTCATGTCGCTTTAAACGTAATACATACGATACACCCCCAAGCAAAACTATTAAACGATGGTGACCAATTCCCACTGAATATTGTCTTGAAACGAACACACAGCGACACTGGTCATCACATTCTATTACCTGGCAACCCCAAGCGAAATTGGGAATACATGTGTAATAACTGTGAAGTTCCAGGTTCGCGTTGGTTTGGGCAAATGTACATTGAACCACTGAGTAAGATGGGTGAATGGCGAGTGTTTCTAGTTGGTGGAAAGGTCGTGTATACGGTGCACACCCTGTACAACAAAGAAAGCAAGTCTTGGAAGTGGGATATCGTCTCAAGTTTCTATACCTTGGACAAATTAAGGTAAGTGGCCTACACTTTCATTTGTCATATCATATTCATGATCATCTTAACTTTCTCAGAATATTTCAAATGCAGGGGACTTGATTGAAGATGGTCGCGTGCAATCCAGGCAGGGGCGCCATTTCTATTCGAGAGCAAGGCAGAGGCGAGTTCTTTGATTTTGTCCAAAAGACCTACGAAGGGCTTTATGTGATAGAGTCCAATATGGTTGGTGGAAAACCATCTATGAGTGTCTTTTGCCGTATGGACATATCACTCATCGTGGACTCCAAAATGGACACTGTTTCGTATTTCGTGAACGAGGTTGAACAATATCACACATGCAGCCTCTGGTCCAACATGAAGTCAGGTCTGAAATCAATTCGAGCACCCATTGGGTCTTTGCCAGACACTTTCGCAGGGGTTTTTTATAAATGGTTGGTTGACATCAAAAGTCCATACTCATATTTGTAATATTATCTGTACAGTCAATGGAATGGTTCGTGTTTATTCACAAGACAGACGTAAGATACAAATATAAACGATGATATGTGGAGAAATCATTTCGGCACTCCCAAGACCATGACGCATTGCACATTGAGTGAAATGCTATTCATCATGTCATCCACACGCTTGAATGTATTGATCGTATGTCCAACAACGACACAGGATCCTGCAGGGATATTGTGCGGGAAGATGGGTAGTTGCTGGAGCGATATGAGAGTGGACGTGAAGTCCGCTTTGACTTTGCGTGCATCGTAGATGGGCACTGACAACACATACTTAAGATATCAATTTATATTAGACGACTGGATGCTTACCAATATCGTAAAATGATAGAGCAGCATTATGATAAGATGGAGTGGGTCGATGAGTGAATGGACTAAGTTGTACATTTTTGGATGTCGATGCCTCTATGAAAATTGATTAGGAATTACAACTAGAAATGATTAATGCACAAACTGGGAGATGTATCCATTCCACTTGCTGTGGTCATTGAGAAGGACACATAGTCCTTGTACAGTTGGGCCCGAAATTCGGACTCGCGAATCACCATTCCAATAGCACCGACATATCGCTCCCATTCTCCTGGAAGTAGTGCACCCTGTATAACCTTGACTGGCTTTGTATTGCCACCAATCTTGGGCTCATCAAGAAAGCAGGACTCCACTATGATGACCGATGTAAAGATCGTCGGCATTCCACCTCCGACTGCATGAAAGAAGTTGTGACCAAAAGCACCAGTGGAGATATGGGCAGGGTTGTCATGAGAGAGATTAGAGTACCTCCCAGATCTATCAAAGGTACTGTTGGAAAACAATAACCTATATTATATCAAATGAATTGACCAGACCAACCTCAAATCGTCGTTGAAATAACGTACTTTCTGTTGATCTTGTAGATGTCAGTGATAATATCACTAAACTGTGGGTTGCCATTTCCAATTGCACTGGACCAGGATACCATTGCTGCTGCCCTATATAGTTATGAGTAAATGACAAGGGTATGACTGCAATGGCATACTTGATGTTAATGCAGTCTTGATAGGTGTCAACAAGTTGAGGATCCCTGGTGCCAATATCGGACTCATCAATGTTCGGAGATGGTAAGCTAGAATCACGACATCTACATCAAACACCACGGTGTAATAACATCCAATGCACCTTGTGATCTGTGTCAGTGCATAGGTCAGATCTCCTTCATCGCCACTGGAGCCTTTATCATCATCAGTATCATCGAGCATGATGGCCTTTGTGGACTTGGACTTCTTGGATGGGGTATTAGAAACACTGTTACAATTAATGAATGAGAATATTCATATCCGCATGTAAAATACACACGAAATTGGCTTATCGGGGTTCTTCATTATGCCTACTTTGTGATGATGCCTAAACAGTCAAACAATTTGTTTGAACAAATGGATGTGTCTATGATAACTGAACAACTCACTTAGAACCATAATCCTCTTCCTCTTCCTCCTCTTCTTCACCATCTTGTGATTGATTAGATGCAGCTTTCAATTTCTTGGAGGGGGAAGGTGTTTTACTATGGATAACCTGTCAATGATGAGACAACACCTATGAAAAATATTTACACATCGTCGTCATTGTCGGTGACATTGGGAGATGACGTTTGACGTTTCTTTCCACTGTAACAGATTGATATCATGTTAGATATATTTGATATTGAAACACGAACATGTCTTTAACATTGCGAAACTTGATGGAATGCCTAGGAGGATATTGATATTTGTTAACTCATATTGGATAACAATGATATGTGATTATAGATACCTTGTGAGCATTGACAGTGCCATTACACTGCCAGTGCTTTGAATACTGACGGCATCATCATTAGCATCGGACAAAGCCACACTGTCCATTGGTCAAAAATAGATAACGATTAAAACGATGACACATACATATCATCATCAGCCCAAGTCTTGATAACTTTCTTTCACTTCTCGATTGTTGCAGAAGGCCATCTTTAGTGCATGCAATAGAGACTTCAGTAATACCGAGTAAAATAGGGACACATACATGGTGGCCTTGGGTTTTGCTTTCGAGTTTGATTTCGTGGCAGTGGACTTCTTGGGAGGCATTGGAGAGCGGTAAAAGTTGATGGAATAGTGGATGTCATCTCCACTCACACTTTAAATCACTCAAAAACAATAAGCTAGGAATTTAAGATGAATCGGTGAATCCAAAACTTCAACAATAACATCAGAGGATCCACCATTGGCACATGCTCATATACCAAATGAGGCTTCTTGGGCCATGTACTCCATGCAAAGCACAATGGTATGCATGAAAAATGGATGACTGTCCACATGATATTCACCACAAGTTTGTACTGGTAGGTTTCATGAATTGTTGACAAACTCAATTAAAGTTAGGAATGGAGACTAAACAAAAAGGGGTATTCATGAAACAAAAATGCATAATGCCAAATTAAGAAACATGGGGTACTAACAGATATTGATGCATAATGGATAGGGTTAATTCCAATGCTGTGCATACATATCTTGTGATGCAGAATTAATGCAGAAAAACTGGAGTACATGCTTGACTATACCATATCCAAACCAGGCAACATTATATGGTGCATCTGAAAGAAATGGAAAGGATCCGTATTATGCAAAATGATGCAAACTTCAATATTCAAGAATGCAATACAAAAACAAAAACAAAACAGATCCTGAAAGCTATCATCACATGGACAGCAAAATCCAATATGGATATGATCGGTGTGAGGATGATGGCCAAAGATATAATCCATGAAGTGGACGGAATTGTGCCACACAATATACATCTCACCACTGCTTTGTACATGGTGGACAACTATTACAACTTCAAGGGTGCATGTTAGCAATATCGACCATATATATACTGGCTAGTATTTGACGCCAAGTTGACAGCTGAACATCTGCAGGAAATCATATCTGCACGCTTAGACGATGATGAAAGTCAGCTTGCAAAGGTGTTACGGATCGCTTCTGCAGTGGGCTCCGACAACAATCAACTTAACTGGGAGGCGGTTTCCAGAGGAGAGAAGAGCAGTTTTCATTGTTGCTTACAGCTAAGACAACACTGCTAACAGGGGGTCAAGGTCTAGTGTCATTGCGAGCCGTGGGGGTTACCCAAAACAAGATGAGTCTGCCCCAAGAACCAGACTAAACGTAAGGAAAAGAAAGAAGAAAAAGTCCGAACCAATAACAAGAACAGTATATATAGTGACTGGTCTTGAGGGGAGGTAAATAGAAATGCAACCATGAAGCTACAACATGTCCAACTACACCATGTGTTCACCATGAGGCGCACATGAGGCGTCCTCATGTCGATGTTCTCGCGATCCAACTGGAGGCCCGGGTGTCATTGAGGATAGAAGAGGTCCGGATAACTCGGATGATTTGTCATTGGATCATCTGACATGCAGAATTGCCAATTCGGGGTCTACACTTGCTGTAACGGGCAAGTGCGCAGTTTGGCAAGTGCATTGCACGGTCGGGTCGAAGATGGGTATCGTCCAGTGTGGGGTTGGTGATAAGAGTGTCTTGAGGTAGCGTGGATATAGCGGCAAGGTTGGTATGAAAGAAAATGAAGGAATGTATAGCGGAAAAACCAACTAGGACAGTGGGCTAGTCGAGGTCAGACATGTGAACAGCATAAGCTGTACCGGATGACGATGTCTGTGTCAATGACGTATCGAGGGGCAATGTCTTGTCCTGTCTGTGGAACAATGCAGTCCACCTGATGTCGGTATTTGTCCAAGAAAGGGTATTGTTATAAACGAGTGTGGGTGGTATCAAGGTTATGGATGAAAAAGGATAAATGAACGTGGGTCCAGGTTTCGACTCATGGCACGAGTGACAAGCTGTGGGAATAAGATGTCGGGTACTGCAATGAAGCGATGTCGTGTGAACAATAAACGATAGGGGTCGGTTCACTGTATTGGGAAGTCATATGGTCTGTGGTCGAAGTCTGAAGGTATGTGCTTCGGCAATGATCGGATTGGAGGGAACAGTGAAATGTCCTGTGATCGAGGATTGTTCAGGGCATGCATGCAGGTGAGGAATGTTGTTGGATCGTCAGGGAGGATAATGGTAGGCACAGGGTATGAATATGGAAACCAAATATCCAAGATTGGCAATTGTCAATTACGTGGTGAGATATTGTTGAGGTGGAGGTCAGAAGTATCGATGGCAGAAGGGTTTCGGTACCGATGCCAAAGATAGATCATAACAAGGTAAAAACCGATGAGGAGGGTGATGGTGATGCTGCCAATGATGATTACGGTAATTAGCTGTGTTGGGAGTACAGCCATTGTGAATCGGTTTGTCGTGGGATGAAGTCAATAATATGTCAGGGTGAGGGAAAAGACAATAGCGATGATGTCCGTCGGCAAGGAGATTATTCAGGTACAGCAAGGTAACGTGAGGATGTGTCCATGGTCGGTCTGGATTGTTCTAGAAGAAAGGATGAAAAGAGAACAAGAACAAGAATAAACAATGATGTCCAAAAGAAGACAAAAGCTAAAGGGGAACGAAAAAGGAAGGTATGGTAAAGTGGAATCGTCATCGTGGGTAGCGGAGTCGGAATCGGAGTTGCGGAGTTGAAAAATGTAACAAAAGGCCACAAATGTAAGTCATTGGATTTGAAAAGGTATATCATATTGACCGCATTGCCAGATTTCAAATGTCAATATTGTGCATGTTGACTCTCCAAATTGCTGGAAGTTTACACTTCCAACCAATGATGAATCCGAACATCAAGAATTGATATTAAGTTTGCAAGCGATTTTGGTGGCGAAAGATCTTCCACCCATAACAACCAGGTATGTGCTAAATTTGTATCAATTCCTTGAATACCATTCTGATGAACCACTGTAATAGTCAACCGGAACGCCAAACGCCCTTCATACATCAAAGCATAGTTGTAACTGGCCTTGATACAACAGGCTTTCAATCCTATATCGATAACGTTTGGATTCTGCACCAGAAACTGGCTCATCAATTTCCTGACAATGCAATGCAAGCTTTTACGCCTTCTACATACATGGATTACATGGCACTTGCAATAGGAACCCGATATTTCACTGATTGCCAACACAACAACTCTTCCCCTCACATTCCATTCAAGCATGCCATCGATCCAAAAGGCATATTAACCTCACTTGCGAATTCCCACTACTTTCATGGCCAGGACAATTGCATACTTTATTACAAGTTGAAGTCTGATAGAAATCGACATTGGTGAGTGACGATGAATTGGGATCATATCCCTACTGATGGAAATATTCATTAGCTTCATTCCAACAAACCCAACTTGCTTTAGAATCAGTGATATAGTGGAGGTTCAGTTTACAATATCAGCAGTTCCGGTAAAGAAGGATAAGTTCAAGATGATTCTGAATCTACTGTCATTGGCACTGGTAGACAGTGACTTCACAGAGGTAACACTTCAATACATCAAGAATTAAACGAATACTGATGTGTATTCTCAGGAAGCAACTATGATTCGCAACAAGACAGCTTTGCCTACACCAACTGCACAGCCCAGAATAGCCATCAAATGGCATGTTGGGTATGTGGAAGAGGGTAATGATGCAGAGGGTGTTGTGGAAACAAGGTGACACTTCAATAATATGAATATAGACTGATGCTGATGTATAATATTGTATGTACTCAAACTGTTGATATGTTACAGCTGTTTTGCTATCTGATGGCAGCAACTGCACTGTTTTGAATCAATTGAGAAATTTGGACTTGGTAGAATTTTGGGTGCTGTGTTTTGTATCTCATGAAATACTATTTGGATTAAGATGGTTATACAGGGAAAGTTGTACTATGTCTTGAGGGCTATCTACTCCTGTAATTACATTTGGAAAATATTTAGGATATGGTGAGTTGTTGATGAAATAAAAAGGTAGACCAGTACTTTGTGACACCCCAAATGATACTGTCAAATTATGACATCCAAAGAGCTCATATGAAGAAGACTGGAGGGAGAAAGTTGTTCATCTTTTCAAGGCCTAGAAGTACATATACCATATTCTTCTTTAATTTTGTCCTTTGAGCCGTTATTGCATCTGTACTATGTTTGTCTGTCATTAGGCTCAAAATACAACCAGAATCATAAACTGTATAACCATCTTGATCCAAGCAGTATTTCATGAGATACAAAACACAGCACCCAAAATTCTACCAAGTCCAAATTTCTCAATTGATTCAAAAAGGTGCAGTTACTGCCATCAGATAGTAAAACGGCTGTAAACTATTGAAAGTTGTAAATCATGATGATACATGGAACCATTCTGAATACATCGGTTTACTATGAAATGTGTCTTCTATATACTGTAATTGAAATTTGGCTATTGATTCAGGCATTAAGCATTGATGACACATATGTGACATGTCCAGATATTGTATTCTTCAATCATTGTTAGACTGTGACTCTGCAATTTGAGGATCCACAATATGCAAGAGGTGTGCCTTTGTGCTGAAAAGATGAGAATGAGCTATTGAAAATCCATTATCTACCTATAATCCAGATGTAATGTTTGCATATTCTCTTTGTATCATGACTGGATAACTAACTATATCCAATGTTCAATGTGTACTGATCACATATGACAATGGTAACCTGAACATATTGACCGAACACATTGACCAAATACACTGAACATGTCCAATATGTTCGGTTTATGGTCCACAAAACTGAATTACAATTCATTGTACAAATTCAATCAAACTACCTTTACTTCTCATATGTGATGCATAACCTTTTGTTCAAAGACGTGTCATATTAACTGGACGAAATCTGCAGGTGCAACAAGCATATTTACTCCTTTATATCTAAATTGATGATGAAATTCACTGCTGTACTGATAAGCATTAGTTTGTGTTTACCTATGTTGCTATGTTCCTGCATTGATACCATTGGATTGTATCTTGGCCCAGCCTTCACTTCTTCCCATCCTGCCATAAATATGATGCTTTGCTATTTAATAATTGCTTTCCCATCATATTAATTTGTTCTGGCATGATTGGAGCTTCTCTTGGACTAATTATGTTCCTTGTCCTTTTGTCTTGATCTCGTATCATTATGCAGTTGACTGCATTTATTGTACTATTTTCATGTCCTTTGATGAAACATCAACAAATTATACACCTCACCCTTATAAGCCCATTCAATGAATACATTGAAACAGCATCTGAGGTACCAATGTGTGAACTCCATAGTTTCTCAATGTTGATAATTCTGCTTGCACTTGCTCTGCTTCAATATGGGATGTCAAATGTGACACATAATGCACATCCAACAACTGTCCAGACTTTTATTTCTGCTATTATTTGTGCAATTGCAATGCCCCAGAATCAGGTAGGGACACCTGCAAAACACTTTGTGCCAAAAAATAATGAACCGGCCAGTTAAACCAGTGTTCAACCTGTTCCTTGTGATTCCAATGTACATAGCTATCATATGTATCTGTAGACAAAGATATCATAACTGGTTCATCCAGTCTATATTGCACTGGCAATTCCTCAGAATACAGCAGAGATACTAGTTGGACAATACAGAACTCTCAGTACTGTTCAGACAGGTTTTCAACTCATCCATATGTCATAATGTGCACATTACACTAACAAAGAATTCAATTATTGTCATGAAGTCAGCTTAACAGTGGACTACCCTTTCCCGACTTGGCTGGGACACTGACCGAACACTTTACCGAACACATCGAACACCTTTGGACCTGTGTGACAAATAGTCACTGCTTGCATTGTCAATAATTATAATGCACATTGTACATGCATCTACATTACAGATACATCAAATACGTTGTTCGTACAGATGTTTGTGCAAGTGGAATGCCCAAGATTAAGGCTGGGACACTGACCGAACACATTGAACACCTTTGGACCTGTGTGACAAATACTCACTGCTTGCATTGTCAATCATTCTAATGCACATTGTACATGCATCTACATTACAGATACATCCAATATGTTGTTCGTACAGATGTTTGTGCAAGGGAAATGCCCAAGATTAAGGCTGGGACACTGACCGAACACATTGAACACCTTTGGACCTGTGTGACAAATACTCACTGCTTGCATTATCACTAATTCTAATGCACATTGTACATGCATCTACATTACAGATACATCCAATACGTTGTTCTAGTGTTGCCGAAGTTCAGTTCGGTCCGGTTCCGACCCTTTTTGGCGGAACCGCGAACTGAACTTCGGGTCCGGTTTGGCGCATGGCCAAACCTGGACCCGAACGGCTTTGAACCGTCTCTTAGCGTTCGGTCTGGGTTCAGACGCGGTCTGAACCCCAGACCGAGGTTGGCTCACCCCTGAGCTCCGTTCTCCTCGCGAATGGCAGGCACGTATCAATTGATACGGCGCTACACTTCGCGAGGAAGTTGGGCTACGGGGGAGCCGTCTGGTGCTGTTGCTGCTGCTGCTGCCGCTCCCACTGCTGGTGCTGCTGCTGCTGCTGCCGTCGCCGTCGCTGCTGCGCTCCTGCTGCTGCTGTTGCCATTGCCGCTGCCGCTGTTGCTGCTGCTGCCGGCATTGCTGCTGCTGCTGCTGCTGGCCGTCGTGGTGGTGGTTGCCGTTGTTGTTGCTGCCGCTGATGGTGATGTTGGGGCTTGATGCACCAGCAGCAGCTGCTGCTGCTGCCGGTGTTGCTGCTGCCAGCGTTGCTGCTGCTGCTGCTGCTGTTGCCGCCGTTGCTGCTGCCGCCGTTGCTGCTGCTGCTGCTGCTGCTGCCACTGCTGCTGCTGCCGCTGCCGGCGCTGCTGCTGCTGCTGCTGCTGCTGTTGCCGCCGTTGCTGCTGCCGCCGTTGCTGCTGTTGCTCCTGCGCTCCTGCTGCTGCTGCTGCTGCTGCTGCTGCTGCTGCCAGCGCTGCTGCTGCTGTCGTGGCCGTTGCTGCTGCTGCTGCTGTTGCCGTTGCCGTTGCCGTTGCCGTTTCCGTTGCTGCTGTTGCTGCTGCGCTCCTGCTGTTGCTGCTGTTGCCGTTGCCGCTGCCGCTGTTGCTGCTGCTGCCGACATTGCTGCTGCTGCTGCTGCTGGGCGTCGTGGTTGTCGTTGCCGTGGTTGTCGATTTTCCTGTCGCAAATAACATTAGTAAAGTTAAGAAAAAAAGGAAACTTACCTTGAGGAACACAACACAAATTGTGTTGTGTTCAATCCGCGTTGATGTTGCTGTGTCGCGTGAAAGCTACCTCATCACGGCCGGTCACATGATACCGTTTAACACGAAATGGTAAGTAAAGAAATATGAAAAACAAATGAAATAAATTCCTTAAAAATATCCGCGTTCGCGGTTTGGACGCGGTTTGGAGCCGTTCAGGAAATCCGGCCAGCCTCAAAACCCTGAACCGAACCCGCGGTCCGGTTCAGCATTTGGCTGAACTTAGACTGAACCCCGGGTTCGGTTCGGGGTTTGAACCGGGTTCGGCTAGGTTCGGAACCGAACTACGGCAACACTACGTTGTTCATACAGATGTTTGTGCAAGGGGAATGCCCAGCTTAAGGCTGGGACACTTACCGAACACTCACCGAACACCTCTGGATCAGTGTGACAGGTGTACAATGAACACTGTTCGACCTCTTTTCATTATCAACAATTCTAATACACACAGTAGATATAGCTACATGACAGATACCACTGACATATTGTTCATTCATACATGGTGCATTGCATTACCAATGCTATAAGAAACCAATTGCAATTGCAATACCAAAATGATATAACACTACCCATTTCCACATTAGCTGCTGTGATCCGGCTGCCTTATTGTTCTTGCTGATTGGGACAACAAATTCTCACACTCAACTCCGCCCAGTCACACGGTTTCATAGTTATTCCCAGGGCTTCAAAATTGTTCCCACAGTTTGGAAATTTTGTTCCCATGGCTTGGCAAATTAGAGTGTGACCCTGAGTTGAAAAATCCACCATATAGAACGATTCCCTTATAGGGACTCGTAACATCAAATAATCATGGTTTATCAAGTCTGTTATGTCCACTGAGATCAGCAGAACAGCCCCCCACCATAAATTACAACTACTGCAACTTTAGATTCATACACATGTATAAACTGATGAATGAAAAAACAAGTTTGATTGACTCCCTCCGCTGTGGATGCTTCATATGTCTATCTCGCCCTCAACAATCAAAGAGTCTGACTCCACACTTATCTTACCCCTAGGGATTGGAACCCATACCAGCCTGCTCCCAGTAGACGTACAGATCCACCCGCTGACATTGACATAATCAGCGTAACACAAAGTGTCCTTGAGCAGAAGAGAAGATTGATTGTGGGAGTGGTCCATGAGGACAGGGGATGGCTGTGGGCAAGGTGTGAACGTAATCTTCTGTGGTGGTTTGATGGCCCAAACGTGAACTGTTTTATCATCTCCGCCACTTGCAATTTGCCGACCATCAAAGGAGAACGCAACAGACCAGATATCACCACTATGACCTTGAAGTTTGCCAATGCAGTCTCCTGTGCGCAGGTCCCAGAGTCGGATGGTGTCATCCCGGGAAGCACTGGCAAGTTTTGAACTGTCAGGGGAAAAGCCAACAGATGAGACGGCTTTAGAATGGCCTTGAAGCTGGAGAATTGTGTGTCGTGTTCGTGCATCCCACAAGCGAATTGAACAATCAGACGACCCACTCGCCAAAAGAGATCCATTTGGTGACCACGCAACAGACCACACCCATCTTGTATGTCCTTGCAGAGTTCCACCGATAGCGATTCCAAACTGTGCATCCCACATTCGAACTGTTGTATCAGCTGATCCACTCATGATCTGTTTTCCATCTGGTGAAAATATGACGCAAGTGACGTAACCTGTGTGTCCGGTGAAAGGTTTGCCAATGAGTTTTCCTGTATTCGCATCCCAAATGCGAATCTCTCGATCATCCGATCCACTCGCAATCCGAGATCCATCTGGCGAGTATGCGACACACCAGACCCAGCCACTGTGCCCTGCAAGTTCTCTAACCAACTTTCTTGTATCAGCATCCCAAACATAAATGGTGTTATCCATTGATCCACTTGCTATCCTTGGACTGGTGGGTGAAAACGCAACAGATTTGACATCACTCGTATGCCCTCGAAGGGGCTCACCAACAAGAAGCCCCTGCCGCGCATCCCAGATCTGGACTGTTTCATCGGCTGAACCACTGACAATCCTCGAACCATCAGGTGAAAATGCAACCGAACGGACAGTGTCTGAATGCCCCTGCAGGATTCGTGTACACGACCATTCCGCATCTGATGATACCACACAAGACCACTCGGTAACAGACTTGGTGATATAGCTCTTGTACAGTAGTGTGTCAGACGATGCAAGCGGCAACGCTGATATATATGTATGTAGCGCTGCTGTGGAGATGACTTCGGAGAATGCGTGAATGAACTCAATCCCATTCGAGGTCATTACGATGAGTTCCGAATTATGCACGACGTGTCGCTAAACAGCAGGTGTTTCATCAATCTATATCTGCATGAGCAAGATTGAATAACATACCCGCAACCATTTATTGAGACCTTTCAATGACTCCAATGCCTCATCGAGTTGTCCCATCAAACTCGAGAGCTCAATCCAATGCAAAAAGTGCTCAAAAAGAAATTGACGGAGCAGCTCCAATATTCCGCTCAGATTATGCTGCAGATCGCTATTCGTAAGGTGGACTATCCAATGCTGAGATGCATATTGAAGGCGCTGCGGGACAAATCGCTGGATGCGCACTTGTATGTCTGCGAGTTCCGAGTTCAACAAAGATGAATCTTCGATTCGGCATATGTTATGCGAGAGGAGATTGTTCATGACGTGTAGACAGATGTCACCATAGTCGCAGTTGACTGTGATGTCTACATAGAAGCGGTTGTCCATGCAACGTTGTCTATCTGTGATGAAAGCATAAAAGGCAGGGTGTGGTATGATGGTATGGCACCCTTCACCATCCACATTCTTCAGTATACATCCAATTTTGACCAGTATGTTGAGATAGGAAGCGGAAACAGTCCAGATGCCACTGAGAAATTCGTATAAAGATGAAGATGGCTTGACCGAGTGTCCAAACATCAGTTGCCATCCAATGTCAAAAAGCGGGTGCTCCGAAAACGTGCAGAGGATGGCATGGTACAGATGATCCATCGCCATTTCTGTAGTCACAGGGAAGGGCTTTGACAAGAGGGTATCGAGGAAACAAGTGCAGTCTCCATCCACGGCGTTACGAAGGAACTTGCAAGCAGCTGAAGCCCAAAGAGGGATTTCCATAGCTCTCTCCGCAAATTGTTGTTGCACGGAATCAACGGTGTGCTTCCCAAAGGCCCCAGGACGCATTGCAGCCAGCTCCTTCAAGGTCTCGTCAATATAAACATTGGTATCCCAACTATCGCCTTTGTCTTCAAAGACCATCTCCCACCGACGGTAGTGGTCCACATTCCGAAAAGCAAGCTCAACGTCGTTGTCCGGTCTTGAAGTTATTAAAATTCGAAAATTACCGGGAAGGAGGCTTGTTTCTTCAGCAAGGATCTTGAACAAACGACGCCGATCTTGTGCGTCACGGCATGCATCTACCGCGTCGATGATAATGAGAACTGGCCCAATGATTGTGAGATCGCGTGTGGGCCCAACAATGAGGTCCCGAAACTGCCGTGCAACAGAAGCAGTGGGGAGGCTTGCATCTGTACCAATGACCCGAGAGATCTCCTCCTTGATCTTGCGATCAAAGGCAGCCAAATCATAAGCTATCGTACTGAATATAGTCTGTGAACTGTTGCGCCCTTCGATATCTCGAGCCAGAAAAATGGCCGATCCCAATCGGCCCTCTTCACGCATCCTGCGGGCAATGGTATGTGAAACCGATGATTTACCACATCGCGGTGCACCCAACAAAAGGTAAACATGCTCGACATGATCTTGGTTTGCGGCGGTGGTGCCAGAGAGCCAGCGAATAATGTCGTCAATAAGTGATACATGGGTTCCACGTACGCACATGCGCTGGGGGTCCCAACTGGCATTTTTCATGTACGGCAGACGATCCAGGTTGATTAGGTTCACTGGAGAATTTGAACTGTTAACATATGACGGAGCTTTAGAATTTAACACCATGTACCGATATTCTCGACCTTATCAAGGATGCAGACTGTTGTCAACGCAATCTGCAATGTGGATCCCATGATAAACTCAATTTTCAGCTCTCCAAACGAAGCTTCGTATGCGGCAATGATCACGTCCGCATTCGATACAAGATTTGTCAATGCTCGTTGAGCTAGGAAGGAAAGTATGATCAGCTTGTCAGGATCTTGGGGAACATGCTCACCAAAAGCATTAGTCTTGCTGTACTCGGCGATGAAATAGCAACACTCGGCAGTTTGGCGGACGAGTCGCTCGACCGTCTTCTCATATGATTTGATTTTCTCGAGAGGATTTGCGTCCTGCAGGAATCCGTACATATTCGCCATGGTACCAACAAGTCCATTGATCTTGTCATCCCGGTCAGCTTGCTTCACGACCACCTTGCACCAATGATCAGTGAGGAGTTGAGTGTTTGCCTGGTAGTATGAAAGCTTACTTCAAACGCAAATGTAACCGCCCCTAAAGCTGCCTTCGCCCTCGGGTCAAGCTAGAAACGTGTCAAGCATCAACTCATGCCACGGCCGGTTGATGTAGTGGACCCTCTCACCTCGGCAAAACTTCCCGCCAGATTCACCAGATTCACAAGTGATGCAAGTAGACTGCCCCATTGCGGGAAAATTCGGTCTGACTGCAATATGTTCGTCACGATACCTATCCTTGCAAGATCGTCGAACGTCCGCGGTCCTGAACCAATAGATGCTTCGGAGATTGCATCCCATGCGAGATGAACTTTGAGACGAATCGTGATCGATCCGAGTCCACGCGAAGGGACGTTGCCTTCAGGGAAATGCAGATCCATGGTCATATCTATGGGAATAGGTTATTCAAAGAAATCAAGCGATGATAAATGAACTTGCCTTCGTTCCTGCTACTATTGAGAATGGTGAGGTCTTTAGTCTGACCAAGGATATGCGGCCCTCCACGTTTTCCCGCACAGTGGGCGCAATGAACTTGCAGTTGTAGGCAAGAGGAGATGTGGGCAGAGCTGTCATTCCGTGGGTCAGGTTATCTCAAATATGACGTTACTGTACTCACATCGTGAAGCCTTCGTCCCATTTCGGTGTGACGCTGCCATCGCAGTGGCTAGTTTTGTATTCCTGTCCGTCTACACTCAAAACGATGTAGTAACTCGGTTTGCGCAGCTTGTGTGCTTTCGGAAGATTATTGGCTCTGACGACTGGACGCGGGGAATGTTCAGCTACTGATAAAGTTATCAATGTCGTTTCCCCACCTGTGACTTGGATGTCCACCGATCTGACACCACTGGACCTGGGAGTAGGGTAAGAATGCTGCCACGTTCGCAACAAGTGAAGGACTTACCATTCGGGTCGTGCTTGAGACTTTAATACCAATGCCATTATTCTGCCAGTGGTTTACTGAACTGTGAGCGAGCTACCTCGTTGACGATGGTTGGTTAGGGTGTAATGAAGAGAAATAGGTCGTCTACGAGGCTGTGTGGTGCCACCTTCCCCACGGCAGGCGTCTAATGATAACAGTCGACTGCCGAGCTGAAGTGCGTGAAATTTCAATATGATAATCATTACCGTGAACTGTGGTTTGGGATACACCAATGCACAAACTCACCCCCTTGTACCAACGACAGTCACCTCCCTTGTCGTTCGACAGGCCGACGAGTCCGAGCACGATGCTTCCGATTAAGTGTGAGCTCACTACCACTGGCAGTAATCCTGGCATTCAAGTGAATGATTGGATGGTATCAGGCCAAGATCATGTATGGCTTGCTCTAAACATAAAATGTGGTGTGTGCATTGCATGCAACGATGGGTAACGAACACCACGAATCGATTACGTGTATGTTTCCGGTGAACAAGGATTTGAACGTGGATTTGAAGGTCACAGTGATACTTTGCCAACGGACGAATCCCAACGAGAATCCTACGAAGAGATCCGTGGTCTTCTCCCGAAACCCCTGTGATCGCTCCACCATCCGAGCCCCTTTTCTGCCATGTATAAAATCCGACGCAATCCCCACCGAAATTCCAAATAACAATGCAATCCCAACCCACTCGTCGTACTCTCCGTGACCGTTGTGCTATCAACTTCCGTCTCTCCTTCAACTTTGCTTCAACTTCGCCCAACATTGTCTCGACAAACGGTCCTCTCCAACCCAAGCTCGGCAATCTTCCTCGTCGCCGCAAGCGCACATCCGCTCCTCCCCCAGTCCTGCAGGTTCAGCCTCTCAGTCCAGACTCTTCCCTACCCACTTCCCCGCCCTGCTCCAACCCCAGCTTGCTTGGCCAAAACCTCGCAAATATCCTGCGCCGTCGTCGCCCACAAGTCTGTTCTCGCATCGCCCCCGAAGATGCACTCGACCCCCTAACCTACCTCCGTCACGCACTCGTCGAGACCGGTCTCGACGACGACCTCTTCGGCCCCCAATTTCTGCCCCATCGCTTTGCCGAGCGTGACGAATCCCGCTGTCTTCAGGAGATCATTCCCGGATGTTTCGTCGCATTCGAGGACGAAACGGCAGCTTGGGATGGTGTCCGTGCGAAGGATGCCCTTGCAACTCCCAACGGCCGCCTTTGGTCCCACGTCGTCTCAATCTCTCAATTGAACGACAAACCCAGTGGGGGCTCAAACGGCAGTGACACTGAATCCGATACCGATAACCCCTCCGACAACGGCAGCTCCGTCTCCCATGACACCGATGTCCAGACTTTACGTCTCTTCCTCCCACCCGTTCTAAATGCCAACGCTAATGACGCAGACCCAGTGCAAGCCACCCTCTCTGCAGACCAACTCCTCGCCGCCCGCGACTTCCTCTCCTTCCATGGCCACCCACTCGCATGGGACCCTGCTGAACCAAACACCTATCCCTCCCCTCACTCATCCCACTTTTCTGCATCTACGCCCTCATTGGATTCGAACAAGGGACCTACCTCACCTCCTTTTCGCCTCCTCGTCACGGCCCCGCGTAATCGCCGCGCCGACGCCATCTCCGTCGCACTCTGTTACATCGCGTTCGCTTTCAGCATGCCCGTCGATACTCTCCTTCGTGACCTTCATGTCCGCCGTTCCTGCCTGCCCATCTGGAAACGCACTCTCTGTCCAGACGGCGCCCAATTCATCGAAAGCGTTGTGGCAATGTGATCGTGATTCCCCCCTCGTAACTTTGGGAGTAATCGTACCAATGTCTGATACTCTGTGTATCCATAGAGATCCTTGTATCGATACCACTTCGAGCTTTGTACGCTAGTCCTGCAATTGAATACGCCGTTTTTTTATAACCTATTAGAATCACATCCGAGTCTGTTCACTGTTCAACGTTAAGCCAATATCATTGACACAAATCTTGGTTTCTCCAAGTTCGAGACTGTCGTGATGTGCTCGGTGTTGACGTTCCCCATTGATGCCAGTGTCTTGACATAAAGTGTAGGGAAAAAGAAACATTTCCTGAACTTCAGCGCATTTTCAACTCCTTCACCTGTTACCGTCGAGTTCACATACGAACGAAGAGAGGATGGATTTTAGACGACTAGTACCTTACCCTTGGGCACCCTTGCAGCTGATAGGACTCGGAGGGGAAGAGAGATCCCCCAGCTGTTGGAATCGACAAATCAGTGTTCAACGTACCAGCACATCGCTTTCTTCATGCTTGGATCGACCATGCCTCATCTCCAGACACAATTCGCTGGGCAAATGTGCAAGTCGGGACGTGGAAACATCGGGTTTTGTGTTTACGAGTCATTCCTCGACGGCGAGTCGACGGGAGAGATTGTGATGCCACTCTGACTGGTGTCATTATTGTCAAGCTCAAGCTCAAGTGAATTAGCGGCAAGTACATCGAGACTCCAGGTAACTGGGCAGCATCTATCAACGACTCTAGAACCATGTAAGCTCGGGAGTCACTATTTCTCTCCTTTGGTAAGCAGGATTTTCCCCTCAAGAAAAGGCAAGCTCTCACTACCTTGATGGCAAAAAGACCCCTCAAGATCCTGTTCACCCAACCCACCTTAAACTCACCGAGGAGACCCAGGAATTATTAGCAAAAGCCACTATTCCCAAGAGCCAACCGGCTTCGAAAGATCTGGCATGCTTTGACAGTTGACTGACTAAGTCGGCCACACTGTGATCATTCTCAACTTCCCTCTCACAGGCGCATCTTTCGTCCCTCCAGGGCCTGTGATCGCCCGCTGCACGCATATCATCCTGTTCGCCATCCACTCAAAACTAACCAATCTCTGTGATAACGCCATTTTGATTGATTATTCTTGTATTTCTCCAGACAGACACATTCCGCGATTGAAATGTTCACAGGCCACGTCTTCGTCCAGAAATTAGTTAAGTATCCTAAAAACGTGCTGGACCTTCGCCGACGATTCGATGGTTAAACTCCTGGTCTGGGGGATCGAGGCGACGTCCACTGATAATAAAGTGGGTTTCAATACAGTTGTGATCTTGAATTCATATACCAGATAGTTACCATTACCGAATAGTTCGACCGGCCCTTTATTAGGCTTGAAGATGGAGAAGTCGTCTTTGGGATTGGCCCCGCGGCGGTGAAGTCACACTCCCTGACCTGATGATCTGAAACCTCCACCTGGCAATCGTCCGGGTCTCCCATGCCTCCGGAGCTTCAGAAGCCTTTGACCAATTTCTCGACGACGATGAAGATATATTCTAGGTCCCTGTCTACTTTGGCGGTCCGTTTGTACAGATCATGTCCTTCGCTTGTTAAATCGGTTTGTTTTACTACTCTTTTACCGTGGTCTGTTGAGAGTTGATGCAGATTGTGGGTGCTTATACTGAGTCAGTGTCATATCCTACAGGGAGAATGCAAACGCCAAGTACACGAAAATGTTGTTTTGTCCGAAGTGGCCCACATAGTTCATCAGTAGTCCACATTGAGTGTGGCTATCGGCACCGCTATCCTAGCCTAGAGGACGTTTGACGGTTGACGAGACGTAACCTGGTGATCTTCTGCCTCTCAAGTGTTGGTATCCAGTGGCGGCTGCATTTCAAATTAGCATTCGGCGGAGTGCGCAGCGCTGCAATCCATGCCCTCATGGTGACTCATGAAATACGGACTAAACCGTGATCGTCGGACCCGACCATTCTTGTCCGTCTCGGCTCAATCACTCGCGCCAATGTGACTCGATTCTCCCCTTTAAACAGCGAGACACAAATATGCATTCCATCAAATGCATTGTCGATGTTACGCAGCCGCAAATTACCATCGTTAACGTCGAAACGAACACCACACTTTCCATCTTTCGTTCAACTGTCCCCGCAAGCAGTTCTCCCGCTGTCCTCGCCAAAATCGCTCGTTTCCTCGAGGCTGAGGACGCAGTGATCATCAGCCTATCCATTGCGCCAGAGAATGTTTGCGTCGTCGCAGCATTCAATGATCATTGGGCGGAGCGTGCGGACGCTGCATTGCGTGGCGACATGCAGACCGCTGGACCTCCTGCACAGAAGCGGGAGCGACCGCAACATCTCATGAACGATGACACCAAGGACATGATGGATATCACGCAGCCTCACATCACCGTCCTTAACCTCGACGACGAGACAAGCCCCTCTGTCTTCCGCCGATTCCACGTGGATGTCAGTGCACCCTCTGTTCTCGTTCGGCTGGCCGAGTTCCTTGGTGAGGAAGGCGCTGTCATTGTCAGCCTCACATTGTCCCCGAGACACCTCTGCCTTGTGACCAATCTGCAGGATAAGTGGGTGGAGAAATTCCAGTGCTATGGACCCTGAATGGGTTGCAGCTTAGGGATGTGGCGATTTGTGTCAAAAATAATAACTTGCCACAAGGTTCGCTTTCACTTGTTGAGTGCTATGTCGGCTCAGGAATTTCGTAGTCAAACATTGCTATGGTACTCAACAAGCAGTAGGTAGAAAATAAATCAATACGAGGTTACAACGATAAAATTTTTCCACTGAGTGATGATGAGACGAAGTTGGTAGCATGAGCTGATGGTAAAAAAGGATGCAAAATGGGAGGTGAGATTCACCACGGCACGACCAAAGAGAACCGCTGTTTTCAACGTCAATAATGGTGAAGAGGATGGGCTTCATGGAGCACACGTGTGGGTCAACCAGTTCTTACAGGGTTACCGTGTTGTGATATCCCATTGCATAAACGACAGGTTCCTGGAACATCCTTGGTCCAACATAACCGATAAATTCCTCAATCTCGAAGGTGCCGCAGCTGGAGGGTATGCTTATCCCAACCCCTTTACATATCTTAGAGCTCATCGTTTCCTCCAGTCGACCTCTGCTCTTTCGAGCGACTTCAACTGCAGCCCTACGTTCATTCCAGAACAAAAATGTCCCGCACCCGCACGGGAACGTCCTAGCCGCAGATGCATTCGCACGTGGCCTCGTTCGGTCTGGAACTGACTACTCAGTCTATGTCAAAGGCCTCGGCACAGGAATGGATGGTCTGGACTTAGCCTTCTACAAGTAGGGTAGGAGCAAGTATCACACAAAATACGACTCCGTTCCAGGAACCGAGGGAGGGAAGAAAGCATTGTGGGCCATGATGGAGGCTGCCAGGGGTGCGGGAGATGCTTTGCTGAATGACGACAACACCAGTAGGGACTGGCGAGAGGCAGGGAACGCGGTATACTTTGATCGTGAGCTCATCATTTCGCCACATGGGCCACATTACTCACTGATACTTGTTCCTCTATAGTTTTTGAAAGGACACTCATTGTATTTCCGCTCCGAGGCCTTCTCGCCTTCAATATAGCCCTAGCTGTGTTCGGCCCCTTGATAACCATTTTACTGGTTGCTATCCAGTCGCTGATAGTGTACAATCGTCGTCATCGTCAAAATGGTGGTGCTGACCATGACCGTTCGCGTGCTTGGAGGTGGGAACTACTGAAACATTGGCTCACGGACTTGAATTGGCTCAAGACTGTCTGGAGGTGGGCGAAGTTTTGGCTAACCCTAGTCTTAACCGTGGGACTTCAGACCCAGTGAAAAACGACATGATTTGTAATGATACTGGCTGAGTTTGACTGAATGAGCCGATATGAATCGACTTGCATTGATATGTGAGCTAGTTTATTTGCTGTTAAGAGTATAGGCACTACCAGATTAGGAAAGAGCACTTCGAAGAAAAAATTTAAGCTTAGTAGCGTGTAATACCCCCGTCGCCGTTGCATCAACAGTGACGAAAAACTCTCAACAATGAAGAAATTCAAAGGGCCAACTCGTTTCTGTGATTGTTCTAAGCACTGTGGCCAACCACCAAAGGAGATATCGTTGAGTGCATATAACAGGCATGAAAAGTATCGAGCACTCGACAAACTATCACCAGAATTTAAAGCATTCCTACTATCGAAAAGGCAACACAAACAACCCAACTGCAGCCAACCGAACAGAAAATTGGACCTTCCTCGAGGGAAATTTGGGACCGGTCTGGGGAAAGGAAAGGAAAGGGCAGCCAACTTGGACGATTTTGACTCAGAGGGGGCCACAGATGCCCCAGATCAGGCACAAACATCTGATGCAGATGAAGAAATGGTATCCGCTCACGTTATTGGATTTCCTGTTATTAATAAGTTTTGCAGTATCTCGAAATTAATCCTGCTGATGTACCTGATGGTGCCGAGGCCTCCGGATCTGGGACGATGCATTCTACAGCCGAAAATCCTGTCAGGAGTTCTCCTGTTCCAGTCCCCAGAAATGTGGATGCAGATCCATTTCTATCATCAGATGACGAATCGTTACTTGAAGACCTTGCCGAAATAAACCTAGAGGATGGAGATATCGAGGTTCAGGTTCAAAATAGCCAGATTGAAGAGATAGCGATTGCCCAACAATTTATTCGACTCATCCAAACCGCATCATTTGGCGACGAGCATGACAATATGGATCCATACCACCTTGACCGACTATGCAATCCACCAAACGAAGTTCTTGTCATTGACAATCCTGACATTAAATTGTCAATAAAACAATTCCTCTCAGTCTCCAATGCATCTGAGAATGCTTATGAATCAACACGACGGAATATCATGGAACGGTTCCCGGACTGCGAGATGCTTTCCCTCCATGAGGTGGAGCGGCAGGTCGCTAACTTGAGCAGTATTGTCCCGATTATGCATGACATGTGCCCAAATTCTTGTATGGCGTATACTGGACCATGGAAGGACCGTGAAAACTGTCCAATGTGTGGAGAACAACGTTACAAGCCCATTCTGGGTGCTCGGGGCAGACGTATTGCCAAACAAGAATTCTATACGTTACCAATTGGTCCGCAGCTACAGGCCTTGTGGCGGTCTCCAGAGGGAGGAAAGGCCATGAAATATCGTCAGAACCGAACACAAGAGATTCTGCAAGAGATTGAGACGAACAATGGTAGTCTCAATGTTTTCGATGACATCTTTTCTGGTAGCGACTACATCACCGCTGTCCAGGACGGGGACCATGGTTCTTCTTTTTTCACTTGACGGGGCTCAGCTATACCAAAACAAAGTATCGGACACCTGGATTTCAATATGGATCATTGCCGATCACGCACCTGATGTCAGATACAAGAAAAAAGCGATTTCCCCTCCGTTCTTCGTCCCAGGCCCAAACAAAATGAAAAATGGCGATTCATTCATGTTTCCCACTTTCCACCATTTAGCCGTGTTGCAAAAGGAAGGTCTCCAGATATGGGATGCGGATACCAACCGGCAATTTCGCTCGAACCCCTTCCTCTTTCTTGGCTGTGCCGACGCGATTTGCATGGCAATGATGAGTGGGCTCGTTGGTCACCATGGCAAGCATGGTTGTCGAATCTATTGTCCACTTGTTGGTCGGCACAAAGTAGGCCATCCCCACTACTATCCAGCCCGTCGCCGGCCGCTTGATGTTGCACTTGATCACGACAATCACCCTGACATTCCTATCACTGCGATAATGGGTTGCTCAATACAAAGATACCAAGAAAACCTCACCCTCGTCCAAAACTCACGAAACAAAACTCAATTTGAGAATTTCCGTCTTCTGACTGGTATTTGCAGGCCCACACTCTTCAGCAGCATTCCTCGATCGCTTCCCGTTCCAAGGTGTTTCAGTTTGGACATCATGCACTTGATAGCGTTGAACATTCCGGACTTATTCATTAAACTCTGGCGGGGGACTTTAGATTGTGGTGAAGGAGACGATAAACGCACCTGGGACTGGGCCATGCTTACAGGGGTGGTCTGGAAAAATCATGGAGAAGCAGTTGCAAAAATGACGCCATACTTGCCTGGCTCTTTTGATCGCCCTCCACGAAACCCTGCAAAAAAAATCAATAGCGGATACAAGGCTTGGGAATTCCTACTTTATTTCTTCGGTCTTTGCCCAGCAATGCTTTTCGGTATCCTCCCCGAAAAATACTGGAAAAACTTCTGTAAATTGGCCCTTGGCATTCGTATCATATGCCAACGCCGAATCACTGTTGATGCGATGAAAAAAGCTCACAAAGCCCTACTGGAGTTTGCCAATGAGTATGAACTATTGTACTATCAACAAAAGCACTCACGAATTCACTTTGTACGGCCTGCAATCCATACCCTCTGTCATCTCGCCACAGAGGCTACACGTGTTGGGCCTGGCGCATACTCTTCACAGTGGACATTGGAACGAACAATTGGGAATCTAGGGCAGGAGGTGAAGCAGCCTTCGAACCCGTTTACAAACCTGTCAGAGCGCGGTGTTCAACGGTCACAGGTAAATGCTTTGAAGGCCATGCTTCCGGAGCTTGACAAAGACGACAGTCTTCCCCGAGGCTCGATCGATCTTGGAAATTCCTATGTATTGTTGAGGGCCATGGAAAGGAGTGCGAAGTTCGTTAACCATGCAGAAGCAGCCTCAATCAAATCCTACATTCAAGGTCTTGGTTGTCAAGAACAAGAACATGATGCAGCAGAATATCAAGTAACCCGATGGGCACGACTGCGGCTCCCAAATGGACAGATTGCAAGATCTGCATGGAAAGAAAAATGCAAACCCCTGGAGCGTTTGCGGACTGCTCGGATGGTCAAAGTATGTCCTAATGCTTCTACATTATTCCATTTATTGATTTGCTGTAGTATGAACCTGAAGTTCGTCCAGAATTTGGAGAAGTATTGTATTATTTCCGACTACAAATTCAAGAGGTTACGCACACCCTTGCCGCTATCTCCTCTTTTGGACCTCCTGACCAGAACCTCCTGAAAGCCTCTCTTCATGCCGTCTACTCTTGCAAGCCACAAGATTATGTGGTTGTCGTGGATGTGAAGAAGCTTCGGTCTGTTGTGGCAATGCTTCCCCATGAGGTTTATGGTGATGAGCGTTATTTTTTGATGGAGAAACCAGGTCTTGACGTTGCTGATATGGGTGGATTTGTGGAAGATGATGAGAATGAAGACGACGACAAATGATATAGAGGTATATAGAATTTTAAGTGACAATCGAATTAAAGTCAATCGATGACTTCATCTCGTACCACCATGTCGTCCACATTCTTTCCTCAAGATCTTCCCCACCATTTTCATGCCAACATGTCTTCACCAGACTGCTCTCCGAATCTCCCCTTCTTGCCAGACTTGCCAACTCTTGGACCAGCGTTTACGCCGCATTCACAGGATGTAAGCCTACTTTAATTTTGCTTTTTAAAAATTAGTTAAAACCATGTTCCCAAGCGCTCGGACAGTTATTTTCATCCCAAATCGCACACAATCACAACAGCAAGTCACAAAGTGCTGATCGACCTTGGCAACATCGCATATACGTAGTGTATTGCACGGGTATGGGTAAACCCGCGGGTATTGCCGCAGGTACAGCCACAGGTGCGGGTACGGGTACAGCAATTTGTACCCGTGCGATTACCCGTACCCGTGACATTCAGTCACACGAATGATGCGTCGGGTTCAAACGCAACCGCAACAATCCAACCACAACGACCACGACAACAAAATAGAAGACCACGGTGACGAAGACCACGACAACGGCAATGGAGAGCATGGCCGGGAGGGTGGTGCACCCACCTACCGGCCCCGGTACGTATCTAGATTCTACCTACATTGACATTGACTAATTCCATACCTCGCGAACACGCCCTGACGCGTCGACGTCGTTCGCGAGGTGATAGGCGCCAAGAAAGATGACGGGGCTCAAGACTCATCCCAGGCCCCCCACATACCGGTCGGCAATGAGCCAGAGCGCCCGAAGACAACCACCCCCATTCACCTTGTGTCCACCAGCCCACGCGTCCAATGACGCATCAGCTGGCTTTGTGCCCACCACCCCCGTTCACCTCGCGTCCACCAGCCCACACGTCCACCGGCCCACGTGTCCAATGACGCATCACCCAGCTTTGTGCCCACCCACCAACTCCACTGCACCGGGCCCGCACCCACACCCATTCCACCTCGTGCTCACACGGCATGCGTCAATTGACACATGTCCGGTGTCGCGAGGTCACAGGGCGTGCATGTCCGGTGTCGCGAGTGTGAGACCCGCGGGTTACCCGCTACGGGTACGGGTACGGGTCAGGTACGGGTAGGAAAAAAAAGACCCGGCACAAAACCCATACCCGCGGTGATGGGTACGGGTATTCATGGGTACGGGTACGGGTATCCCCAAAAGTACACGGGGGTTACCCGTGCAATACACTACATATATGCAGCTTTACCAACGCTACACACAGCTAGAGGGGGAACTCAGGCAGGCAAAGACTGATAGGAACAACGTAGTTGTTGAGCGAGATACATACAAGTGAGCCTAATCCCTTCTCAGGTAGCCCGCTTAATCAAGGAGTTGGACTGGCAGGAACGCGTACACCATATTAGTGGAGTCGATTCCGTCGAAAATGTCTACCGCCAGTGTAAATCCTCTCCATAATTCATTTTCACCAATGCTCTCAGTCACACAACCACCACCATCCGCCCATGACCGTAATTGGCCAAAAGTCTCGGATTTTATGGCGGAGGAACTCAAGAAGATTCATTGGTACAAATCTACGTGGACTGCCCATCTCAATGGCGTTAAGGGACTGTCCTCACTCGATGTCAAAAAAGGTACTCGCGGCCGGGCCCATGCAGCAGAGGGTATAAATGTCCAGATGCTCTACGTTGTCAACCGAGAAGGGATTCCAGTCGACGGTCATCGTGCTGGTGTAATGAGAGCCACTGCGCGGTCAATTTGGTCGCAACTTTCAGACGCAGGTATTGCGCCAGTGAAGTGGATGTCTGACCAGAATCTTATGATAGGTGAACACTACCGTTCTGAGATGGGTACGCGGTTTGAAGAACTTCAGATTTGTGAAAATGGATGGAAAGCTGATCAAATTGCAATCGATTACTATCCATCATGGAGAAGTAGCCAGCAGAATCGAGGGAACTTCAACATTAACAAAGAGAACGTGGTGGCGATATCTGATTCCGAGGACTCAGATGATGTTGCATCCAGCAGCACCGTCTCAAAGAAACGCAAAACAACTGGGAAGAAACCACTTGATGCGCAAGGACCGAAGAGACAGAAGCGGGAACTGGATGTCAAGCACGTTAAGACTGTACCCGCCACGACTAAAGCCAAAGAGACCGTGAAAGTTAAGGTACGCTTCCACCCATCGACTGGCATTTAGATCCACAAACTCACGATGACCTGCAGCTAGTCGATCCCCTGTAAGTGCTCTGAAAGTGTCCACCCACAAGCTTCACCACTGACACGACCCAGTGCAAATGTCCTGAGCACAGTCGAGGAAACAGATACATCGGTTGACTTGGGGACTACAAGACCACGCCCTCGTCCCATTGCCACCAGTGCTGCTGCCTCCCTATGGCATCTATCGACACCAAAACCATCTACAGCCCCTCCGCCCACAGCCCCTCCGCCCATAGCCTCTTCGTCTACAGCTCCTTCATCCACAGCTCCTTCGTCTGCAGCCTCTTTTTCCACAGTTCCTTCGTCTACAGCCTCTTTTTCCACAGCTCCTTCATCTACAGCTCTTCATCCGCGGCTCGTTCATCTGCAGCCTCTTTTGCCACAGCTCCTTCGTCTACAGCTCCTTCGTCTACAGCTCCTTCATCTGCAGTCTCTTTTTCCGCGGCTCCTTCATCTACAGCTCCTTCGTCTACAGCTCCTTCATCCACGGCTCCTTCGTCTACAGCCTCTTTGTCCACAGCTCCTTCGTCTGGCTCTGCATTGTCTGGTGAAACAGAAAGTCCAGAGCCACTGGCACGTCCACTACCACGAATGCTGAACTTGAAGATTCGAATACCAGCTCAAGCAACTCAACAGCCTTCTACAGAACCAGCCATCGCAACAAAGAAGATTACTACTCGGAGGACAGTCCCTTAACGCCATTGAGATGGGCAGTCCACGTAGATTTGTACCAATGAATCTTCTTGAGTTCCTCCGCCATAAAATCCGAGACTTTTGGCCAATTACGGTCGTGGGCGGATGGTGGTGGTTGTGTGACTGAGAGCATTGGTGAAAATGAATTATGGAGAGGATTTACACTGGCGGTAGACATTTTCGACGGAATCGACTCCACTAATATGGTGTACGCGTTCCTGCCAGTCCAACTCCTTGATTAAGCGGGCTACCTGAGAAGGGATTAGGCTCACTTGTATGTATCTCGCTCAACAACTACGTTGTTCCTATCAGTCTTTGCCTGCCTGAGTTCCCCCTCTAGCTGTGTGTAGCATTGGTAAAGCTGCATATATGTAGTGTATTGCACGGGTAACCCCCGTGTACTTTTGGGGATACCCGTACCCATACCCATGAATACCCGTACCCATCACCGCGGGTATGGGTTTTGTGCCGGGTCTTTTTTTTCCTACCCGTACCTGACCCGTACCCGTACCCGTAGCGGGTAACCCGCGGGTCTCACACTCGCGACACCGGACATGCACGCCCTTTGACCTCGCGACACCGGACATGTGTCAATTGACGCATGCCATGTGAGCACGAGGTGGAATGGGTGTGGGTGCGGGCCCGGTGCAGTGGAGTTGGTGGGTGGGCACAAAGCTGGGTGATGCGTCGTTGGACACGTGGGCCGGTGGACGCGTGGGCTGGTGGACGCGAGGTGAATGGGGGTGGTGGGCACAAAGCCAGCTGATGCGTCATTGGACGCGTGGGCCGGTGGACGTGTGGGCTGGTGGACGCGAGGTGAACGGGGGTGGTGGGCACAAAGCCAGCTGATGCGTCATTGGACGCGTGGGCTGGTGGACACAAGGTGAATGGGGGTGGTTGTCTTCGGGCGCTCTGGCTCATTGCCGACCGGTATGTGGGGGGCCTGGGATGAGTCTTGAGCCCCGTCATCTTTCTTGGCGCCTATCACCTCGCGAACGACGTCGACGCGTCAGGGCGTGTTCGCGAGGTATGGAATTAGTCAATGTCAATGTAGGTAGAATCTAGATACGTACCGGGGCCGGTAGGTGGGTGCACCACCCTCCCGGCCATGCTCTCCATTGCCGTTGTCGTGGTCTTCGTTACCGTGGTCTTCTATTTTGTTGTCGTGGTCGTTGTGGTTGGATTGTTGCGGTTGCGTTTGAACCCGACGCATCATTTGTGTGACTGAATGTCACGGGTACGGGTAATCGCACGGGTACAAATTGCTGTACCCGTACCCGCACCTGTGGCTGTACCCGCGGCAATACCCGTGGGTTTACCCGTACCCGTGCAATACACTACCCGTTGCCTAAGTTTTGAATAAGTGTAAGATATATCTTTATTCAAATGAAAGACACTGTATACTAATTCATTTTAGTATGTCAACCGAACAAAGGTACTATTGTGACTGTCCTCGTTATTGCGGGACGCTACAAGAGGTCTCCAGACGGACATACTTGACCCACGCACCTTATCGCCCTAACCGGATTCGCACTGCACTACAAGAATTCCTTGCCCAGAATGGTGTCGACAGGCAGAGAGCAGACAACGACGGCGGGTCTGAACACAACCAGGAGATGTTAGACGACGTTGTGGATGACGAAGAGAATTTCCCTCCCAATCAAGAAGTGCCTGATATCCTCAATATGCAGCAAGACGAAATGGAAGACGAAACGCAAGATGACAACTTCGACAACCCCCATGCCAACATCATCCCGATACTTCCCCCACTGGTTGAGGTGGCAGAAGACAACCTTGAGGACCTATACGTTGCCGCATTGCCACCTGTGGACCCAGAGAGAAATCCAGCTCCAGATGATGATAGAGCGGTGAGTGTAATAATTATTCAAGGATTTTATTTGTTCAATGAGTTTTCTGTTTGTAGTTTGATCGTATAGTTGACCCCGGAAGTCTTACAGAAGTTGACCCTGCAATTGACGAACACCCTGACCTTGGTCCCGATCAGGACGATGCTGAACCAGCATTCCAGGCTGCCTCGGTTGACAACCTCAATATTTCCCTGTCTTTTATCAACTATCTCCGTAACGCTACCCTTGAAAATGGGGGTCTTGACACTGAGACCATCCACCGACTCCATCATCCACCTGAAGGCCCTCCCGATGTTGATAATCCCGATGTCCTGCTTGCAATTAAAATCTATCTTGCTACTACGAAAGCGTCACAAGACACATACACAACCGTAGGTGAGGCAATCTCAGAGCGCTTCCTGGACTGCGACTTCCTCTCCCTTGATTGTCTCCAATGCACAATCAATAAAATCACCGGAATTGTACCACTGTTGCATGACATGTGCAAAAATTCATGTATCGGCTTCACCGGCCCTTTCTCTGATCTCATTCACTGTCCAAAATGTGGTGAATTACGATATGATGCAATTCAATACGATGCTAGCAATGGTGAGACGCGAATTCCTCGCAAGACTTTCCTCACTATCCCCCTCAGTCCCCAGCTGCATGCCATGTGGCGCAGTAGGCGGAGTGCTGAGGCCATGCGATATCGATCCATCCGTTCTCACCAACTTCAAGCTGAGATACGAGCAAATAATGGTGTAATTAGCCAGTATGAAGACTTCCTGTCCGGATCCGAATATCTTTCCGCCTTCTCCAAGGGACACATCAATTACCACGACACCACCTTACTTCTATTATTGGACAGTGCACAACTCTTTCGGAACAAGATCTCAAACTGCTGGCTGTATATTTGGGGTATCTATGACATTGCCCCCGATGGCAGATACAAAACGCACACCGTCCCAATCGGGGGATTCATACCTGGACCAAAACCGCCTCAAATCTTTGACTCCTTCCTCGCCCCTGGCCTCCACCATGTCTCAGCTCTTCAACAACATGGTTTCAGCGTCTGGGATGCATATGATGAAACTGTTCATGTTTCCCGGCCATTTTTTGCCATAGGCGCTGCCGATGGCCCTGGCGCTACCCACATGAGTGGATTAGTAGGCCATCAAGGCTACTATGGATGCAGAACGTATTGTCCCATGAAAGGATGGCGATTCCCTGATGACACGACTTACTACACCATCCATCTCAAGCCCAACGACTACGTACTTGAAGGGAGTGATCACAACGACTATCCCTTCCATCAAATGCCAATTCGACCGGCAGGTGAATACCTTGAAAACCTCAACTATCTCATCACTTCCCAAAATTTGACTCAATACTCGAATCGCCGTCGTGAAACTGGCATCAGTAAACCAAGCATTTTCAGCGGACTTCCATCTCCTCGTATGATACCGATACCTATCTGTTTTGCCCCCGACATTATGCACATTGTTTCACTCAACTTAACCAAGCTCAATCTTGCTCTCTGGCGTGCAAAAATAACTTGTAAGGAACCGGATGACAAAATGACCTGGCCCTGGGCCGTCCTTCAAGGTGACACATGGGACCGGCATGGAAAATCAGTTGCCGATGCGACACCATACCTTCCCGGATCATTTGACAGACCACCTCGCAATCCTGCCGAGAAAATGTCGAGCGGTTACAAGGCCTGGGAATACTTGACATACATTTTCGTACTTGGGCCAGGTCTTCTGTATGGCCTTCTTCCTACCCTTTAGTTCCAGAACTACTGCAAACTCGTACGGGCCATTGGAATCCTCCATCAACGCCGAATTACACAAGAAGAACTCATACAAGCACATCGACTCCTCACAGAATATGTCAAGGAATTCGAGGAAATATATTATCAATGCAAAGTCGAACGACTTCACTTTTGTCGACCTGTTCTCCACATTCTTCTTCATTTGGCACACATAGTGCACATTCTAGGACCATTGTGTTACTACACACAATGGATGATGGAACGAACGATCGGAAACCTTACAGAAGAGATGAAACAACCGTCTCAACCCTTCGCAAACCTGTCACAACGTGGTCTCCGCTGAGCTCATGTCAATGCTCTCAAAGCTGCTATACCTGAGCTGGTGAAGGACGAGACAAACCCACGTGGCTCTCAAGATCTCGGAGACGGTTATGTCTTGTTGCGTGCTAAAGACGAACACATGCGCACCTTACAAGGGCCAGCTGCTGTTGCTGTGCGAGACTACATGCATGAACAAACTGGTGAGAATGTAGCTGGATGGAATCCTTGAGTCTGCCATTGGGCACGCCTATGACTTCCTACTGGACAAATTGCACGATCTGCCTGGAAGGAGAAGAGGAAGCCATTGGAGCAGGTGCGCATGTCACGCAATATTCGCGTAAGTCATTCCCATCCTACCGTTCATGGCACTGATATCTTCTCCTAGTATTCAACAAATGATACTGTTTTTTATGGCGAAACCCAGTTTTTCTTTCAGGCGACTATATATGACGAAACAAGGATGCTCGCTCTTATCTCCACCTATTCCCCACCCAATATTGATCTGCTACGTGAATCCTATGGGACTCTCTGGGTTTGTAACTATCAAGGTGCCGAAAGTTTGCAAGTGATTGATGTTAGAAACATCCACTCGGTTGTAGCCATGGTGCCACTCCCCTTCGATCAGAATCTCTTCTTTGTTGGCGAAAAGATGGGGCTGGAAGTTGCGACTCTTGGTGGTATTGAAGAGGAGGATCTGTAGGCACAATAGATTGTACGTCTGTATGCGATGTACTTGGAGAACATGAAGATCTCATTGCGGACAATTTCAGACAATTGTGAACACATACACATGCACAGCGCGATATTTATACAGTCAGAAAAAACAGCCTACGTCTTCCTTTGCTTGGCCGGCCCCAAGTTTTCCTTATCACATGCCCTCTTTAGTCCTCGTCTCTTAAAATCATCATTGTCGACATGCCTGACATTGTACATATGAATCGGGGGTATAGATTCTTGAGATTGAGACCCAGGAGTCGAACAGCGTGTGAGGACAACTGAAGGGTATGCTTTTACATGTACGCTATCAGCAGATGGCGCCAGTTGATCTGTTTCTCGCTTGGGAATCCCTTCCTTGAACTCTTCTTGCTTCACAAGCATGGTATTGGTTAGAATTGTCTCAGCATCACGGATGCGAATGAGGAGTGTCTGCCATTTTGGTGTTAAATCAGTCTTTGGGCCGCAAAAAAATTGTATGATCTTACCATGGGTCCGACATCCATCACATTAAACTGAACACTGTACATGTCCCAGTTATCAGTGAGAGCATCAATGGAAAGATGTAAGACACGATTGGCAGGTACGTTCATGGTCAGAGTGGTAGACTTAGCAGAAGTCAGTGTGATGTCACACGCCCTTGGTCTACTACCATGACCACGGCAGACAGTGCAAACAATCCTTTCGTCTTCCCTCCTTCTAGTGCCCTCTCTATACCCACTCGCCGGAGTCACCATGAGTCTAATCTAGAAGACTTGCGAAGTCACTATGAGTCCAGTTTGGAAGATTCTCCGGAATGGCTGGAATCCGCGTCTGCACACCAGTTTCCATCCGACCTTCAGAATGCCTTCTTGACACCGAGGACTCATCAAAATTTGCTGCAAACTCGTAGACCTCCCCAAGTCACTCAGAACAAAACTTTTATTAATAACACTGCAATGCCGGTATGCATATATTCACACCCTTCACCACTTGCTTGTTCTAACAGTGGCATGAGCACGGAATTCAGACCCGTCAACCTTTTCAAATGTTGGTTGTTGAGAATCTCAACCACAATGCCCTCTTTTGCAACCAAAATTACCAAAACCTTTTCTTCGACAACATACGCTTAAAATCACAGTTGGAATACTCCCGGTAAATTTCCCTTGCCCTGTGTGACTGTTACTGATGCCGCAACAGTGAGAGTTTACAGATGCTCACACAATCCGCTCGCTTTGCCAATGAAAATAGCTTCGGCACCCAATTCACACCTGGCAATGTGCCTGGATTCTCATCATCGCATTCTGACCATACCTCACGTCGCACTTCACATTCAGACTCTACCACACTCCTAGCACCCCTCGACAGGAAAGATTATCCGCAAGTAAAGTTTTGGCGAAGACAAGACTGGAGCTCAAGGACTGCGACTACTACAGTGGTCAATAACCAGGTAAGAGTGCGGGGAAAGTCACGAATTGCTGCTGGAATCAATGTCAAGTTTGGTTTTGTCGAGGATAAAAATGGCTTCCCTGTGGATGGCTTTCGTATCTCCGGCATAACGAACCAAATCAGGGAGATATGGCGTGAATGTCACGGCAAGGATATTGTGCCAACGACTTGGGGAAAAGGTACCTCTTCCTTCAAGACTTTCTTTTGCTTGCAGATGTACGAGTATGCCCCGGAGCTCCAACTGTGTGAGGATCATTGGAAACTGGAACAAATTGCTACAATAAACTACTCTGGATGGTACCGCAAATATGTCTTGGGTGATGGGAACTCAAGGAGCGATCAAGAAGGCGACATTGGTGACACAAAAGATGTGACAAACGGTGACGAGTACATGCACCTACCGCAGAAACGATCATCGACCACTCGTCCTGCACCTGCAAAGAAGAAGAAATTCAGGGTCCCCCAGTTATCAAACCCAATTCAAGTCCTTACACCACCCACCAGCTCTTCTTCCGAAGAATCAAGCCCGCCCACATCATTGAACGAATTGCCAACCGAGCCAACTTCCACCATCACACCTGTGTCTCAGGAGTCATCCGGTGACTTATCCGGACTGTCGCTTACAACATTGCCTACCGCATCTACCTTGATCGCAGAGACTGATTGTGAGATGGTGCCAGCTCTGAATGTGCCGGAAATCATAGGTATGCAGGCCTTTTTCATTCATTTTGCCATCCGCTGTGATACCTTCCACAGAGCTGTCTGAGACAGTGGTCGAGGCTCAGAACGGTACCCAAGATGAGACAGAACAAATCCCCGCACCTGACGCCATAACTACCACAGACGTTCCCCCCACAATCATCAATCCTTTGTAAGTTAACTCAAACCGGCACATAAGAAACTAAATCTACATTTATTACAGTGCATCTATGCAGACTGTAGTTGCTACAGTGGTTAATCAGGAAGCTTCAACTGCCGCATCTTCATCAACACAGAAAGAAAAGGGGGCAGGGAAAGCTCCCATGAAGAAAAGCTCGCTGATGATTCCTACGCAGGCAACAATGGCACGGTGGGTATTTAGGATACTTTTGTTGCAAACTGAGATGATTCTGTTACAGGAACCTGTTCGCCATCGATTATTGTCCCAAGAATCCTGTTGATAAGGCCAAATTTGACGAGATCTGGCAAGAGCTTGATAATGCAACAAGACAGGTAAGTAGCATAGCAATGAGTATATATATCATCTAATAACTATATGCCGCAGATCTATGAGGAGAAGAGCAAGAAAATCAAGCAGAATATCAAAGAAGCGAAGGCGAAGGCAGCGGCAGTAGCAAGATCAGCGGCAACTTCCTAAAGGGAACAGGTAGCAGGGTGGGGAGTGGGAAATGGTTGCGGAGAATGGCAAATGGGCAGGGGGATGGGGAATGGGCAGGGAACAAGCAGGGGGAACAGGTGGGGAACAAGCGGGGAACAAGTGGGGAACAAGCAACGACCTAGCAAAGTTCGGACTGTATTCTACTGTATTCTACTCAATTGAAATGTTTTCAAATCGCAGTCGAGATGTTTTTTAAAGGATCTAACTGGCAAATTTTCGAGCAGGAGTGCAACTTTCCTTTTAAATATTCAAGTTATATTTTGAAAGATTTTACATGACCTAAACGGATCTAAAACCATGGACTTCTCACTGGGTATCAACATCAACAACATCCTTGTACATTATTTTCCAGATTTGGACAATTTCCACGTGTCCTGCTATTTCAAACTCAGACAAACCAGCCTTCTAGTTTGTCTCCAGAGTACAAAGGGGTGGTCCATCAGGAAATTGAAAACCATATGAGAAAGTCTTATAAGACCTGATCAGATAAATCATAAGTAACATCCAGTGCCACAATGATAACAGCAAGGTCAACCCAGATAATTTATGGTTACCTAGATGAAAATATATCACATCAAGCATATTGATATAAATGTAACATTGGTCACCAACAATGTCTTTCCCCCCAATCCAAGATAATTCATGGCTGCGAAGATCAATAACATCAGATATATCAGAAATGCAGCCCTAGTGTCATGACCACCTTAATGCTACAAGTGTTGAACCTGTATCATCTTGACTTCCCAGCTGAAACAATCTCAGCATGATATACAACGGTTCAGCAGTAGCCATGAATCTATGTGTGCCGCAACAATACTCAATCTGTCAATCATGACATGAAAGCAGCAGCTATATCATAATTTCAATACGAGGCTCAAAGATCAGCAGATGATGGCCGTTGATAAGATTATAGCAGGGTGATCCTCAAAGATGACATTTGTCATATTTGTCATAATGAGTGCCGGCGCAGCAGTGTAGCCATAAATCTGTGGATGCTGCAAGGGTGCTGATTCTGTCAACCATGACACACAAGCAGCAGCTTCATCATAATTTCCAAACTAGGCTCAAAGATCAGCAAGTGACAAGCATTGATAAGATGATAGCAGATGGTCTTAGTGATGGATTTTGTTAGACGCATCATAATTGTCATGGTTGTCACCGGCGTAACAGTCTGATAATGCCAAGCAAAATGGAAGCGGGACCGAGGAAATATAATATATTAACGAGAAAGCGAATGACACGTAGAGCTAATATGCCTGGGGTTCACCAGCTTCATATGCCGAAGCCGAGTTTTCCTTGTAAGCGCGCCTCTTCTCCTTGATGCGACACAAAGCACTACCCTCAACTGGTACTCTAGCTTCTGAGAATGAATGTGGGAAGATTTTGCTACATAAAGATTAACAGTGAGAAGCATCATTTACAAACGGTGAATGACTTACCGGTTCCACCAGGTGAGGAGTTCCTCGACTTCTGCCTTCTCCTCGACATCCTCAAGGAGATCTAAGAGACTGTTGTAGAACGTCTTGGAATCCATGACCGTATCGGTGCAAGAGAAAGTGCTTGTGGAACTTAGAGCAAAGCGGACCTGAATAATTATGAGAAGTAATCGTTTCTAACATCTGACAGCAGTACGAACCTGAGTAGCTGTCATGAAAATACATCACCCCCATGCATTTTTCCTCAGATACCACTTATTTTCATGACGATCTTCGACAGATCGCCAAACAAGACCCTTACAACTCACACACTCTGCGGAGCAGGGGAAAAGCTTTTACATTTACAAACCCCTTAAAGGGGCGGGACCGGACCAGACTACAACTACAACTCCCCGGAAGGGAGTACGACTGTTACGATCAAGGAGTATCTACTCATCTACGAGATACTCCTCCTTAATTACCTCCTGGAGGACGGCGTCTTCAACGAGGCCATGAATCTGGTCTTCCAGCACCTGTTCGATCGCTGCACGGCAATTATGCCTAAACGTGTCAGCGATGCCGAAGGGAAGACGAGGCTGGAACTCACGCAGCCCGAAGGGCGCCCTGGTGTCCACATAGGTGTCCTGGGGCCAGAAGTCCTCGTCGGAGTCGGACCCCCAGGAAACCTTCGTCACGAGCGACGGCATCGAGTCCTCGGACGAGCAGTCCGAGGGCGGGAATGCATCATC
This sequence comes from Hygrocybe punicea, assembly GCA_963556145.1. Lineage (NCBI taxonomy): Eukaryota > Fungi > Basidiomycota > Agaricomycetes > Agaricales > Hygrophoraceae > Hygrocybe > Hygrocybe punicea. Next base: position 1,220,314 of record OY744464.1, read on the forward strand.
CAACACTATCATAAAAGAACCATCAGAACAATAACCAGACACCCCAAGAAAGACAGAACTTACCGAACGGGTCAGCCAGAAGCTCTCACAGAAGCCTCTTGTTGCGCGCAACAAGGTGGAAACATTCCATACGATGTTTGGCCTTCCCGCAAGCGAAACAACGACCAGTAGCCCAGTACAAATCCCGATCAGAGTCGGAGAGGTGGCAGGCGAAGTCATGCGTAATACAATTAACTGCGACAGGGCAGGACGGGTTAAAGAGGGCAGAACGTTTGAAGAATATGAGACGATGGCACAAGTGGGGAAACATCGCATTGATGAGAGATGGGACGAAGGATCCAACCACACTTTATACCGAATGGAGGCCCACTCCCGATCAGGTAGGAACCTCTACCACTTCGTCAACGAACCTGTGAGAACGGCACGTGACCGGAGGTTGAAACCCCTGACTCTCACAGAACACCACAGACCACTCCCATCACTCACACCGGGACATTAAAACACCCACTTTCACTACTCACACACAAACTCCCTCCAATCATGACCCAATCCGTTATCGCCGCCATCGTTGCCATCATCATCGTATACACATTCATCCTCATCGCGATATGCCGGGGGGTGCAACGAATCCCCATCACCGCCGATCCCAAGATCCCCCTATCAACGTTCGAAGCATTCCGACCCCCCACGATCCGCAGCAACGACACGTCACACGGCGACGAACTTCCGTATGAAGAACTAGACAGCCGTGATGACGCGTACCTGGACGTTTACGGATCTGGTGATGAATCCGCACGCCAGCCTGGCATGATCACAAATCACCTCAATGCCGGGGGGGACGTAGACCCACCAACGCGACGGAGCGAGTCGCCTTTACGACGCGTCACTGGTACTGTGGGAGGGGAGGAATGGTATAAAAGACATTGCGCTACACGTAGTCTACCCTAACTTTGACCTCTTGTATTTCTCCTAGCAGTTGTACTAGACATAACAAACTTCACCCAACTCCATCACCCGAACCTTATCCCTGAGACGTTACCTCTATAAACCATATAATCACTCTCGTAAACAGACCCTCGAACATAAACACCTACTACCGCCGACAACGTGCAACTGTTTGACCCTCTGAACCATTACACGACCGCTAGTCGTGACAGTAGCGATGTAAACCAAGGATGCTTTCGTCACACATGTCATACCATGAATTCGGGCATTTCCTGACTGTGTCGCTTTCAGTTCCTCGTCATCGACCAAGCTCGGCGACGTGAAGACGTGTTTGAATCCCTATGTATCTTCAAATAGGATGAAGGGGTTTCATGAGATATTACGAACCGTGACTAAAAGCTGACTTCTCATTAAACCGTTCCAAGGGTCCTCTGGATCATAGGCAAGGTCTGCGTAAAGGAAGATGGGCCACTGATCACCACAGACGTGCATCTCGCCGCTATGAAGCTTCTCTTTAATACTGTACAAGATGTAGGGATTTCTTTTAATTTATAATAAAAGGAAGGAAAACATGATGTACTGGGGCAAAGACCAATCTACTCCTGCAGGACAAAGGAGCGCACCGGTCTTCTCATGATGAAATCCACGTGTTGTCTTTATCTTACGACTGAGAGGAGGTTCAAGAGTTGGCCTGGGAAGCGTAATCCAGTCAATGATGGCGGACTTCATGCCTTTTGTGTCATCAGCACAGGCCCCGCTGACGCCTTTTCCTAGCTGAATGAAGAGATGTACAAGGAAGAAGTAAAAATACATTGAACGACTCACGAGGCCAGACAAGAGCTCAATCTCTTCTTCGGAGGATTCCAGAAGTCGTTTCTCAAGATCAGGACACACCCTGAGCAGATCCTCGAACACTCGATGTTCGCGACGTTCCCTGCAGAAGACCCAAAATTGCACCATGGGGTTACAACGTGATAATAATATGTGCTTACTTCTGCGTTAAAGACTCGATGTCCACAGGCTCCGATTCACCCATGCGAGTCAAGCCGTTTGTAATAAGAACATTCACGTTGCAGAAAGTGTGGACGACTCGACCGAAATGGCGTCCGTGGTGCACAAGGGGGTCGGTAACGGTCCTACTCATTGAAGTTAGCAATTTGAGGAGTACCTGAAGAGAAGGGGAATCACGGTCGTTTCCTAGAGCCAAGCTGCAATGCATCGTCGCGCGTCCATCGACCAGTGGATAGTGCAGGGTCGGACTGTGCGGGTTCAGACATTGGACGTTAAGGTCAAGATGATAAAGGAGAATGGTTTGTCTGGTATGATTTTATATGAAGACTGGTGGCGGAGATAGACTGGGTATGAATTGTGTATGCATATGGCTTGTAAATGGGTATCATCTGCAATAACTGTCGATTGACCGGTCCCCAAATAGATCATAATTAGGATACCGGCCAGTAGAAGTAGAACGAACCGACCGTTTTTGTTAGCCGGCATATTATAATGGGCTGCGGTTGCAGAACTAGCGTGAGAAAATGACACAACATTTTGACTGGGCTGGCAACGTGATTAATAACTGAGTTTATAATCAATTTCTGCGGCCAAACCAGATATTCGAAGAAAACTACATCACTGTCAATCATGTCCACTTGTCAGCGAAAAGGTAGCCAATCAAGGAAGCACCCCCAGGCCATTGATGAGGTCGAAGTCATTATCCGGTATGAAAAAATAATCCAACTAACTTGACTCTGAAGCTAAGTTAAAACATCTAGAAGTACTAGGGGCAAACGGACGTACTGTTTATTGGAGGAGGAAGACCTGGAGGATGAGAATGATTCGCTAGATTCTGACAACATCGGCAAGCAAATGTTTTCTCACCTTTAGTGTGTCTCATACCACAGTACAGATCGTGATGCCATGATCCGGTTGCGAGACCGTTTTTTGAGGGCAGAAGAAGAACTGTTGACCGCACGCTGCAGCATTTCCGAGTTGACATTGAAGAACATGCAATACGTGGCCAAACTGAAGAGGGAACGTTACATCAACGAGATTGCTCAGAAGTATATTCCAGAGGATATGCTTGCCGAATATTATGCGGAGTACCCGAAAAATCAGCCTACATGGACGTCGTCATCACCTGCGCCTCGTAAGTTGTAGAATTCGTTGTTCAACATTGCTTGATTTTGCATCTAGGTGGTGATGACTAACAATCGAGTTGGTATATAGTTACATAATGCATTCATTATCCTAACGCCATGTAAATGCCTGCATGTAAATGTCTGCACTGATATCATCTTGATTCCACCTGACGGGTTCAAAGTATATCTATGACTTCTGGTAAAGGCACTCATTAAACTTGTCCTAGTCGTGACGAGCAACCAACCTTTTTTTGTCATCTGCTCAGATCCATCAAGACCCGATTTCAGAACCACCCATCTTTGCCGAAGCGCTTGTATACTCCACAAATGTTGGAACAACTTTGCTATTTCACCCCAGACAATATTGTTATTATTTGAGACCATCTTGTGAATTCTGTCAAGGGTCTGAGTCAGAACTAATACATCAATAGGCAGGATGCGTATACCCATTTAAAAGGGTGTATGTATCCTGTTGACTCCACTTAGGTTTTTGGCCCTGACGCTGCATTGTTGTTCGTAGTTCCGTCCTAAAAATGTACCCTAAAATCAGAATGGAAGTTGAACAGGGGTGTTTCCACAACCATTTGGTGCTGCATTGCTGTCTGCTATGCTTGTGTCCCATGCGTTCACTGACATCATCCCAAGGTATAGTGAACTTAGAGTCCTGGTTGGCGCTAATCTCCAACACGATTTTAGTCAGGTCTTCTTCTTCTACCTTTGTCCACCGGCCTGGCAACGTTCTAATGCATGTCTGATAGATTACAACTGCAGTCACTTACCACTTATTCGTGTGGCGCGATGTTTGAGATGATTCCTGTAGTGGTCTCGGCAGTCTGTCTCGGACCTGCCAACCATGGTGCTGACAATGGTCCATTTTTCACCATGTTGCATAACATATCTGCAATAGTGGTCAGTATATTCTAGGATACGTTGGTATCAAAGGATCTTGCCAGATCAAATCTTTATCCTCAGATTTAGTCCATGAACCCTGCTTACCCCAAGGTTGATACGCTCTGTGAACGTGATGATAAACAGCGCCTAACAGACGCAAAGGGAGGGCAGAGGCTACACATCCAGTAAATAACGCCCCAAGGATTACAGCCGTTTGCATAATTCTTGGCAGTAAATGCACTTTTTTCAATCAATTGAGAAATATGGACTTAGTGGAATTTCCAATGCTGAATCTTGTATCTCATGAAATACTGCATGGATTGAGATGGGTATAGAGGGAAAGTTGTACTATTCTTGAAGGGCTATCCGCTCCTGTAATTATATTTCGACAATATTTAGTGGATGATGAGTTGTAGATGAAACAAGAGGTAAACCAGTACTTTTTAACACCCAAAATGATATTGTCAAATTATGGCATCAAATGAGCTCCTATGAAGAAGATTGTAGGGAGAAAATTGTCCATTTTTTCAAGGGCTAAAAGTACATATACCGTGTTTTTCTTTATTTTTGGTCTGTGAGTCCATATTTATGATTCTTGTGGTATTTCACTCCCATGCAGACAAACATAATATAGATGCAATATGGACTCAATGAACAAAAATAAAGAAAAACACGGTATATGTACTTCTAGCCCTTGAAAAAATGGACAATTTTCTCCCTACAATCTTCTTCATAGGAGCTCATTTGATGCCATAATTTGACAATATCATTTTGGGTGTTAAAAAGTACTGGTTTACCTCTTGTTTCATCTACAACTCATCATCCACTAAATATTGTCGAAATATAATTACAGGAGCGGATAGCCCTTCAAGAATAGTACAACTTTCCCTCTATACCCATCTCAATCCATGCAGTATTTCATGAGATACAAGATTCAGCATTGGAAATTCCACTAAGTCCATATTTCTCAATTGATTGAAAAAAGTGCATTTACTGCCAAGAATTATGCAAACGGCTGTAAATAACTCGTTGTCAACGTACCTATCTTAGACCAAAACATATTATTATGTGTCATTTTAGATGTGGTGAAGATTAGTTCTGCCAACTGTTCGGAGTTGATATTGTTCAGCTGTGATACGAACTAATCAATGTGACAAGACGTCGAATGTGGTCAAACCCGGGCCACCTCCTGGTATGAAGTGATCACTTCACGCATCAAGCTATCCTCTTCCGCCGAGAACTTCCCTTGTTTGTACACCAAACCCTCATTTTGTGCCAAATCTGCCAACTGTCGAGTAGATAACCATTTTGTCGCCAACATTTCTGCATTTTCTGGAGTATTCTGCTTTCCGATGGCCAAAGTAGAATCCAGCGCCGATTGCTCATGACTTCCGGTCATCTCAGACCCGGAATCTAGCATAGCAGATTAGGAATACAGCAGACAGCTAACTTGCGCCCTTACCATCGCCCAGAGTATTCACAACTTCACTGTCCATCGTATCTCTAATTTCTGCAGCGGGGGTAACGACTGCGTTAATGAACACGGCCAACTCGGATTCAGCACTGGAGTCGGATAATTGATTTGCCAGAGCCCCTTGGCCTTCCTGGGCCAATCTTGACCCCTTTGCTGGCCGCTGAATTGATCAAGTAACTGAGTCAAGGTGGGAGCAAATAACGCCGAGCCAATGGCTCACCTGCTCCGTGTCTTCTTCTCGACGATGTTTCCTCAGGGATGACATTTCCGAGTGCATAGTGAACTTGAAAGCGAACTTTGAAGGATTTGTGAGTAGCAATTTCATCAGTACTGACTCTCACTTCTTTTTTTGCAAAATGTATTTGAGAACACCTGACAACCTTCGCATACACTTCAAAAGACCAAGGCTATCTACTACAGTATTATCGACTTCGGAAGAAAAGAGACAAATTTGGCTGTGACCCTTGTTGGCCAGCTTTATGGAGCCTGTCTTGAGGGCAGTTTAAAACTGTCAGCCCGAACCGGGAACAATGGATACTCCTATGTCCTCCGAGTCAAAGGAATCCAACACGAACATGAATCCTCACCAGGAGTTCATGGATTTCTCTATCATAATGCACTATCCACCATAATCCTCTGAGACTCGGAATCTAACATTCCCACCCTAGTATCTAGTCAATTCCCACTATACTACACGATCCATGGAGTTTTGGCAATCCGTTGTCGAGTACAATGAAATGTTGGGCAAGTTACTTGAAGCTGAGGATGTGTTTTTGCGGCAGAGGTACGCCGTGATCAAGAAGGAATGCCAGCTCATCAACAAGGAGTTGGAGTATCTTACCAAGGGCAAGATACAGCAACATCATAACATATCCCTGGCTTGCGCCAGGATGCAGGGCCGGGATTCAACAACATCTCCCCTTTTCCCACCCCATCTCGCTCCCATAATGCAGCTGGGGCCTGCAGAAAGGTTACGCTTACTCAAACGGAGCCAAGCCGACCAGGCTTGTGACACCGAAGAAAGAGCGAGGCATAAGGGTCAAACTGGGTCAGAGAACATGGAAAATGCGGGCAATTTTCCGGAAGTCAGGTTGTAGGAGTCTGCGAGCCTATCTTTTTACTTTTTTAATGTATCACAATAACACACTATTTATTATAAAGGTTACCGGGATTCTAATCAAGCACTTAAGTTTTTGTGCAAGCATAAGTGTACACGGTCGTAAGATGGCAACAGACATGGACAATTTAAATAGTGCACGATTTGCGAGTAATAGTATGTATCCTATTAAAGCTTCAAGCTGCAAACAGCCAACTGTTGGCGAGGCACTTTGCAAAAAGGACTCTGACGACCAGAAGTCGTATTCAAGTCGAGGCCGCAAAGTGTGAGAATCCATTCACATTCTTTGGCCTGCAAAACGGCGGCTACTTTCCCTACATCATCACCAGCAATAATGACCACTATTTCACCAACCCCATCAGGGTGAACGGGAACGAGCAAACGCAGTGGGACTAACATGGTGCGGGGAACCCTGCTCAACAATTTGACATTGATTGCTGGAGGGTCGCCTGTGACCGGAGTGCCCAGCGTATATGCAACCTTGTTCTCGTGGGTGCCATTTTCCCAGCTACAATCCGGCGTTCTGGATCCAACAATGCGCACTTTAATAGACTTTCCACGTAAGTGTTCTGTCGCAAGCCAATGTTCCGCAGGACCTGCGTGAGTAAGCCTGCGTCAAAAACAGGGGGGACAGGAAACAGGAAGCCTTATACTAGATAATAGGGCCTGGGGAGGTGTTTCATCACGGTATTCTGGTGCATCAAGCCCTTGTTGTGCGTCTCGTAAATGCAGATCTTGACTGGAAGCCGTGTTCCTGGGCGTCAACTCTGGAATGAATGCTGACATCTCATTTAGACATAGAGGCGGCCGTGGGGTTCGAGAGGAAGGATCCCAAGCCGGTGTCTGAGAATTAGATAAATCCTGCACAGGCGTTGACAGGATAATTGAATTGGAAACAGCTGGCGACACCAATTTCAAGTTGCTCGTGAGGATCTCTGGCTGGTGGGAAAGTGGCAGCCGAGTACTGCGTAATTCGGAGGTGCTCAGAATCAGGACAGTTACGGTTGGACAAATAAGAAAATTTTACTATTTATCAGCCAGAAAGTCTCCCCCGATTTGCGCAATCTTGCCAGTAGCTTCTAGATAGACACTGTACGTCTCGAGGTATGCATGATGGTCTTGAATTATCCCATAGTACCCTCTATAGCGGTGTGCTTTCACGACGAGAACATGTCTGCCAGCCATTGGATCTCTGCCCCGCACAAGACCCCGAGCCACTTCAAATTCACACCCCTTAGATTGTTCTCTGACATAGGCCTCTGGCAATGAGATCCGACAATCTGCTTGAGCAAAGTCCACATTGAGGGTATGTACCTGGAAGTCATACAGACTCGGAGGAGAGGGATCCTGCAGTAAAACAGTATAAGCTGCCATGGCAGGGTAAATGACATCACAAACCTCCGAATAGCTTGACCATGAATGATCAGAGAGGACTTTCAGCATGCTATCGCAAATCCCCAGTACATAACTGTGGCTTCCTGCCCAAAAGCCATCCCGCACCTCCACATAATCTCCAACTTTGAAGCTTTTGCTAACCTGACACGCTAGCAAGTCAAGCAAAGGCTCGTCTTCAAAGGTAATTCTGGCATCAGGCTCCTTCCATAGTTGGACTTGCACAGTATTTTCATGCTTGTCAACTATGGTACTGAGGAAACCCTTCTGCTCCCCACTGATGACCCTGACGCGATCGTTAATGCATAGAGTAGCAGCAGCATAGTCAGTATTCCATCTATGCTTGAGTGCTTTGTTGAATCCCAGACTCTCGCTGAAGAGTCTGAGTTCTTCATAAGTTGGATGTACATTTTTTGTGGTCAAATCATTAAGGGCGAGCACTCGTTCCAATAGACCATGCTTGAAAACTTTGCCTTGGAATTTGAAAAGATCAATCCGTTGCTGAACGGTGTCCGGGCCAAAAATCGTGCGAGCCTGGTCGGGATCGAAGAGTGACTGGTCAGAACGACTGTAGCGTGTGCGCTTGGTATCAGAATAAGAGAGGCGGGGCATCACCCACAATCTCACCCTCGAGGTAAATGAGTCCATGTCAGTGACAAAACTGAGGTCCTTTTTATACGTGCCTTTCTTAATGCGCACCCAATGACCAAATGCAACCACGTCCGTGTTTCGCATTTCCAGGAGTTGTACACGCTCAGAAATTGGCACAAGCATGATTTCCTCGTTCAGAAAGACAATGTGCACATTTCGAAAGGCGCGCTGGATGTCTACCCTAGCAGGGGCTTCTACGTATATCGTTCCAGGGATGGAGGATTGTGAGAAAGCAGAAACAATCTTGAAGTTCTGGATGCATCGACTTTGTTGAAGTACAAGTTCAAGACAGTCCGATTCAAAGCCGTGCTGAAGATGTTGGATCAACCAATAGCATCGCAAGAGAGAGGATTCGCTTACCTTCATCCTGACACGCCAAAGGCTCACGTCCCCAGGCATCGGTTTACGGAAAGCCAGCGGTTCATTGCTTGAACAATCACTTGGGTGGATGGTTAATCGTGGTAGATGCCGCTCCCGGTTTATCATGATGTGTGCCTGAGTTGACAGTTCAACGTGTTCCTCACGAGCAAGTTGCCAGTGATTGTCCCAGGGGTGACGATGACTCCTTGTGTACGGAAAGTCATGATCGAGTGCTAAAGTCACGCTTTGATCATCTGAGTTGTCCCCCGAGACGAAATCTGTGTGAACAGGTGCGTGATTTGGACTTGAAGGGAAGGGGAGATACAGCAACAACTTACCATGAAGGCTTCCATCGTCATGCTCATCCGAGTTGTCACTGCGAACATCGGCTTCCAAGTCCAGGAAAGTGGATACCTATTGCCACCGTAGAACTTGGGGAATATAATAATAACACATTCTCAACTCTTACCGTCAGTCGTCGTTTCTTCAAGTTTAACATGATGCCACAATTGATGCCACATGCGAATATCAAACTTTGTGATCAGGAAGAATCCGAGTCCAATACAACAACGTCAACATGTACAATCAAGTGTTAAAAGAGATCGCGACAGTAATTTCTTGTTAAGCATAAATATATAAATTCATGGGATGAAAACCGGCAAAAAAATCACCTTGATTTAGTCCAGGATGATACCCAAATGGTCAGCAATTTGTTGTCTTTGGGCAGCTACTGTGGGAGCAGGGTGCTGGGGTAGCAACAGGAGGTTAAGATGGGTTGCGGCTGCGATGCAGTTCGCAGCCGGGGACGAGTCATTATCTCCTGTATTTTCTAAATAGATTACATACACGTGAAGCCAATTAATTCTTCACGAGTCTTCGGCGCTGGTGGTTGGAGTAGTCCATATAGGCCACGCAGTGGGGCACTCCGACCTGCACTGGAATTGGCAAGTCGCATGGGCAGGCTATGGCATTTGTGAGATATGCGAACATTACAAGAAACTGAATTTATGTTTGGTCAATCCTGTCGACTGTGGCCTTGACACCGTCAACTTTGGTCTTGATAGCGTCAACTTTCTTGCTTAGTTGTTTGATAAGGTCTGATAACTCCCGAATGTTGTCCCCAGGAGGTGGGATGTTCGGAATGCGCTCAACTTCCGTAATTACATCTCGGAGACCATTAGCCAGTTGGAGGAAATCGGGTTGCAAAACGTCAGCCATCGTCAAGGTGTTACAAAAAACAAAAAAACAGGGCAAGGGGTAAGTGAATTCACTCTCCGCTCGAAATGCCAGCAAGCATGAATTCGACGGGACTCAACAACAACACGATATTTTGAAAAGAAAACAAAGATGCCAGGCTATTGGCTGGACATGAATAATATTGTAAAGCAAGAATGGGAATAATGGTATAAGAATTGGAGTGAGCATCAAAACAGATGTTTGACGGTGATCGCTTCTTAAAGTTAAATTACATAACAAATGACCCTAAAGAGACAATGTATATAAGTCGCTGAGTTCTGCCCTCACAACTTCCGCTTCCCCGATCAGTAGCCATCATGAATGCCGTAGCTAAAAAATTCCATGCTTAATAAGCAGTGTCGCTTCTCTCCATTCAAACCGCCCTAGACAGTCATTGTATATAAGTCACCGAATTCCGCCATCGCATCCGCGATCTTTGCCCTTCCATAATAGTTAATAAAATAATGAATAAATAATCAATGTTGGAAAAGATATAAATTGCGGAGCGATGATTTAGACTGACATTTGCTGGAGGATGGCTGACGACTTAGATAACTGTGGTGAAGGTTTGTTCTTCCACATTCTGAGTCTATGAGACCGACCGACAATTTATTGCAGAGTCCATCCCAAATTTCCCATTCATTTTCCCGCCCTTATCCTATAGTTTACCGCCCTGTATTGCATCACTTCGTGGTAAGTTGTGTTATCTAAATTCAAGTGATGACTTGATATTTCATTGCGGCAGACCCGACACCCAACACCTCGCCTTTGGTCCCAGCAGGCAAAACCAGGGACTCGATCTTCGAAAGACTTGACCTGTTCTTGCTTATACCCAGTCCTCCGCCATTCTCTCAGTTAACACCAAATGCCATAAGCTGCGAATACCTACTGGAATGGCATAAAATTCTTAGCTCTGCTCGAAGCCACTACAATATCGGAGTACCGCTGAGGCCGTTGTGGTGCGGCAACAAACGTCTTTTCGGAAGACAAGAAATTTGGGCTGTTGCATTTCTCATGCGTAACATCTATGGGCAATTTTGGCAACCGGAACTCTGTACGTTCCATAGTAATTGTTGTGCCATTGCTCATCAACCACAACAGTGGGCATTTTGGCTTCAACGGGCAAATATTTTGCATTTGGGACATTGGAAGACCCCCACCCCTCCTTTTTGGACTTTGTAAGTATTATTACATTTGCCATACATTCTCATTATCTTTCTAGGTTATCCAAGACCATGAACTTATGGTAGAACAACTCAAACAAAATGTCCTCGCGACAATTATTTCTCAAGTTCACAGCGGGCGGTATGGACCGGTCAGGAAATTGTTGGAATACGTGAAGTCCAATCAGATCTGGAACCTCCCGGCTTGGGAGGTAAGTTTTTTTAATTACTCATGGAACAATTTTTTCTCAACTGTGTACAGTGCAGCATGGCGTCGATATCCTCTTCGGGGGATTGATTATGGCCGATTTAATGAGGGATGTATTTCTTGGCTCACACTTCTCCATTGCACGCCACTGGGAATACAGTTTCCTTGAGCGGCGACCCTATATTTCCAAGGATACTTTGGAAACGGCAGCGCAACTTGTAAGGAAATGTTATTTTGCCCCACCTTCACTGAAATGTATTTTAAATTACAGTGCGTATATGTCGTTTGTCATGTAGTCTACCAGCAAGAATTCACATGCTCTAATTATCAAGGTGTTGCGAGGGATGTCTGCGATATCATTAACGACATGTACAATGATCCCATGCAGTTCGAGAGGTACCTGTTATTGGAGGCCACCTGGGATCAGCGCCTTTAATTAGTTTTTCATTTACTGGGTTTAAATTTTCACCGGGTGGTTTTTTGATTACCACATCGTAATTGCAATCCAACCCATCTCTAAACTTCTCCACAAAATTTCCTGTCGTCCATATGTTGATTTAATCCATCAATTATCGTAGAGCCTGCTGACTGTACTCTTTGACCCATGGATTGTGGCTCTGCATTTGGTCAAACCTGCTCTTGCAGCAGAACTTTTTCCCACTTGGGAGCTTTTAGGAATCACCAGAACAACTGCAGGCACAGTAAAAGACGCCTGTCTAATGCGCTGGCGAAAGCGAAGGAGGCCTTAGCTGCTAGAAAACGGGACAGCATCGTATCTAACCCGAACCCAGAGCCTTGTCCGAGTGTTGACGGCGACCAGCGGGATCACTTTATTCCCCATATCCCTCCACAGTCTTGGGACGCCACCCCTTCTACGGAATCTGATATCGGTTTCGACGAAGCGAGACCTAAGAAACGTGTCAAAAAACTTCCTCTTCGCTTTCGGGTGGCCAGTCTGCAGATGCATGACAAGAAACTCGCCGATATTCTTCCTCAACCAGCCCCCGCGCTACCCCCTCCTGGCGTAGAAGCTACGGGTTCAGGTTCTCGAGCATCACCACCATTGACTAAGCTTGACACCACTAATTCTGTTGAATATGGCGATTCTGGCATGCGCGGTTGTATTCGCCGAATTCTTGATTCTGAAAAGAATTCATTTGGCATATTCCGTCGCTACCATGCAGAGAAATTCCCATCCCATGATCCTGAAGGCGAGGCGAACTTATGGTCCATGTCAAATATAGTGGGGGCCAACATGTCCAGGTCCAAAACTGTCAAGTCGGGCATCAGACACACCGATTCTTCACAGGTCGAAAACTTCGGCCCATATCCCAATAAGAGTTCCTTCAGACTGGGTGAATGGTACTGGAATGGAGACAAGCAGAAGTCACAGCACAATTTCAAGCAGCTTTTGGACATTGTCGGAGATGAGGAATTTCAGCCAGAAGACGTTCGAACGACTCATTGGCAGAAGATCAATAACCAGTTGGCCCTCAACAACTGGGATAAAGATGAGTGGATCGACAATGATGCCAGATGGAGGAGTTCACCCATCGAAATATCAGTTCCATTTGACCGCAACACGAGTAACCCTGGTGTTCGGGAATATGTGGTGGAGAAATTTCACTATCGTCCCTTGGTGTCAGTTATTCGGGAAAAGATGTCGAGACAATGTTACAATTTACACTTCCATTACGAACCTTACACACTTCTCTGGCAGCCCTCCGGTGACAGGGAAATTCGCCTTCATGGAGAATTGTACACATCACCGGCCTTCATCAATGCCCATGACGCTCTACAGAATTCACCCCCGGAACCTAACTGTGAACTCCCTAGAGTTATTGTTGCCTTAATGTTCTGGTCTGACGCCACTCACGTAATGAATTTTGGAAACACGAAACTCTGGCCATTATACATGTTTTTCGGCAATGAATCGAAGTATCGATGGTGTAAGCCGTCGTCTAATCTATGCGAACATGTCGCCTACTTTGAGAGGGTATGCCTTCCATATCTCATTCTCGCAGGTCTCGCACTAATGACTGAGTTTAGCTACCAGATGCATTCAAAGATTTTGCAAGCAAATACAGTGGCAAAAAAAAACTCAAACCGGAGTTTATGGCACACTGTCACCGTGAATGTGTTCATGCCCAATGGGAGATTCTCCTTGATGATGATTTTATACATGCCTATGAACATGGCATCGTGATTGAGTGCTGTGATGGGGTTGTACGCAGATTCTATCCTCAGATTTTTACTTATTCGGCAGACTATCCTGAAAAGTGAATGTCGTTTGTTCACAAGTCGCTTCTAGCTTGGCTCACACCATTGTCCTGCAGGATCCTTTTAGCTAGCATCCGCAACTTGGGAGGATGTCCATGTCCGCGTTGCACAATTCCATTATCAAATGTTCATCTAGTAGGCACTAAAAGGGACAGGAACAATAGGGTGAAGCTAGCTCGTGTCGACGATCTCTAAGGCGTGACACAGGTACAGGTACCACCATGTGTATCCGGAAACGGGTACGCTTGGGTACAGGTACGGGTACCGGATTGGCGTACCCAGGCAATACCATACCCTTTTCCACGGTGTTACGGGTATGCCGGTACCGGCATTCCGGTCAGGTGAGTGGTCACTTGACGTTGTTGATCACTCACGACGTGTCTCGTTTCATGCGCCAACCCCCACCATTGCCCCAAACGTGAGGTGAGTGGGGGTTTCTGGTTCTGTTCTAGGTGACGACGATGACGATGACGATGCCCTCCCTCGCTGCAAACGCAAGCGGGGGGTGTACTTCTCTTCTAACGATGACGACAACGATGGCCAACACCACCCCTCCCTCGATGCAATGACGCCAACTCTACCCCCTCCCCTCCCTCGCTGCAAACGCGAGCGGAGGGGTCTCTTGTTTCGTTCTACGTGACTACGGCCACCACCACCACCCCTCCGTCGCTCCCAATGCAAGTGGAGGGGTTTCTTCATCTGTCGCGTCTGCGTTCGTCTCTCCTCGGCAATGGCGACAACAACGGTGACACCCACCCCCTCCCTCGCTCCAAAAGCGAGCGGAGGATTTCTTTGTTTCGTTCTCAGTGACTACGGCTACGGCTCCCCCCTCCCTCGCTCCAAACGCAAGTGGAGGTGTTTCTTAGTATAGTTATATACATAAATATATATTTCTATAGAAAAAACTGAGTGAACCCACACAAACCTGTGGTAACCCATGGTAACCCGCCCAAAACCGCGGTAATACCGCACCTGTTCCCGTACGGGTACGGTGTTCACGGGTAGGGGTAAGGGTCCAGAAAAAAATACTCAAGGGTAACCTCTGTCATGCCTTAACGATCTCCGCCATAGGAACTTGGTATCTCAGGCCCGACGGGCCATTTATCAGCATAATTTTGCTGTTGACAGCGCACCCGTAGAGCGAATGCTCAAACCTAATTCATTTGTTCCCGCCTCTGTACGTCATTTGTCGGAGATCGGATGAGATGACTTAACATTGACTGTGCGTTTCGCATAACGCCTTTTCCAAGTGGCTTGCCCGTTTCGGTTTTAATTATTTCTTACTATTCATGATCGATCTAATGCACAAAATTGAACTTGGAGTGTGGAAATGCCTCTTCATTCACTTGCTTCAAATCCTGGAGTGTGTCGATGAAAACTTATTGCACGAATTGGATCGCCAGTGTGTTGTTGTCCTTGTACACTGGATATCTTGTAAAATTTTCAGGTTCTGACTTATTCCCACTTTTGGGAGAGACACAATCAGACGATTTACCTCTAATACATCCGAACTGAAGAAAATGGCTGCAAGGAATTACGAAGATTTTTTGCAAGTAGGTATTGTTTCTTCCAGTATCAACAACATTAAAGGCTAAAGATTGTTAGTGCATTATTCCGGTTTTCGATGGCTTATTGCCAGAACCACATAACGGGAGAATCCTCAAACTCTTGTTCACTTTTGCTCACTGGCATGGGCTAGCCAAATTGTGGATGCATACTGATGATATGCTGGATATCCTGGACAAGGAAACCACAGCCCTAGGGAAACAGCTTCGCGCTTTCCAATCGGAGACCTGTTCTGCTTACAGCACGTATGAATTGAAACGCGAGATGGATGCCAGAAAGCGTCGTCAAGCAAAGAAGGAGCCGAAAGTTAGCTCATCGATGCCAGTGGGTGGTGACCAAAAGAATACAAACCAACGAAAACAGAAAGTCTTCAGCTTGCAGACTTACAAAGCTCACTCTTCCGGAGATTATGTCACTACTATCCAAACAGTTGGCACTACAGATTCGTATACTTCACAAATTGTGGGTTTCAAGCTACTATTGCTATTTATTGATGAATATATTCTGTTCACAGGGAGAACTGGAGCATCGAAAACCTAAATCTTGGTACTGCAGGACAAGTAAGAAGAAATTTGTCCGACAATTAACTCAAATTGAGCATTGGTGGACACGCATCAGACTTATTCGTCAACGAAAGATGTCCGAACTCTCCGGAGCTAAGCAAAAGGAATTTGTAGCAGACAGTCCTAAAGCTCACCACCATATTGGTGCTACTGAGAATAATCCAGAGCACATCGGTTCTTTTTTACGGCTACACACCGGAGATCCAGCTGTAAAGGTAGGCTTCAACACCAAGGAAGGTTCCACACAGCTAATCTTCTGACAGGACTTCTGGTCGAAACTGAAAAGGCATATCTTGCCTCGTATAAAAGTCGTGTTGAATAGTGAGATGCCAATCAACGACGATATCATTGCATCCACAGGCTCTCGGAATGATGGCACTGCTGAACTTGATGGCATCCATTTCAAAGGCGACCGTATTTACCGACACAACATTATGCGGCTTAACTACACCACATACGACATACGACGCGCTCAGGATACGATCAACCCAAACACAGATCATCGCAACATTTTGCTCCTTTCTGCAGAAGGCACATTATGCCACCAATATCTGTATGCTCGCATTCTTGGCATTTATCATGTCAACGTTATCTATACTGGACCTGGCATGGTAGATTACCGTGCTCGACGCATCGAGTTCTTGTGGGTAAGATGGTTTGTGAACGTAGATGATATGCCGGTACAGGCTGGCTGGGTCCAATGGCGACTTGATCGTCTCAAATTTCCCCCCATGAGCGGAGAAGACGCATTTGGTTTCGTTGACCCTAAAGATGTTTTACGTGGATGTCACTTACTTCCATCTTTTTCTGCGGGCATGCGACATGCGGATGGTGTGGGGATTTTGGAATGTGCTCAGGATTCGAAGGACTGGCACCAGTACTTCGTGGGTCGGTGGGTGATTACAAATGTCTGTCCTCGATTTATAATTAACTCGACAGTAGCTTTGTGGATCAGGACATGGTCATGCGCTACCACTGGGGTCTGGCACCAGGACATGTCTACAGTCAAGGTGAAGATACCATTGTAGGCTTACGTGCCAGCGATGCCGAAGACGTTATTGACGATGAGAGTGATGATGCTGGGGATGACTGGTCACCAAATGTTTCTGAAGGAGTCCACACAGAGATTCACAACAAAGAACACCCAGATGAGTCGGATAATTCTTCCAGAAGTGGTTCCGACAGCTCAGGTGATAGCGAAGGCTCAAATGAGGAAGCCCACAGCGATGAATTAGAACTAATGGCAATGGACGAGATGTATGGTGATTCGCAAGATCTTGACTTATATGAATGATCAGCGGCAGATTTATTGATGTGTTAACTGCTGTTTGAAAACATTCAAGGAGTGTCATTGACGTATGTTAAGCTCATTCCATGCTTATGATATTGAACTTATTGAGAAGACAATGGATATGTCATGTGTTTTCGTTGCTACATTGATTCATTGTTCAGTGTATGGTTGGTGTATAGTTGGTGTATAGTATCTGGATAAGTTCCTCTTGTTTGACTAAGATTCATGGGTTGTTACCCACAGCTTGGGGGGTACGGTTCAGACTTTTGCAGCCACACCTCTACACTGTACCTGTGTACGGATTTACACGAGTTCCAATCGTGGGTAGGTAGGTTTGGATTCTTTCTAATTTTACTGTGTATTCTACTTCATAGACGTCCCATTCGTTCGTGAGGTAAGTTTCTGTGTACTTTGAAAACCACTACTCATTATCTGAAAGAACAACTTGCCAGAAACGGGCCCAGACGACAACAGCAGCGGTAAACAACAAGGATGATGATGACAGCGAGGAAGCGAGAGGGAGGCAAGCAGAGTGAAGGAAGGAAGGACCTATGAAAGCCGGTCAGTAGATCCCAGCCCGACTTCCCCACTAGCTCACTAGACCACATCAACGACGCCGGCGACGAACTACGAAAAAACCAACATGCCTACGACGACGACAATGAGAATGCCGATGTGGAGTGGGTACCAACAGGAGACCATGAAGAGGATGAAGACAACACCAAGGCAGTGGTGCACCCACGCCCAGGCTTTCAGGTGTGATGATAAAATATACAGATTAAACCATGGCTTATGCACCCATTCAGAGCCAATATCCGCGCAGTAACGTCCCTCTGGGGCGACGATAAGTGCACATTGTGCAATGGGCGCAGGCTTACAGAACAGCAACAGCAACAAGCAAGGCCATGAGAACGGACGTGCGAAGACAAGAACAATGGCATCGTGCTACTGGTTAGGTCTTTTCCTTCACCAAAGCCTCCACTGTCCCTCCCTCCTCCCTCAGCCCCTCCTCTCGTCTCTTGGCATCCTTCTTCTCTCGCTCGAGCCCCGCAATCAGCCGATGCAGCATCCACAAGACCTCCCCACTGGCCTTGTCCATGACACTCCACACCATACTCTCCTGCCAACTTTGATCTACCTCCTCAAGGTGCTTACATGCGCGCTCCAGCTCCCCCCCTTCTCCTTCTCCCAGCCTTTTAATACATTGCATCGCTTCTCCATCTCCCATTCCGCGACATCTACCTGCTTCCCGAGCACCTCAATGAGCTCGTCACGCGCATGCGAGTCCACCTCGTACTGCGTGCACAACTCACTCTGCAGAGCCAGTTGCTTGCGCAAGTAACAATCAGGTCATCCTCTCGTGACCTCTTCTTGAAGTGCTTCGCAGCCTCGGCGTGGTGGCATGGCGGGGATCATTGTCTACGGTGTATAGTATGTTGTGGCATTTGCGCAGAACGGGTCCAGCTCGGGAGTTGCGTTGGAGTACACGACAAGCTGCGATGTAGACTCATCGTTGATTTCCACTTCTGGAGTCTGGTCCGTGCTGCGGATCATTGTCTGGAAGACCGTGTCACCAAGTGTGCGGCTCCCTGTTCTTCACCTTGGCCTGTCGCTGGCTGGGCGTTCTTTGCATTTCTGAGGTTGGCAGGGAGATTGAAACCATCACCCAATTTCACCATCACAGTCAACATTGCAAATTCACCACAGGATTTGACAGACGCTGTCCTGCGAACAAAGTTGTACCTTGCACAACATCTTATCGTTGGCCGGGGAGCATCGGACCACACGCCATTGATGGGGCAAAGTTCTTATCATCGCTGAATATTTCGATTGTTGGTAGGACTCCTGTGCGGAGCAATATCCAATGGGGTGGAGACACTCGCTGATTGTATCCAGCAATGGCTCAGCCGCCTCTCTGACCGCGCCTTCAACTCCAGGTCTTTTGCGTGGCTTGACCACATTTGCCCAGCTTTGGTATTACACAGGGGGTGATATTTACACCTCGAGCGTCCCGTTAAAACCTCGGATAACCCTGCATTTGCACGCCATTTTCTCAAGTTTAGTGTAGATTTATGACTCTTGATTGATTTGCACAGCCCTATTGGGGTTTTATGCTCGATGCAGCACGACACTTGTAAGCTTCCTCCGTTTTATTTCCTCATAATCTCAACCCATGCATGACATCTACGTCATCATAGCCCTGCGTCGTCGTCGTCATCATCGCCTTCGGCGTCAGCCATGTCTTCATCTTCATCTCCCTCATCACCAGCATAATTCTGTTGTTACGATGGTCAACAGGAATGAAAACATTGATTGTCGTGCCAAGAACTTACCGGATCATGTTTAATGAACTGATTCCCAACCAGCACGATTGAGTTGAGGAAGAGAGTGATCTCGGCAAGGCACCGAAGTACGAGTGCTTCCAGAGCCTGCCATATCTTCACGTCAGTACGATGACTTGCCTTGATGAACACAAATTTGCCTGAAGTCCACTCTCTCGGAGCTCATCATCTTTTTGAACTGCTTTCAAAATCCCCGGAACGATATCTCCCAGTACAGGCGCAATTTGCAACACTGAATGTCTCGCCACAGCCGCCACGAGCTGCGAAGTTGTGCATTGCTTTTCTACACTTGCCGAAGTGGTAAGATAGGGGTACACAAAGCATTTCAGAAGTCCCTCAAATAGCTCGGGTTGAGATGTTGGGATGAACGGCGCGAGGGTGATGATGGCACGTTTTCGAACAACCGGACGTTGGTGGGCCAACAAAGGAGCTAGAATGGTTAGTGGTTGTGGGTTTAAAGTGGTGCTGGATAGGTTGGAGGGGAATCGGCTGATTAGGATGGACAGAATAGAGAGGGTTTCAATCAGTGTTTCAGGTGGGGTATCTGGCTGTAATGGTGTTATATTAGTTGAGGACTGCCGAACGTGGTGGAAACAATACATACATTGGATACTTGTGCAAGAAGTTTGGGTGTTAACTTGGTGCATGCCATTGTAGATGCGGGTTCTGTGTGGCTTTGGAACTATATAAAGAAATATATAAAGATCCTAACCTGTGGGTGTCAGCGTAGAAGTGACTGGATAAGTCAGTGTCGGGAATAGTAGTAAAAAAAAGGGATTGTTAGTAAAAGTAAAGCTGCCGCGTAAAACTGGACTAATAACGACGAATCCGGCGATGAACGGAGTGAAAACGGACAAATAATGAAGAACCCGACGATGCCGACGATGTCGGGTACGGCGGGTCGGGTCGGGTCGGGTCGGGTCGGAAACAATGAACGAATATATGGGAACAACGATAAAAACGACGAAGTGGACTATAAAAAGCTAAGGGTCTACATGGACGAGCATTTGAAGGGATTAAAATGGTTCTGACTATGAGGGAAACGGGGACTAATGGTATCTCTTTTTTGTACGGTCATCGGGGACCGTTTTTATAGTACATGAGTGTGTAGCTACTTTCGGACATGTCTACTTCAGCCGATAGAAACTACAAAGAAACACTGGAATGGGGAAGTGGAAAGGGGGGTTGCAAAGCAATGAAGACAGGAAAGTGGAGGGGAAAACGAATATCCATGAAAAAGATTGGAAAAGTCCTACATATCTCCGAAAGGATGAGGGGATGCATAAATAAGGTAAATCCGAAGTCGGGGATTGAGTCCGAAGAGATCCATCTCCTGGAATTGGAACTCCGAGGCGTTTGAGGCTGCCAGATTTAGCCCAAAAGCGGCCGTCACAAAGCGGCATGTGTCGGGTTACGTCGGTCACGTCACGTCACGTCACGTCACGTCACGTCACGTCGGGTTACGTCGGGTTTGAATGCAAGTCGAATGGTGGCATCGGGTTGGTCCAGATTCGTGATATATCGATGATACGGACTCAGAGGGACGTCGACCCTCTACATCTCCAGGGTACTTTAAATAAAGACCATCCCTGGTCGATACTACGTGGACTCGGGACTCGGATGCGTGAGATGAGGCCGACGTGGTGGTCGTGGAATCGGGTTCGACGGGATGAGGCGGGTTGTGGACAATGCGAAGGGGGAGAGTGGATGGTGACTAGCAGAACTCGATGGACGGTCAGAGGCCGAGAGCGGCGAATGGGGAACGAAATGAGTGAAGCCGGTGTCGAGGAAAAAGGAAACAAAGTACATAGAACCAGAGGAAAAGGGAACTGAGCGGAAATGAAAGAAGAAATGAAAAGCTACAAAAACGGGACAAATGGAGAGCAGAAACACAAAATAGATGAGAAAATAAATAAATGTCGGGTATCGGAAAGAGGGGACACGATAGAAATCAAGTTGGGATAAAACTAAACATGACATAGGATTGGGGGCAGGTGACGGAAACGGTGAAGGCATGAGCGGAAACACGTAGGGCATAAGCGGAAATGACATAGGGCACAAGCGGAAACGACATAGGGCACAAGTGGTGGAGTGGGTCCGAGGCTGCTCAGACATGAAAGGGGAAGCAACAACCAAATCAGATAGGATATCGTAAGATAGACTAAGACTAAGACAGGAAATCCTACATAAGGGATCCAACTGTGAGACCTAAGTCACGTGATGGACCAGGCACAACTACTCCAAGTGCCCCCCTTCTCTGTAGTGACGCCCTCGTCACTAGCAAGAGACAAACAAAACCAAAAGGGCAGAAGGAAACTGAAAGGGTTGGAAGAAAAGCAGAAAATGTAAGGAGAACAGGAAGAGCATGAAGAAAAGGAGAAGGTGTGGACTAGTCTACTCCAGATGGATCTAACAATGGTGGATCATGGTGAAAAAAAGGTGGGGAAATACTGGTAGAATGTGGAAAAGGAAGCGGCACGGCATGGCGCGGGGCCAAGGGGTGAATCCTTGGGCATGGGTCGACGCGAGGGGACGCGGGGCCACCATATGATGCGTGGGCGAGGCCGCGAACGCGAACGCTTGGGGTACGGCCGTCGTGGTACGTCGCGTGGGTGGGGCCATGGCCATGGGGGCGGGGCGGATGGATTCGCGTCGTTGAGTACGCGGTTGGGGGTCGTCGTATCGCGGGGATGGGCCATTGTGGTGGTGCGTGGACTCGTGAGGGTGTGGAACGTGGGGCCGTGTGTGTATAAACGGGGTATGAAGGGGCGGGGTGTACCGTTCGCGCTGGGCCAGTTTTGCCACTTGGTACTGGCGTGGAGGCAGTCGATTGCGTTGGGAATGGTCGTGTGGGCCCGTAAAACGAGTTGATGTGGGGCTCGCGGCTACGTGCGTATGTGGAGCGTCGTCGCATGCCGTTGGACGGGGTGGTACGCGTCGTTAGCGTGCACATGGGTTTTTGGGGTAGCGCGAGGACGGCAGACGCGAGTGAGCTTGCGCGGACGTGTTGTGTTGGGCCCATGGGATCGAGGAAGAAGGTGCCGGCGCGGGCGAGGAGCGTTAACTGATGTGATGACGTGGCGGGCGGACGACGCGGCAAAGGATGGTTGGGGGTGGGAACGGGGTTGGTGAGGACAGCGCAGGTTAGGACGGGGTAGGTGGGGCTTTCGTGCAAATGCGGGGGTACCGTGAGTGTCTGTGTGTTAATTAGCGTACCTGTGGGAGTCCGAATGTAAAACGGGAGGTCGAAGATGGGGACGGTGAGATCGAGGGCGCGTCTTGCTGCGCGACGGCGTTGTTGGATTCGTCGTCCGGCTCGGCAACCTCGTGGAGGTCTTGTAAGGAGCGTGGGGTGCCGTAGTTGGGCGTGGTTGGTCGGGTTTTTGGTGGGCGAAGCTGGTGACGTGGCTGCGCGAAGTCGTGAGGGTGGTCGCGGGGCGTGTAGCAGGATACGAACGAGGTACTGGGGCTTTCGGAGACTGTCTTCTGTGGGGTTTTTCATGGGGGTGCTGCGGGGAATCGCGCGGGTGGGGTCTCGGGGGGGTTCTCTGTTCTCGAAAAATCACTGGATCTGTGCAAAAGTCTTGGTGCGAGTGGAATGTGGTGGTCTCGTCTAGCTGCGTGGGTCGAATCGTGCTCTCATCACCACGATGGAGTGGGTCCGAGGCTGCTCAGATACGAAAGGGGAAGCAACGACCGAATCGGATAGGATATCGTAAGATAGACTAAGACTAAGACAGGAAATCCTACATAAGGGATCCAACCGTGAGACCTAAGTCACGTGATGGACCAGGCACAACTACTCCAGCGGAAACGACAGCGGATGACAAAATGATGTAGTTAGGGTCGGCGGCTTCGGTGGCTGTGTCAACGGGTGGCGGAAACGGTGGCATAGGCTGCGGAAACCATAAAACGATAAGCTTGGTGACGTGGGCATAGAGATACGAAGACGACGGTAAACATGATATGACGACGGCGGAGGTTCGATATGATGACAACAGAGGTTCGATAGACGGTGGCGGAGGTTCAATATGTCAATACTAATATGGGGGCGATAATCAACCAATGTGATATCAGCCTCATACTAGGCGGTTCAGCACCGGCTTGGACCCGTGGGGAAGCATTCTCCCCCATGGAACTGAAATATAAAGTCGGGTGGGGTGGGAATCAAAGCCGAGACAGGGAACATTGTGTCTGGGTTGAAATGGTGGCGGAAATGGTGGGTCATGGAAAGTGGAGAGCGATGTCAATGGGTGGAATGCGGGTGCATGAGCGGATGAGTTGGGTGCGTGGGGAACGAGTGAAGCGGTGCGTCAGGTTCGTAAGCGGGTGCGGCGGGTTCGTAAGCGGGTTCGTTGGGTGCGACGGATTCATAAGCGGGTGTGTCGGGTACGTTGGGTGTATTATGCGGGTGCCGGGTGTGTCGGGAACGAGTGTATTTCTTTTTATCTTTCTTTTATCTCTGACGTTTTTCTTTCTTTTTATTTATTTAATCTATCTATGTATATATTTCTTATGCCGATGGATGGTGAGGGGTTTTCGTAGGGTCGGGTTTAGTGGGTACGGGGGTACAAAGGTGGCGGGTATGGGATGTGAAACCGGAACCGGAACCAGATGCTCGAATCGAGCACTGGTGCTCGAATTGAGCCAGAACCGGAACTGGATGCTGCTGGATCGTTGGGAACACGTCCAGGTTTGTAGTCGGGTGTTGGCTTTGTCGAAATGCGGTGGTGGCGTTATGTCGGGTGTCAGGTAGGTTGGGAACGGGTTGGAGGGCGGGTGTTGGGTCTGACGTCGGGTGCATATGGTGACGACGATGGGGCTAGGTCGCTGGCGGGGGCGGCATGGACATTGTAGGGCATTGGGTCTGTGCTTCGGGTGCCTTTGACATGATCTGGGCGATCTGGGTGGTGGATCCGACAACGCGGGCATCTTGACTAGCGGAGGGATTCGTTCTTGGGCGACGGAGGCGAACACGGGACTGCGCGGGGTCGACCGTGGTTACGTACGGCCGTTCGAAGTGGCGAAAGGTCGGGGAACGGGTAACAATTGGTCGAGGTTGGGGTGTAGAGTGAGGTTCAAGATGTGGGTCGACGGCGTGGACTGGGGCGGAACGTGGGGCGGCGTGACGTGGATCGTGGTTGCACGGGGTCGTTCGAGGTGGCGAGAGGTCGGGCGAGCGGGACATGGGTGGTCGAGGGAAGCGGGTAACGGGATAGGGCGACATTGGGCGACGGAGACGGATGACGTGAGCGGACTAGGACCGAATGTGGGGTTGTGAGATGTAGATCATGGTTGTGTGGGGTCTGTCGAGGTTGCGGGAGGCCGGGGGGCGAGAGATGGGTGATCGAGGTTGGGGGTCGACGTGGGGTGACGTGGCGGCTCGCGTGGGATGAAGAGGGTCGAGGGCGGACTCGTTTGGGACGGATGAGGGCCATGCTGAGGTGCAGGGGCGTGAGTGTGGGTGTGGGGGCTAGCATATGTGGTGGTCATTGGCCTCGGATGGGACACGCGGTGGTAGGCTGTTTGGTGACGTGGCGCAGCGTTGACAGCTCAAGGGCAGCAAGGACGGCTTGTACGGGCTCGCGAGGGACGATGTGGGGTGCCGGGAGCTGGTACAAGGCGGCAGGTGGTTCAACGAGGGTGTGAACGGCCGGGGGCGTTGAGTAGATGGGAGTATCAAACGGGTTCGCGTGACGTGGCGTTGGGGACTCGACAACGGCAGGGGCGGCTCGTACGGACTTACGAGGGATGCTGTGGGGTTGTGGGATGTTGTACAAAGTGGCGGGTAGTCCAACGAAGGCGTGAGCGGCCGGGGATGTCGAATATGGCGGGGGCAAGAAGGATGACGTGGCAACGGCGTGGGGCATCGATAACGACGAAGACGGCTCATGAGGGCTCGCGACTGGTGTCATGGGACTCTGGGAAGCGGTGCGAGGCGACGGGGGTGTCCAACGAGGGGCATGAACAACCGGGGATCTCGACTTGGCTGGGGCATGAAGCAGGGTGATGTGGCACGGTGTGGGGTATCGATAACGGCGAGGATGGCTCGTGAATGCTTGCGAAGGGCGCTGTGGGGACCCGGGAAGCCTGTACAGGCACGTAGGACGCGGTCTGTGGATGCAGGACGCGTGGTGACGAGAGGGAACCGACAATGGTGGCATTTTCGAGACGGCGTGGGCACAGGTGCTAGGTATGCGTCGTGGCTTGTATCCGGGGATGATGGCGAGTCCGTAGATGCGAACACGGGGTGATCGGGCATGAAATGGGGGTGGACGCGCTGGGACTGGTCGAGAACGGAGTTTTGCTGAATGCTGACGTGGGGTTCTGGTAACTGCGCGGGTCCATACGCTGGGGACGGGTCCGGGCTTGCCACTGGGGACAATGGCGAGTCCGTAGACGAGAACGGGGGCCAAACGGGGGCGGATACGGTTGGACACATCGAAAACCGCGTTTGAACGCGTTTTTCTGCACGGTTATCCCGGAAACGGCGAGGATGGGCGTACCTGGGGGTGCACAGGCTAAACCCGTTGCACGGTGGGCATTTTCCTTGTGCTTCGTGGCTTATTTCATCTCTGTTTCGTGTGTTACGCGTAAACGGCGGTCCTTCGCGGTCGTTGGGGCTGTTTTGGAGCTTTCCGGACATGGATTTTCGAGTGGAATCGGTGGGGCGTGGGTTTCCGAGTATGTTGGGGTTGTAAAACGAGTGTGGGGGGTGGATGTGACGGGGATCGAGCTGTTGAGTCGACAAATGAGGGTGTAGCGGGTCGTGGCTGTGCAAGTTTCCTAAAGCGGTAAACGGCCGTTGGGTCGGCCACACAAGAGCGGGTTCGAAGTCGTTAGTGAAACTGAACAATCGTAGTCGTTAAAGAAGGGAAAATATTGTGAGAATCAAACCCAAATGATGGTGTGGTAGTTGGCGATTGGATGTCGAAGCGTTGGGTGTCGAATGTAAAGAAGTCGGGTAACGGGTGTCGGATGTGTAGACTGCTGCGGCAAGGCTTGTTTCGAGATGACAAAAGGAAATGAAGGACTATGGAATGAATGTTTCTTGACACTGAATTATCCTCATGGTGGGCTCCAGATGTAGATGCGGGTTCTGTGTGGCTTCGGAACTATATAAAGAAATATATAAAGATCCTAACCTGTGGGTGTCAGCGTAGAAGTGACTGGATAAGTCAGTGTCGGGAATAGTAGTAAAAAAAAGGGATTGTTAGTAAAAGTAAAGCCGCCGCGTAAAACTGGACTAATAACGATGAATCCGGCAATGAACGGAGTGAAAATGGACAAATAATGAAGAACCCGACGATGCCGACGATGTCGGGTACGGCGGGTTGGGTCGGGTTGGGTTGGGTCGGAAACAATGAACGAATATACGGGAACAACGATAAAAACGACGAAGTGGACTATAAAAAGCTAAGGGTCTACATGGACGAGCATTTGAAGGGATTAAAATGGTTCTGACTATGAGGGAAACGGGGACTAATGGTATCTCTTTTTTGTACGGTCATCGGGGACCGTTTTTATAGTACATGAGTGTGTAGCTACTTTCGGACATGTCTACTTCAGCCGATAGAAACTACAAAGAAACACTGGAATGGGGAAGTGGAAAGGGGGGTTGCAAAGCAACGAAGACAGGAAAGTGGAGGGGAAAACGAATATCCATGAAAAAGATTGGAAAAGTCCTACATATCTCCGAAAGGATGAGGGGATACATAAATAAGGTAAATCTGAAGTTGGGGATTGAGTATGAAGAGATCCATCTCCTGGAATTGGAACTCTGAGGCGTTTGAGGCTGCCGGATTTAGCCCAAAAGCGGCCGTCACAAAGCGGCATGTGTCGGGTTACGTCGGTCACGTCACGTCACGTCACGTCACGTCACGTCACGTCGGGTTACGTCGGGTTCGAATGCAAGTCGAATGGTGGCATCGGGTTGGTCCGGATTCGTGATATATCGATGATACGGACTCAGAGGGACGTTGACCCTCTACACCGTCGCGGCAATCTTCCCATCTGGCGGTAGCTCGGCAGTGATGGTCTTCAACGCTATGGTATGACTCAACTAAAGAAATTTGCTTTCGGCCGTGGCAAGCTGGAAGCGCTTCAAGCTCAAGCCCAAGCTCTAGATCTAGCTCAAGGCCTTGGCCTCAAGCTTCATCATGATGAAGCCAAGTTCACCGTTTCAACGTCGCGCAGGATAGAGCGTACTCTTTGGATTGCCGTGGATGATCATCGAGGGGTCAGGTAGTGTCCGAAGAGGCACGAGCGAGTGAGTTTTGTGAGTTTGTTGTCAGTCGCACTATTACTGATTTAAAGTAAACTCCGATTTTTTCTTTCTTTTCCCCCATCAGACTAAGACATTACTACCTTCGTCAGATCTGCGCTGTTTCTAGTAGTTTCTCGCCTACTCAGTATTCCAACCATTTCTATCTTGTCCTATGTCATTCAACCGCGCTCAACATATCCAGATGAACGCCTGCACCCTGAATGACTTCAGAGGTGATCAATTTAATATCAGTAAGTCCGAGTCCCATTACCCCGGAATGAAACCATACTGACGGATTCATAGCGATCGGCCGGCTACCAGACAATCAGTCTGAGGCGGGGCAAGAGAAACAGTGGCGAAAGGCGGCGGAAAGGCACGAAGCGCATTTGAAATGGGAAATCTACCGTTTGAAACGGGAAATTAAGCTGTATGTTCTCATGTCCGTTTCTCTAAACGGATAGTTGACCCTCCCTGACAGTGTCTTATTTTTTTTCTATTCTCTCTTCATCCTGCTCTTGCTTCTTATTTCAAGGTTGTGGCAGATGTTTTGAGGTACAATAAATGATCCCTTGGCTTAATTTCTGCATGTCAACTCACTTCAGCATTTGCTGAAGTTACTGTGAGTACAATGTATTTTAATTCACCAGCAGAGAAGTAACTGATCCAAAGGGATGGGCCGGAAAGTGATTATGAAATAGCAAAGCATCAACATTTAAATTGACCAGGCGTCATTGGCCTAAACGCTGCCGCATTTAGATTAAAACTAAATCTGCACTCCTCGTCCCCTGTGCCCGTTCCGGCTCCCCATTCCGGCTCCCCTGCTCTCCAGTTGCCACCTGTTCTGTCTCACCACCCCCTCCCCAGCACTAGCACAGACGGCCACTCATACTCCCCCCACGCAATCCGCCTCCTCTCTGCCCACCCACCCTTCCCCTCCATCATCTCCCCCTCTGCTCTTTGCGCCTCACTATACCCATATCCCTGCCGCCCCAACAAACCTGGCCCCCCACGGATCCCCGTTCCTTCGCCTGCATCTGCGTCTACGCCATCCCCAAATGGCAATCACCGTACACAAACCGTGAACAGCACGACGCCACACGCCCAAGCGTCCATTGCATGTGCATCGTATCCGTGGCCAGCCATGACGAGCTCTGGAGTGGTGTAGGCCTCGCTGCCACAGCGGGTGCGTAGGCGAGGTGCATGGGGATCCACGAAACGCGCCAGTCCAAAATTGCCTAGCTGCGTCAATATGCGTGAGGATGGGGGCAATGAGGAGGATATCTGCATGTGCAGAGAAAAAATATTAAGAGGGTGAATGTGATGGTAGAAACAAGATATGCTCACTTTCAAGCTTGATGTCACGGTGCATGAGCCCGACACTGTGCATCCATGCAACGGCACTACAGAGCTCGCACCACATACGCTGGAGCGTGCTCTCGCTCAGGGCACCCCACGCACCATCGTTGTTGACGAGAGTGAGGAGGTCTCCACCAATGAGGTGGGGGAGCACGAGGACGTGGTGGGTCGACGTCGAGAACGCACCAAGGAGTGCCAGATGTGCGATGTACTGCAGCGCTGTCAGCCATTAGTAATCCCATTGGATATAACACGAGTATTAAAAAATTCAAAGAAAAAAGGTGCGCACCCGGAGGACCTCCACCTCCCTGACGAACCCGACGCGCGTGCGGTCGCTGTTGCGGTCACGATCTTGCTCGCGTGCCCTAGGCATTGTCTTGACCGCGACAAGCTGTGAGCCCACCCCTACATCCACCCTGCGAAGATCCGAACCGGATTCGGCGGACTTGGTGATGCCAAGTCCCTGGAGGGCCTCCACGACTGGAGTCGTGCCAGCAATGTGAGCACCTTTTGGATATGCCCCTACACGCGTCGTCGGCGAGCCAGACACTGCTGAACGCGCCCTGGCCAAGAGTACGCATGAGTATGAGAGTGATGTGGGGCGGGCCGACTGCCGGGGGTGTGAGAGGAAAGAATAGATCCGGGGACGAGAGCAGAGTCCGGGTTCTCTGGATAATATACAGGGTCTATGGGTGGTGGAGGTGGTAGGGAGGCGGAGGTGGAAGTGGAAGATGGAGAAGACGAAAGAGAGGGAACCAGGGATGGTGGGCAGGGGGGGGACTCTGCGTCAAATGAGATAGGGGATGAGATGAGGAGGTGTTCAGTGTCAAGGTCGAGGAAGTCACGTTTATGTTAATGGAGATCGGTGGGGACGTCAATGGCGAGATCAGTGAGGTAGCGCAAGGGGAAAAGGTGAGAGAGAGCTGGGAGACATGTTGGGATTGTGAGAGACGCAGGATCTTGGTGGATGGGTACAGAGTCGAGGGAGGAGGATTTGTAGTGATGATGATTGGGTGGGGGCGCTGGCGAAGGGGGGCGGGTACTAAAGGGGCTTCCAAAAAATGCAGACGTCTTGCTTGAGGGCGTGCTCGGGATGCTGGAGGAGGGCCAGGCGATATGCACAGTGAGGGGATAGAGGGGAGAGACAATACGGAGATGTCAGAGAAGGTGGAGGAGACAGATGGGGAGGTACCAAGGAGGGACAGGGCCCGGGAGAGTTGAGGGAGGGTGCTAGGGAGGACAGTGAGCGGGGGTGACATCCTCAACGACAGGCCTGTTGAGGGTGCTGTGCTCGGTTAGTGGTAGTCGTCATAATGGTGATAGTGGTGGTGGTAGAGGAGGGAAGTGGCAAGGACGGAACGAACGAAAAAATGTTAAGTCCCATGACATCATAGGCATACAGTGCGGTTCTCGTATTTATTCTCATATTGGATACATCTTGTCTTAGTTACACAAAAAAAGAGTTTTTGTGAGTATGAGTCTACAAGAACATAAGTCTCTATTTTTGGTTAGTTTATTCATTTTTAATCGTTGTCTTTTCTCTCAAAACGATTTTATTATTTGCAACCCAATTTAAAAGGACTTATCATATCTAAATCTGCATAAAACTTGCGACTTTTCACTGGGATTTGTCGTCTACCGATGTAATAATAGATATTTATTTGCCAGAAATGAATTCACATTAAAATAATTCCAGTCCATGGTAACCCCATCCATGCACTGCCAGGAATGCTGGCACTATGATAAGGACATACTAAGGCCATATCATTATGCCAGTAAATGATAAAATGTTGCCGTTCCGCCACTGAAATGGTAATACCAGATATTTATTTACCAGCACGATATTACATGAGCTAAGCCTAAAATAATTCTGCACCAAGGTAAGAAGAGGTAATATTAGATCAGTGGCTGGGCGGCTGATTAGCAATTGTCAACTCCGCCATGCCTTACCGGGGTCTCCACGTTTTCCTGATGACTCACGAGCCTATACTACATAGAGTATATGCTGGGGTCGGCCTAGGCCCCGGTTACCTTGCCGGTGACCCCTCGTTGCGGTAACTGGGGGTCACCAACGCCAAACACAGTGTATACAGACGTAAAGCAACCGGCATCTGGCCGTCCCCATGAAATTTGAAATATTGGAACTCCGCAAACCTTCGTGTTCGCGTCGCTGTCACCCACCCCCCCCTCAAAAGACTGCCCTGCTCGCGCGACAAACGCACGCAGCATGTGCCAGTGAGCTGCTGGCTAGCATTGATTTCAAGTACACTATAGCCCTCTAATACACCAGCCTGAGCCCCCTCTCTCACACGCATTTTTCAACGTTCACCCACCCCCTCCCTTCACCTTTGCGGCGGGCCGGCGCCCCTTGGATCTGAGCGATCCCATCTTCCAACCAGGTCCCCGTGTCCGCTTACACCTCCGAGACAGTGTCATTGGCTGAATAGATCAACTTTGGGCCATGCGGAACGCTTCTCTCAATTAGTGAGTGTCCCTTTCCACATCTTGCTTCCATCCGGCCCTTTTTTGACGTTTGCTCATCTATAAAAGACGGCCAGTAGGCATCTCACGTCCCCTCTCAAGACCCCCCCCCCTCCCTCACCTGTTGGCCATCAGCGAGACCTCACGACTCGCCGTTTACATTGTTTGTAACCCCCCCCCCTCCTTCCTCACCCAGCCGTGTCATTTACCAGCCCCACAGCGTCAACCAGAGGCCATCGGACATGTTGGAACCATTGCAGGCCCCCGTGGAGTGTCCGTCATTGCCCGTTGCACCTAAGCAGCGCCGCCTTGATGCCGTGATATGCCAAGATGACATTGGAGAGGCGCGCCATGCTTTCGACCCATTGGCTCCCTCCCCAATCCTGTCGCAGCCCATGTTGGATGACAGCACCATGGAAGGCCGCCCCCTCTCGCCCTTGTGGCAATCGGTGTCCCCAAATGGGGTGAGCGCACAGAGCCCTGTGCCCTTGATTGGCCCACCTGCATGCCCTGCTTCTCTGCCTCGTGAGACCATGGCATGCCCCATCTCGCCGCGCACTCAATGGTCAATGGATGTCCTCGAGAAAGATTCTCATCGGCTCCGCCTTGAGATGGTTCGGCAGGAGCAGAGTGGGAAACAGACCAAGAAGACTTATGACCGACACCTCAAGAGCTATCGGGATTGGTGGGAGCGAACGCAGGCTGAGATTGCCGCTGGGGACTCGGCACGAGTCCCTCTTCCTGCCTTTCCGATCACGGCTACCAAGGTCGCACATTTCCTCCAATATGAGTCTACGCGAGGGAAGGTACATATACCTTTTTGACATGTTGCAGGCTGGTGCTGACATTTTCCCATGCAAGCGCAAACGTGGCAGTAACGAGATGATCGCTGGCTCCTCTGTTGGGGTGTCACACGTCAAAGGGGTTGTGTCGGCCCTTGAATTCCACCGATTCCACCACCAGCATGAATACCCACATGATTCTGCTGCTCAGATCAGCCTCCGCTCGGATAGCCGTATCACCGCTTTCGAAAAAGCTGTTCAGCACAATGAGCCTAAATGCGCCAATGATGCCCAGGTCCTCAAAGTGGCAGGGAGCTCATCAGGTGCGTGCCCCCCCATTAACCCAATGTGTGCAGCAGTGGCGACTGACACATCCTTCCAGACACTTACTCGGCGAAGGAGCTTGAGAGCTGCTCCATTTGGTGCCTAACCAATGCAGCCAGCAGCTGTGAGCGGCTGTTCATTGCTATTCGGGATCGGGCCATGATGTTGCTATCAAGCCAGACAGCATTCCGAGGTGAGAGTGCTCGGATGCTGCTCTGGTCTGATTTGTTTCAGACCATGATCCCCTTCAATGATGTTGCGCCTGGGTGTCAGATTCCGGTGAGTGATGTTTTTGAATATGCAAGGTGGGAAGATGAAGGCTTACCGTTACTTACAATTTGTTCAGGCCTTGGCAGCGCTCGCAGACAATGCGAAGCACAACCAGACGGGGCAAGTGGATGAACATGGTGCATTGCATCACCGCCTGCCTGAACTCTGTGGGGTTGGAGCACTTGCCCTGCTCTTCTTCACACACTTCCATGTCCTGGGCCAACCTGTTCCTGAATTTTCACCGGACTTCAATGAGCCTGATTGTGGCCAATATGGTGTACGCGCGTGGTACAAATATCATGTCTTCTGGCCCACACGAAAGTCTCCCACATCATGCCTGACCTACGAAAGTGAGTGCGATGAAATCAAATCATCCCAAACTCAGCCCCTTGCTCTCTGCAGACCACCGTGACCATGTCAACACAATCCATGCCACTGTCGGCATCTCAATCTCAAAATCGACACATGCTGCTCGCCCATTCACCGCCCAGACGGCTCGCATCCATGGTGCGAGTATTGATGGCACAAAAGCATTGGGTGGATGGAGTGATAGTTCTGGGTCCTTCCGCCCATGCTATGATCGTGCTTTACCTGTTGATGCAATGTTTGGCGCAGCCATGTTTAATGCACGCAAGCCTGAAACTTACCAATTGCTGCGTGATGCCCTTGGTCTGTTGCCAAGCCATTAACTATTTTTGTGGAGTTGCATGACTGATCGGAGTTCCTCCCAGAACCACCAAAATGTCTAACTCAAGACATTTTCCCGTGGATTGAGCAGGAGAAATCCGCTCTTGATGCTCAATCAGTGGCCAACCCTAATACATGAGATTTCGCCCTCAAAAACTTTCTTGGCTTGTTAACGTGGTTCTGTCGGGTCATCCTGCAAGATGCAGCTGTCCTTGCACCTCTATATCCTGCTGCACCTATTTTCCAGGTTGCACCATTCAATAACCCTGTCTTCCGATCCTTTGCACACCATTCCCATGAAATAATCACAAATGCAGAAGAAAGTGCCCGGCTTGCCCTGGAGGACCTCCCTGACAAATATGCACACACCTTCCGAGGCCTTGTTCGGGGCACAACAATGGAGCAGCAGCAAGCATCAGCACAGTGCGTTGCACAGTTGGTGACGCTAACCAAAGCAGTTGAGGCCGTGAAGGTTTTGCTCGACATGCAAATGAATGCCAAGAAGCCCCGTCGACGTCTGCAAAAATTGAGTATGTCTTCATGATTGTTTTGCACAAACTGTCGCTCATCTCACATTTGCCACATCAGTCCCGTTGCCACCATTGAGCGTTCCCGTATCTACCATGAGTTGTGCTCCACTCACACCAGTTTCTCTACCACCATCCTCACCATCCCCTCCACCCACCATTACGATTAACATCTCCAGCTCGCCATCTGGACTTCATGTCTCACAACTGCCCACCACAGCCAACCCTTCTGTCTCTGCTGGTTTCAGCCCAGAGCCTGCCCCAGCCATCCCTTCATCTCCACCCATATCAATCTCATCAACGCCACCTTTTACTAATGACCACATCTCTGGCCTGCAGCTTGAAAAGTGGAAGGACCTTGTCCTTGCCTATCCGGAGTCTCGGCTGCATCAACACAGCTGGGAATGGCGTGCCGAAGACTGGTTGCCCCATTACCTGTACCCAGAGGTCACAAGCATCACCGCCATCTGGGAGGAGTGGGCAAATGGCCTGGATGGCTACCTCTCCACACGCCAACTCGAGGAGCGGTGGGGGGCAAAGTGGAGACGGAATCTGCCCACCTTGAAGACACCCCACGCACGTCGGAAGAAGGTTGTATGGCTGGTACAGGAGCTGTCAAACTGGCACCGCTGGGACACGAAGCTTGCCCTTCGCTTCCTGCGTGAGAAATATGAACCGCACGTTTCGGCTCGGAAGTTCTGTGAGTATCTCCAGAAGAAAGGAGGGACTGGGTGGGAAGATGTTGTGTCTGCCGCAGGAGGGTACACTTGATAAATATGCTTAATTCTACTTACTATTTTGTAATATACTAGCCATATTGAAACTGGTTCCCTCAATACATGCAGCCAAAGTCGCAAGGTAACCAGGCCAAAGACGGAAGCGTGAGAACATGCTCATGTGATGAGTAAACGGCAGTAAACCGGTGGCCACCGGACCTTTTATACATAAGGTATACCCTGGGGTACCGGCTGGGCCTGGGCACCTCGATGGTGACCTTCGGCTAACAATAGAAGCGTCACCACCCCAATACACGGCCGTTGCCAGGCGGATTGCCTGAACGGGCACGGCTGGGCCCAAATTCCCAAAGATCAAGATCGGGATCTCTCGCCCGAAAGTTCGGCTCTCCCCCCATCCAAACCTTCGTCTCGTTGTCAAACCTTCGTCTCGTTGTTGTTCCCTTCTCCCCCCCATCTCCCTTGTGCCTCTCCCTCACTCCCTGCTCGTCGCGAGCACTGGCTACTCCCCCCTCTGTACTTTACTTATCCCCATAATAGGTTTCCTTTCCCTCCCCTCTCCCATCCTCACCACTTTCCCGGTTTGGCCCCTTCTGAGCAAGGCACATTGCCCTCCCTCGCGCTATCACATTCCCACCACCTCTCCGTGCCCTTAATATCAAGCTAGAGTCCCCCCTCTAGCTCTTGGTGAGTCCCTACACTTTGCTTTTCCCCCTCGCTGCTGTGCTCATGTCTCTTTCACTCTCAGCCCTTCTTCCCCTTCCCTGCCTTGTTGCACCCCGTCATCTGAGCCAGCCCTTGGCCCCAAGCCATGCTCAAACCCCCTCCACCCTCACCAACATTCAAAACTTCCCTGAGCACGTCTGCATTCCGTTGAGGTAAGTTTTTCATTCAAATTTATTTATTTTTATTTTTATTTTTTATTTTTATTTCATTTTTTCTTTCTTCCCTTCGCTGTTGGGGGAGGGTCTTTTGGATGATCCAGAGACCCTTCCTTTTTGTTCTTCCTGCCTGGTTTGCTGGGAGGTGGTCGACCTTTTCGCCAACCACTTCGGTGGTCTTCGAGTGGAATAACTGTACCATCTCTGTGGTAGCAGATCGTTCATGGGGGTTTTTTTTGTTTAAAAAAAATTATATTTAATACAGGAGGTGGTCGACCTTTTCGCCAACCACTTCGGTGGTCTTCGAGCGGAATAACTGTATCATCTCCGTGGTAGCAGAGCGTTCACGGGCTTTTTTTTGTTTAAAAAAATTTTAATATGGGGGTTTTTCACCTTTCCTCCCCTTCTCTTCGCCTCTATTTTGCTGACACACTCTCCTCACCCCCGGAACCCATTCCAGCACCCTAAAACGTGTCACCATGTCCGAGAACATTGCCCCCGGCTTGGACCCCTCTCCACCCCCAATCAGCAAGCGTCGCTGCCTCACTTCCCACTGTGAGGGTAGCCCCGATGGTGCCACCACTAAGGATCTTGCTTTTTTGTCAGGAGGGGCAGCAGAGGTTGCCCGCGGTGGCCAAACCTGCCCAGTGCCCTCCATTGTGGCCCTTCCCTGTTCTGGTGGGACTGTCGAATGTGCCTGCGAGGGTCAAACCCCTCCCGAGCCTTTCAGCATGCCCCCGGGACCCCCCTCGACCGTTTCTGCTGGGATGCAGGCCGCTCTCGTCCAACTGGAGGTGGAGTCCCACGTGGTCCGGCAAAACCAGGCTCAGCTTGTCCAAGCAGACAAGCAGACGTCCAAAACGTACCAACGCCACTTGAAGAACTACGAGAAGTGGTGGGGCCAGTACCAGCACAGTCTAACCGCTGATGGCCATCACTCTGCGGTAATACCTGCCTTCCCGGTCACCCCGGCGAAGGTGGTGATGTTCCTTGAGCACGAGATAGGCCGTGAAAAGGTGCGTACCATGTCCTTGTCCCCCAAATCATATATGCTGATGGGGGGCTCCTGCCAGCGAAAGCATGGCAGCTCCGAGACGATTGCGGGATCCTCGGTCAGCAAGTCCCATGTTGCGCAGACGATCTCGGCCCTTGAATACTGGCGCTTCCAGCATCACCACCTCTACACACACATCCCAGAGGCACAGGCCTCGCTCCGTAACGACAACCGTATCCGCACCCTGGAGGCCTGTTCAAAGCATAATGAGCCGAGACAGATCGAGCAATCACAGGCACTGAAGGCTGCTGGGAGCTCTCCGGGTAGGTTGATTCTACCTTCCTCGTTCTCGGCTTAGCTCTTATCTCAATTATTTATTTCTATTACAGATGTGTATACCTCCGAGGAGCTCAAGCGCTGCTCTCTCTGGTGCCTCACACAGTTTTCAGGTCCACGTCAGGTCCTAGTCGGCATCCGTGACCGTGCAATGCTTCTGCTTTCTGCCACAACTGCATTCCGGGGGGAGAGCATTCGCATGCTCAAATGGTCTGACCTGTTCATGTCGGAGATTCCCATGGACGACGTCCACCTGGGTTACAAAGTGCCAGTAAGTGGCCAGCCTTCCTCTCGAGTGGGGTTGTTGCTGATATCAGTGGCCCCCCCCCCCCACCTGCCACTCCCCAGGTTCTTGCCGCCCTTGCAGACAATGCAAAGCACAATCAACATGGCCGTGTTGATGAGCATGGGGCAATTAGACACCGATTGGTGGAGTTGTGCCCCATCGGTGCCATAGCACTCCTCTTTTTTGCCCACTTCAATGCAAACTCGGCACCTGTGCCAGACTTTGAGCCCATATTTGGCCAGCCCAACTACGGCGAGTATGGCTATCGTCCCTGGTACGACAACTACCTCTTTTGGACCACATCGGTCACCAAGAAAATGACCTACGACAGTCAGTTCTGCGGCATTGTGGCTGACCCTCCATGCTAACCTTCGCACTTGCCTGCAGATCATCACGAGCGTGTCGCAAACATGCATAAAAAGAACTCTGTCTCCCTCACGAAGGTCACCCACGCTGGGCGGTTCTACACTGCCCTAACCGCTCGGGCCCATGGTGCATCGTCAACGGGAACAAAGGCCCTTGGTGGCTGGAATGAGAGTGGCTCTTTCCGAAATGTCTATGACCGTGCCCTCCCAGTCGATGCTGTCCTTGCTGCTGCAATGTTCAATGGACGCAAGCCTGAGATGTACAGCCTGCCCAGAGAATCAATCGGTAGGTAAAAGCTTGCCCCCTCTCTGTTGTGCCCAACTCCCCCATCTCACCAACTGAGTCACGCACAGAACCGCCTTCTGAGCTCCTTGCCACTGTGTTTCCTTGGGTCGAAGCCCAAGAGGTGGCACTTGAAACCCGGGCTGCTGCTGATGCCCAAGGCCGTGACATAGCCCTAAAGCAATTTCTTCGGGTGCTCAGGTGGCTCCGGGTTGTGCTCCTTCAAGATGCCGCTGTGCTGTTCTTCCATCATCCTACCTCCCCAATCTTTCGGTTTGAACCTTTCAACACATCTGCCTTTGCCACCTTTGCCACCAGCTCCACAGCCATTCTCACCAAAGCAGAGCGGGATGCTGCTCTTGCCTTTGATGCCCTCCCGGAGCACCTGGTCTGCAGCATCCGTGGCCTGGTGTCCGAAGTCACCCTTGCACAGGAGAAGGAGAGGGAGGAGAACCAACAGAGGTGGAGTCTCATGAGTGAGCAATACCAGCGGGTGGAGGGGATGCTTGGGGTTCTCCTCAGCTCCAGAGAATCACGCCGGGGAAAGAAGAACACGAAAGGTAGGGCGCCCACCTGCTGTCTGCACCCCCCTCTAATTGACTGAACTCACGCAGCTCCCAGTTTGCTGCCGCCACTGCCACCGCCATCACCGCCAGCCATCCCCATGCTAAGCTCGGGCCCTATGGTCACCATCAGGTTCACCGGGCTGCCTCCCGCATCAGAGGTGATCTCGCCGCAGCCACATGCTGCTGGTGGGGACAGTCCACCTGTGGTGGTATCAGTTGGCCACCGGGAGAATCATCCACCACTCAGTGCACCAGAACCAGCCCTGGTTCCAGCTTTGGTCACTGGAATGGCCCACTCCGCAGGTCATGTAGTGCCTGGTCAGCACCAGACTGCATGGATGGCTCTTCTGAACAAGTTTGGCACAGAGCGGGTCCTCAAGCACCAGTGGGAATGGGTGGAGAGTGGTTACCTGCCGTACTATCGGTACCAGCCCATCAGTCAGGTCTCTGACATCTGGACTGAGTGGGCCGAAGGACTGAATGGATTCTTGTCGGTGAGACAGCTTGTCGAGAACTGGGGGCCAAAATGGAGGCGAAACGAAGGTGGGCAGAAGACCGAAGGGGCACGTCGGAAAAAGGTCGTGGACCTGATCATGGAGCTTTCGGGGAGGCCACGGTGGAGCACGGCCCTGGCCCTCCGCTTCCTTGCAGAAAAGTACGAGCCCAAATTCAAAGCACGTAGCTTCTGCGACTACTTGCAGAAGAAAGGAGGTGTCGGTTACCAAGAGGTGGTTCGTATGGCACTGTCATATCCATAATATTTATCAACTGTAGTACTGGTATCACTAACTGAACAATGCCATATTTGCTGAACTTTGGCACACACACCCCCCTCCCTTAATGAGAAACTTTGCCCCCAGAATCAGAAGGACGTTACCCTAAATGAGGACATCACCCTAAACGAGAAGTGTATCGAGCAGATATACATGGGTCACCGGATCGATGTATCTGGGGCCAGGACGCCACGCGTGGGAAAGTTACCGGGGGGTGACCTGGTGATCACCAAAGGGCCGGGGACATAAATGTCTGACTCCCGACACCTACACGTCTGGCAACAGCATCGACTGAATTACTACAAATGTGTAATATGGTAAGAATCAATGTGGTATGGTTTACAGGGAGCAGAATATTACTGGACATCCGGCTTCATGGAAACTGTTTGAGGGTACTGGCAGAATGACAACAGCCGGACATTCAGGTGTATTGTAGTAGATCAACTGCCTCCTCCACGGCTTTCTGGGCATCTTCTTGGTGTGACCTAGATCGGATAAGGATCGGGAGAGACTCGAGAGAGCCTTGAGGGACGTGGCCAGATTTGAATGGAAAACGGCGTGGTGGTCAGAAGCTTGACTGCCACTTCCATCGCCTCTTTCTCGCCGACCCAGACCGGACAAACGAAGCGAGAGATTGTTGGGGGGCGACGTAAGATCCAGATTGAAAGTAGCAGGACAGTCAGCAACAAGCTGCCAGAGCTGCTTGGCTGCCTCCTCGATTGCCTTCATGCGTCGTCTTGCCCAGATCAGATAAATGAAGCGAGAGAATGTTGAGGGGGGTGGCTAGGTCTGGGTTGAAAGCAGCAGAACAATCAGCAGCAGGCCGGCTGGTAGCGGGCGTATTCCAATTCAACACTCTAACCTGGAGCCACCTTCATAACTTTGAGCAAATTTTCGAAATTCGAATCTTGAATGCAACACCTCCATCAAGATGACGAGTTGCCCCGAAAGGAATTACGACTCATGGTCTCCCGCCGATCACTCCCTCCATGCCCCCCATTCACATTCCTCCCCCCATTCACGCCGCCAGCACCGAAAAATACTCCGATAACGGCTCTTCGATTCCGCTGATATGACCCGGTGACCGCCCAGAATCTGCAAGCAAACGATAGCACTTCCGAGATGCTTGATTCCTCAATTTCGGGAATACCTTCCGTCTGTGGCGTCTGGTCTTTCATGTAACCGGTGCCAGGTATGTAGGGCTTCAACTGTTCCTTCATGACCTGAAGGCACAATACTGCCAGCCTCCCACTATGCTCTTTTTCACCGACTTAGACCGGCGAAGTTAGAGCTCGACTGGGTTAGGAAATCTCGTAAGGAGAGATGTAGCAGTCTTACGGGTTGACGTTGATCATCCAAGCTAGTGAACACGGAGCTGAGTGGGCGTAGAACTTCATCGACTTTCAGGATCGGATTAGCGCCACGAAGGCACTGGAGAGCAGCCATAGACACCACGATGGCACCGACCAACCAAACTGTACCCATTACAAAATCCTCGTCGCGCCAGTCGCAGGTATTGAGGATCTCGGCATATAACTTGTTTTCCTCCACAAGGAGACCTGATCCATCATGCTCGTATAGGAGCTTCCTGAACTCCCTCTCCGGATACGTAGTGGTGGACAAGTAATTGCTGTAGACGCCCATATGAACAAGCCCTCCGCCTTCACCGTCAAGTCTTTCGTTAGTTGACAATCTGAATCCAAACGCTTGCGCGACGAAATGTACCGCAACCTCTTCCTGATATAGGCAGCAGAATCGCTCTGATTGCTATCCCAACAGATATTGATTGATCTGCATCGAACATGATTCGCAGAAGACAAGTCTGTGAATATGACGGGCGAGAGGTGAAGAATATGCGTAATGTCCCGGGAAGTCGGAAACATTGCTGCAAAGGATATCGAGAGTCCCTAGATCGCAACCTTCATCCAGCGCATCAACGACTATGACGATAGGCCCGTGAATAGTATGTTTGTGGACTCGGAAAGGCTTG
Source organism: Hygrocybe punicea (assembly GCA_963556145.1). NCBI lineage: Eukaryota > Fungi > Basidiomycota > Agaricomycetes > Agaricales > Hygrophoraceae > Hygrocybe > Hygrocybe punicea. The sequence goes on from OY744464.1 coordinate 1,261,832, forward strand.
ATGATGAGTTCCGAGATTGCGGCGCAGATGCGAGACTAGGATTGAATGGCGCCAATGTGTTCTGCCAGATCCGTGTTAAGTCCAGCGAGATCACCTATGATCGTGCTGAAAAGCTTCTGAGGCTGACTTCTGTCCGGGATGTCATGAACAGTATGCCGGCTAGTTGCAAATTGAACGAGGGAAGATCCTTGATTGCCTCCGATGGAGTTGAACGTTGCAAGGCCTGTGGCATTGATATGGTGTGCGTTCAAAGTGAGAACGGGGAGCGGCTTCAAGTAGGCCAACTGGATTGATTGTATCTGTAGTCTGGCATTCGGAATTTGGACCAAAGACCCGAAGAATCGTTCACAAGCTTTTGCCGCCTGTGCCTGTTACCGTGCCCGTCGATGGCGTTCGTCAGCTCGTCGTGAGTAAGTTTCCAACTTGTAATACTCTCGGCGGCTGTTCCAGTTGTCGGTGATAAGGAAACTCCCACATCGGGACATTTACCAACACTGGGGTCGAGCTGGCGTCTAATCCGACGAGCCTCAGTACCCGCTGCTTGTTGCTTCAATGACTGTGTCGTGTTCCATCCCTATGCTCTGAGTTTTGCAACCGAAGCCGTACTGCATTTATTGCACTCACAATTGGACCTGTATCGGCCGCCCAATGATCGATGACCCCAACTCATTGATCCTCTCGTCCAAGTTGTTTGTTTGTTTGGCACCCCTTTGCAAGTCACTCCTATCCCATGGTCCGTGCTCAGCACCTGGTCGGTATAAATACTCTGCCCCCAACTTCAATGTTTCCTTACCACTCTGGCCTTTTGGCTTAGATCAAGTGTAGTATCTGTTCTTAATAGTTTAACCACTATTATGGAGGCATAGCCTCCATTCTTGGTTATCTTATTTTTGCCGCCCTTGTTCCTGTGCTCTGCTTGCAACACAGGGACGTGATGACCTTGCTATTGCACTACTGGCTAGTGTCGTCGGGGGATCTAACACTTTCTTTTTGCTCGTGTCGTTTGTCTTCCGTCTGTTGACCGAAGTTGAGAACGAGCAAATGGAATTTGTGGATAGTTTACAACATTTATTACACTTAGGATGGACACAGTTTTGGTATAGCGCAGAGTTGCAGCAGCGTTTTTGTGTGATGCCGGTGGGCATCGAGGAAATATTAATGACGGACCACTCAAATATATTCGTTGTCCCAATAATCTGTTCTAACAATGAGACGAGTTGCTGGACATTCTTTGCATAGGAGCTGACCATTTGTGATGCTCTTCCACCCCAGATATATCAGATAGACAGAAATGGTCTCCAATAGAGTAGCCACGAATGACCCATCGACCCTCGCGTCTGAGGCCTGTTAGGTATTCGAGTTTAAAACAACTGGGGTCACTCCATGTACGAGTTTTACCTTGCAGATGAACTTGCTGATTAGGAGAAATACCAGCTGCGCGATCCCGAAGAGCATCGCGGCAAAGACGAAGTACCACATTGGCTGACCCACACTGAGGACACCGAGTGTTACACCCGCCATGATGCAAAAATACAGAAGAGCGGCGCTGGCACAAAGATACTTTAAATTAGATCATTGTGTGATGATAACAGCAACGCACACAGCTGGCCAAATGTTCGTGAGAACAAAGAGAGGAACGCTGTTCAGCGCTTCAAGCGGTTGCAGTGGCGCGAATGTCGCCGTGAGGCTCAGGGCAACATCCAGGGAAATGTAGGTCGTCAGGGTGAAGATGGCTGCGGCAATGAAACACAATGGCTACAAGCGAATCAGAAATACAACGTGCCGTCGGTTTTGCTGTTGGGTGAACGATGCAGTGACATACGTACCACGACTGAGGCCGGGGTTCCATCATCTACGACTTGTGTCGTGACGAGAGCGTTGGCGAGTAGTGCCCAAAAGAGGGAGGCGACTGCGCCGGCATGAATAGCAGTAATTGCGACAAGGGCGGTGGAGCCTTGGACAAGGAGGGAACCCGTGGACATAAGTTGGAAGACAAGGGTTAAGAAGTAAAGGCCGAGGAAAATCCTGAACTCGACGTGCCCTGTGATCGAACAAGAACAAGATAAGCTATTTCATTGTAGTAGCATATCATTGGCAGGTTTCCAGAACAAGTGACTCACCGACCGCAGCCTTCCTCTTGCTCACAGAAACTATCAAGACGACAACAACAATGATGCTGAGCGCGCATGCGAGGATGTTCGCGATATTGGCAGGCGAACCATTGGTGCCCACTCTCGGTATTCCACACTGGGGATTGATTCCCACTGGCGCAGAAACATTGTTGATGGATGCGCCTCTGAAAATAGATGGCGCCTGCTTCGCGATCTGCAAGGAAAGTTGTTTGGTATAAGTGAAATGACAGGGCGTCAAAACTTGAACTTGCGCGACGATAGAACAGATTACACCAGGGGTAAGAAGGGGTCCGGGAACAGAGAGGAGAGAAATCTCCAAAGCGAGTCATTGCAGGCAAAACGGTTGGAGTTGTTGTCGTCCCGAGTCACTCCTTCAAGTTCATCAGAACAAACTTGAAGAGGTTATCTAAACTCCCATCAGGTAAAGCCAGTAAAGGGTGCCAGCGGTATGGGCAAGGCACGCGCAACGTTTTGATAGCTCTCACAGTCTAGATCTGGCAGTGACCAGTGACCGTTTGGCGCGAGGCTAGATATATATCATCATGGCTATATTTCTTACCAACTCGTTAACCACGAAGCCAGCTGCTCCCCCCTTCTCTATGTCCCAAGGTCAATCAGAGCCACGTATATACAACCTGGATTCCTCACGCACGCATTATGCACATCCTGCATTCCCGATAACCTTGCCCCATAGGGTGTGTAGACTCGCCAGTAGTGAACAGCGGATGTGATGGGTAGAATGGCCATCGGACTCGGATCGTATTCAAGTTCGTAGTCAACAGCTTTCGCCTTTTATTATTATGTAACACTTGAACTGTAACACTTGAACTGGTCTCCGAGTCTTTCCTCACCAAAACGCATGCGCCGCAGTTGGACTCTACCCCCTTTCCTGACACAAGATCCCATCGTGGACCTCCAATGGGTGTTGGTGGAAGGCCGACCAAAATTCTTTGCCAACCAGGGCAACACACTGGCACCTGTGTGGATTCTCAGCGATTCTCCCTTTCACTATTGCACTAGAGCTTGTTGAAGTTCGAAAAACAGACTCGAATGCGTCATTACAACCTGTATTTGTATGTATGGGTGCATCGAATTGATGCCATCGGTCCTGACATGGGTTATGGACTCCAAAGGTCTTGCGGCTTCACGGCGGGCTTGCAGGATCCGGGAACAAAGTCTGTTGTCCAAAAGGAAAACAACAGGGCCTGAGACGTCCCGCTGTTCAACTCGGAGCAGCCGATGGATACAATCCAGCATCTGAGTTGCAATCTTCCCGTCAAAGAAGCGCTGAACATCTGCGTCACCTACAGTACCCTTTTATCACGACCTCTTCGTCTTAAACGTGTCTTGACCTGAGGCTCTTGGACCTCGACGGCGAAACAATGTCTAAGGAGTGGTGTGTTCCGAATACACCAACATGCATGCGCTGTCAAGGTGAATGTCCCGCCCGTTTGGAGACTCTTACGCGACATGTTCGAAGCTAAGCGGATATCAAGAATTACTATATCCTTAGTGGACTTTCTTCCTGGATCCCAGTGAGTTCTTTCACTTGCTCTTTGGCGGGGTGTATTGTAAACTTTCCTCCTTCCCCCCCGATTAGAGTAAACCGTTTATTTGACATAATGTTTCGACGCAGCAACTGAATTCTCGGGGGGCCAATTCTGTGGCAGATTCTTGACTGGTGTCGTATTACCTCTGGCGGGGAGGGATCAACCATTCGCATACGTGATCCCCGCTAAATACCGATCGTATCCCAACGATGATGAGACAACGGTCAAAGTTTGGTCTGCATTTTCCTTCGATGGGATCCTCCTTGTACAGACAGACAAGGGTATCGGTATCTGATTGTCTGGTGACCAGGTATGTGATCCATCGTGGGGGGGGGGGGGGGGGGAAATCAGGATGAACTCAAAGCCTGTCGCGTTCTCCCTGGACGTGACTCGACTTGCCTCGCGCTCGAAGGGCGAAACTCTCCCGTCCGGAGTCCAATCTCAGGCGCTCTATGATATATCCTGTAGTGCGAAGGCACGAGGGCGTGGTTTTTTTGGTCAGCCATGTCCTCTCTCGTGACGGACGGAACTCGAATTACGTCTGGCTTTGACAGACTGGCCCTATCTACTCGGGAACACCCATGTCGCAGTTCTGTGGCGGCACAACTGGGTATACTCGGTATTGATACTTGAATGTGTCTCTTTCTCTTTCTCGGCGGAATGCACTAGGGATGTGATGTTATGACGAGTTTTTCCTAGTGTTTCATTGCCATGAGGTACGGGTTGACTCAGTCGTATTCTCCCTCGAGAGTGGGCGACTTGTTCTTGGATACTCGGCTTCCGCCATTTCCATAAAAGGCAATTCTGCGATGCCGCGGTCAATGGATCGATCATGATCGGAGAACTGCCGAATCTTTACTGCCAGCCGCTCCCGACATCCCCTTCTGAGTCCGCCATCACACGTGAAGAAACGATATAAAAGGGCCTTTCCGTTCTCTACAAACGCAACATCGACACCCGTGTTTTGTTTGCAACCACACTGCAAGTTTACTCCTATTTTTTTCGCGCCATGTCCAACATCGTCTCTATGACCCGCTCAGAACACTCTCCGAGCATGTCGAGCACTGAAAGCGACGATTTCTGGAGCTGGGATCCAGTGTCATCCAGTGTTGTTCTTCGAAAGAAGAACTCGGCCGAACTACTAGAGGATATGCTGATGGACGAGGTCAGCCTCAACCACCGCTTTGTCAATCTAACAGAACTTGAACTAATTTGACACAATACGACAGGTCAACTCCGCCTTGCACATCACATCAGCAGCTCCATCTTCAGTCCCTATGTCACGATGCTCAAGGCTAAAACCCCAACGACAACAAAGTGCCCAATCCACCCATATCACCACCACTCCTCCTATCTCTGGTTTTCACACCGCACAATCCCCAGAAAATCCCGGACTTCAACGTCGGATGGCTTACCTCTCTCCATCTCAGACCCACCCTCTCCAGGACGCTGACTCCTCTATCGGCGACTCTACCATCGACGACTCGCACATTTATGAAGGTGACTCGGACTACTTCCAAAGCGCCAACACCAGCGCCAACACCAGCGTCGGCACCATCGATACTCCTATCCTCACTGGGCTTGGCATCTTTGGCCTCACCAAGAAAGACGGTACACCTTTTGACGGGACGGGCGTCGTTGGACTGTCCAGCGCAAACGCCAACCAGACCGCCTTGGGCGAAGATGACAAGGAAGGTGATTTAGCCGAGTACACGGGCCCTCGTCAGGTCTCCCGTGCCTTCATCGATGAAATCTCTCAGACATTCTCGTCTGTACCATTACGACATCGGGCCTTGCAGCGCGTTTTCGCGACCGGCGTTCCTGTTCGTACTGCTGCTGCACGCACACCCACTCCGTACCCTCGTGACTTCATGGAAGCTGCTGGTGGGGAGTATTTCCCTAGACAGAGGGTTGGGCTTGGTCACGGTGTGGCTAGGAAGTGACTCAGAGAATCGTTTGGTGGACGTGGGTGTTGTTTGGTTCCTGAAGGGACGTGAGGGGGGAATATGGGGTCTCAAGGGCGCCCATCGAAGGTACAAGTTCCCCTCCATCCTCTTCGCCTCCGCCGGTGATATATATGGTTGATGTGGAGTCGTGATAGCTGATAGATATTCAAGAGTTGTGCGATTGTAACTACACATACCTAACCAACGTGGAATACAACCCTGTTTAGGGTGTCCGCTGATTAGAGAATCACCGCAAGTGCTAATTTCCCTTGAGTCTTGTTTGCCGAGTGACGCGTAACGCGTGACCCAGAGCCGACGAGAATATTTATATTCATAAGTCCCTCGGCCAAACGCAGTCTCGGTCTTCACCTCCATGGTTCAGCGTTTTCTGCTTCGTATTCCCATTTTTCGTGCATTTCCCCGCGTTACTGCACCTCTTCTCCCACCAGTGCGGAAGTCCTCTTCAGCCCCATCACCTCGACCTACTCATCGCTCAGCCAATTCACGTTTATTTCATTATTTCCCCACACGTCTGACATCACTACGTTCATCCTCTCCAAATCCCAATCCACCTGAAGCAACTCTTTCCCAGCGACTAAGGGGCCTCATCAAGTCGTATGGCTGGTACGCTCTCGGGACGTATAGTGTCCTCTCTGCCCTTGATTTTGGTGTCGCCTTCGGAGGTATCAATCTTTTGGGTGCCGAACGGGTCTCCCGTTTGGTCGCCTCTGTCAAGAACGTGGCTGCCGGTGTTTGGAACAAGCCACCAGAGTCGGGTCACGATGAGATTGAGAATACCACACCGGCAGGGCATGGTGGTCACGAGGGGCTGTATGCCATGCTTGTGTTGGCGTTTACCATCCACAAGACTATCTTTCTCCCCGTAAGGGTCGGGCTGACGGCTGTGCTTACACCCAAGTTGGTTGGGTGGCTTGGGAGGAGGGGTTGGGTTGGCGGAGAAGGTGCAAAACGAGCAGCGATAGAAATGAGAGAAAGGCTGAGAATCCCGAGAAACCGAGATGAGGGTCGGCATTGAGGCGTAGAGGTGTCTCAATGTGCGGGCCTTCCCTGTGCGTTGCTTGAATACCATTGATTCTTTATTCACTAATAGTACAAACGATCCTGGTGCAGAAACGGCTTTTCTCGTGTTAGTGGTATGCAATCAGGCTGTGGGAAGTTCATCTTCTGGGGTGGAATTCATATCAACGACGACAATCGTCTTCCTACAGCCATTCACAACGACGAGCATCACAACGAGCACCTACGAGTCCGAGCATTCGCATGAAGGTTGGTGTACTCTCAGGATTTGAACCCTTATTTTGGCATAACAGCCCTCCGGTTTCGGTCCTCGCCGTAGGATTTTACAAGTTTGCACCGTGAACTTTTACACAAAGCATCTAATACTCTCGCAACAAGCATCGGCTGACATTTGTTGGTGTCGGACGCGAGAAGACCCCGCACGCATCGGTTTAGGTAGTCTCTCTGGTTTGATTGTAACATGGCAGTTCTCATTTTTGTTAGGACCTTTGACCATTGTCGCCAGTCGGAGGAGACGTTGACTTGAGTGACCTTGTCGTGAAAGGATTAGACTTTGTTTAATTATGGGAAAATCATCACGTGTTTGCTTGAAACCGCGTTGTAACGTTTTTTGGCTGTGCACGATCTGAGCCTGAGCCTTGACCTGAACCTCCACCCGTTTGGCGCTTGCTCGCCCTCTAAATATCCACTTTCTGTGACACCCGACTGAGCAAGTTGCGTTGGTCGACCCCCCGGGCCTTCAAGTCCAGTGATGCCTCCAAAAATACCCCAGTCTCTTGGTCTACTCACACTTTTTTTCCTTTCTTTTAATGTTGCTTTTGCGGCTCTTCCTCAGATTGACTTCGACCGTATGGGAAAAGTTGGTCTAGGGGGCTCTTTTGCTGGTCTAGATTTATTCCAAAACTCCACTTCCGTCGCCGCATTTGACCCATCGACATCCACTCTGTTGTCCCGTTCCTCAGATGGCTCTCTCTCTCGCCTCGCCTCAACTAATTCTGGTGGACAAATACTGGCCGGGTGCGCACTCGGCAATGTTTTCTACTTTGCTGGTTCATTTTCTTCCATTGGCACTACCGCCGCCAGTAACGTCGCGTCCTACACACCGTCCTCTGGTGCTTTCGCTGCGCTTGGTTCAAGTGGACCAAACGGCGAGGTCAATGCAGTATTTTGTGACGAGAAAAATGGCAAGCTATGGGTAGGGGGTCGTTTCACTTCCCCCGGCTCGTCTGTCGCCGTTTGGGATACCAAATCAAGCTCCTGGACGAATCCTCCTTTCGTTGGTCTTTCCGGCGCAGCATCCAGAGTCCTTTCCATCACTTCCAACTCCTCCCAATCTAGCATCTTTTTCGCGGGCTCCTTCATCACCTCCTTCCAGGGCAGCGGTTCTCCCATCTTGAACGGCTCCAATAACCCAAATGTTCCTTTTTCCGCTGGGGCTACGCCCTTCTCGTCATCTCTGGTACCTATTCCTCTAGAGAACTCTCAAGTTGATGGCGGACCGTCGTCTTCAGATCCCCAGTTCAGTAATATCAAAAATGTTCTTTGTCCTGCGGGAGCGGATGGCCCCGGAAATACTTGGTTTGCTGCTGACGGCATCACTGCTGTCGTCACCATTCGTACATTCAAGGCCATTAGTGCGAATGGCGTCCGCATTGGCAACACATTCGAAGCAGGGCGCAGCACAACAGAATTCAGGTCCGCATGGTGCCTCTGCCTTTGCCGTTTCCTCCCACTCATTTGCCTTCTAGCGTGACGTCTATTCCTGATAACGCTGTCCAGAGTCTGACATATGTTGACCCCGTTACCGGTCAAAATCAGTCGTGTACGAGTTGTCCACTTTCAACCGACTCCTCATTACTATATCAAGACTTCCTTTTCGCCAACACTCTTGATTTGACCGGTATCCAGGTCAAGCTCTTTGAATGGACCGGTGCCGGGCCTGGTTTACACATTCTTCAGCTCCTTTCCTCCGGTGCATTCGCTTCCGCCGTAAGCAGTGATAACGCTCAATCTTGTTTCGCGCCAAACTCTTCCACTACATCATACACTGGCACTTGGTCAGAGAAAGATGCCAATACGGGCATTGCAGGAACGATCCAATCCGTGCTCACTGCTTCTGTTGGCGTGGGCACGCCAGCGGCTCAAGCTCCGAGTTTCACCTGGATACCCTACGTGTCGGCCGCTGGCCAATATACCATCAATCTTCTTGTCCCGGGATGCACGAACTTTCAAGATTGTGGATTGCGTACGACAGTCAAAATCACAGTGTTTCCAGGACAGGGCCTACAGCCCTGGGTCACGACTATGTCACAGCAGAACCAACAGGACGCAGTCACCCTTGTGTATAGCGGACCGATCGTCCCATCTTCTCCCGACTTCGTGACCACCGTAGAAATGACCCTCGCGGATAACCCCACCGGCAATGGACAAGATGGACAGTATGAGATGGTCGCTGATAGAGTCCAAATGATTCTTACATCTGTCAATGCCACTTCGAGCAGTAGCTCGGCAAACAACGGTAGTGGTAGCACTGAAGGCACTCGAAACGCCTTTGGATTTTTTGAATGGCCACTGAGCTCAAACTCAGCTGCCTCCATTCCCGATGCTACGAAGGTCATGCCCAACTCCACAGAAACTCCGTCAGATGCTGCTGGGTTCGAGCTGTTCAACGCTGTTGACGGTAGTAGTATAACAGCTTCATCGACTACGGCTGTCGTCGCTGTCGCTCACCACTCCTCCGGTATCATCTATCTCGGAGGTAACTTTACGTTATCTTCCGGTGTTGCTTCCGGTGCAGCAAATATTGTCGCGTTCAAGAACGGAGCCTTCTCGGCATTGCCGGGTAATGGTCTGGACGGACCGGTTACCTCGCTTGTTCTCAATGGCGATCAACTGTTCGTCGGTGGATCATTCTCTGACACAAGTTCGCCATCTCTTCAACGTAAACTGCGAGGCGTTGCGATGTACGACGTGAGGCAAAACCAATGGGCTGCTTTCGAGGCGGGTGTAGATGGAGAGGTTACGAGCCTTGGATTTTCGAACGGGCAGGTTCAGGTCACGGGCAACTTTCACACCTTACTCGATACACCTACCGGCACTTCCGGTAAGGATGCCGCTGGCTTCGCGACTTGGAATGTCAGTTCTGGCCAATGGGTCAACAATGGCGGCTACGTGGCGGGGAGTATTACATTTGTGGGTAACGGTTCGGCACCGAATCGTGGGCAACGACAATCTCAGTTCATTGCTGGCAACGTGCAATGGTCCCACAAGTTTGGTGCAAGCGGTTTCGTCATGTTGCGGAACGGCGGCGTTGATGGTCCGGATGTGGTTCCACTCGGGGTCCAGTTGGATAACGCTGTTGCAGCCGGCTCCGGGTCGAGTACGAAACGGCGGAGGTCGCACACTCGTCGGGGACCGGCAGCTTGGATACCTAAGTTTTCCAGTTTGTTTTCCAGACAGGCCACTGGTCAACTTGTCCCTCTTCCTACCGGACAGCCTGCTCTGGCGCCTTCTGTCCTAGCTGGTGCATTTTGGACCAACGTATCGACAACTCACGAACTGGTCATTATCGGCGGCAACTTTTCATTCACGACATCGTCAGGGGCTTCTGATTCAAAGGCGGTTGCATTGTATGACCCCCAGTCAACCGTTCTCACGCCCTTGCAAGGTTCGCAATTAAATGGAGTTGTCCGAACGCTTGTCGTGCAAGGAGATACGCTGTATATTGGCGGGCAGTTTACTCTGCCAGGCACCAGCGTGAATGGATTTGCTATATACGATCTTTCTAAGCAACAATGGCGAGTATCTGATATTCAGCCGCTCCAGGCCAGCCCCGGGTCGACCGTTGTGGTACGATCTGTTACGACAAGGATGAACACTGTTATCGTTGCGGGTTCTTTTGCTCAGGCGGGGTCGCTACGCTGTCAGTCCATTTGCTCCCTAGACATAAACTCCCTGCAGTGGAATACCCTTGGGGATGGTATTCAAGGCGAAGTGGCATCTGTCGATTATGCTCAGGTGTGACGTTTGTTGAACATTACCAGATCCCATCTAATCGTTCTTCAGTTGCGTGATAACCAGGATACCCTCGTCGTATCCGGTTCCCTGGCCTTGTCAGACAGCACAGGCGCCAATGTGGCGAAATTCAGTTTTGCGAATATTACATGGTCTTCCGTCGGTGACAGTACGGAACTCCCAGGTCCGGTAACGGCTTTAGCAGTCAACAGCAAAAATTCTAGTAGTATTTTTGCTGCTGGCAGGTGAGTATTCAGAATCTATAATAATTGTCTTGGCTTTCTAATCATGACTCAGGTCAAACGATGGATCGTCATCATTTTTATCTTTCTGGAATGGAGTTTCCTGGACAAGTATAGGTTGGAGAGTTTCCCTTATTCACCTATTAATGTACTCACGGTAGGCTTTGTATAGGGCCCACTTTGCAGGGCACGACCAATGTTTCTCAGTTAGCAATGGTCCCGTTGCAAAATACACATAATACGAACGGCATTATAGAACCTGATCGAATGCTCATGGTTTCTGGTTCAATTGCGGACTCTTCTTTCGGCATTGCTTCGTCGGCGTTGTTCGACGGTAACACCTTCATTCCATATATTATTTCAACATCGGCTGCGGGGACTCCAGGATCTGTTTCGTCCTTGTTCCACTCCTTCCCTACCTTCAGCTTCACTCAACACCGTAAGACGTTCCATCTGCCTGATTTAATATCCGAAATTTTGAAACTTTTGTTTCTGCAGATTTCCTGGCAACAGGGGTGGTCGTTCTCGTTTCTATTGCGATTGCTGCGGGAGTTGTGTTTTTCCTTGCCTTGATTGGTATTCTGTGGACCCTATTTTCGCGGAGGGATGAGAAAACAAATAAGATGGACATGGCAGATTTCGAAACCGATGATGACTCCACTCAACACCGCCCGTCTTCTCTGCTTGAGCATATAAATGCAGCCACACGTACCACCATACTCGGCGCCAACAATCCCTTCAGTAACACCTCCGAAAAAGACGAGAAGTCCGGTACAGGAGGGGCTACCTCTGAGGGTCCTGATGGGAGTAACTATGTTCGCGCGGAGACCCCATCGGATGCTGTCGGCGGTATGTTGGCCGCTGAAGAAGAAACGAGTAGACCCGCATATGCACGCTACTCCTTTGATGGGACAGGGGAAGGTGAATTGCCATTGTCGGCGGGGATGGAAGTCGAGGTGTTAGATGACGGTGATGCAGCGTGCGTTTTCGAATTTCTTCATTCGTATTCACTGTCTTAATGGAATCTATAGTTGGTGGTATGCTCGAAATGCTCGAACAGGCAAAGAAGGAGTGGTTCCTGCAGCATATCTTTACTAGTTTTCTTCGTCCTTGCCTTAGTTATTAGTTTCCTATCGCATAACATTATACTATCCTAACAACCCTGTTTTCCCTTTTTCTGAACAAGATCTTCAAGGGACTTCACCTTGAAGGTTCGTCCACATTACCTGATTTTTGTTGTACACAACGTTATCCGTTCAATATCAATGGCAAGACAACATAGGCTGTCAAAATTAGGCTAGGATAATACAAGCACATCATAGACCTATTTATTGCAAGAGTTGATCTCTGTCAAGGGCAGCGTTTGTCACAAGAACAGCGAACTAGAGGAAAAAGTTGCTTGACGTACCTGAAATGTTTCTGGGAATTGTGCACGAAACCAACTTTGGTTTTGAAATCTTCTCTTCGTTTTTGATCTCTAAACTCTCTAACATGGCGTCCAGCTTCCCTGGCCTCACCTCGATTTCTGGCGCGAACCACCTCTGTTCCGATGCCAAATGCGCCAAATCCTCCTTTCCGCGGCACCAAAGCTGAATTCTTGTCTGCGAGTAAGCGTCGCACAAGGGCAGCACCAGAATTGGGGTCTTCATCCTTCCTACCGCCGAAATGTGCCGCTGGAAACCTCTGAGCATAATAACGGCGCATACTCCGATGACCGATACGTGCTCCTGAAGGGAGAACGAGCTCAAGATGAGAATCCCCGTAAGTGATCTGGGCCTCAGACATGTCGTCCAAGTCCGAATCTACCGAGTTTTCGTCCGACAAATCTTTGACAATTTCATCAGCTGATCCCCCAGCCTCACTCACATCCTCCCATTCATCTTCCGCAGCGTTGGGGTCGTCCGGTTTGTCGTTAGATTTCTTTCGTGGAGGGTCGGGGTAGGAGGCAGTAAAGTCGTAATAATCCGAGATTTCGAGGCGATCGTTCTCGGAGTCATAGGCGATCTTACAATGACTTTTGTCCGCCATATGTTTTCGCACGGCCGCTAATGTCCTAAACTGTTTTCCTTTGTCGTTGCAATATATACAGATGTTGCCCACCGCAATCTTCTCGCCCAAGTAGGAAATGAGGCCTGCGATGTCAATCAAGTACTCTGCATCTGGGATGAAGAAGGAGTGCGCAGTGGACATGTGAGTCAGATTGGCCTCCAACGACGAAGAGACCTCTGTGCAGAAAAGACAATGCGTCGAAGACAGGCGGGAACGAGCGGCTGCAATCTTTTGATCGATAGTTTCGTTGAGCTCATCTTCTGAGTCGCCAGAATTGTCAGCATGTGGTTGGACAGTAGCGGGCTCTACGAGTGTTGACGTCGGGAGTAAAGCTGCTGTGGCCTTTTCTGGTGTGGTAGTAGGCTTTTGTTCATTCTCTTTGTGCTTCTTGGAGTTCATATGCGACCGATATGCATTCTCTGTAGTGTAGTCTCGTCTATATTGAGCCCGTGAGATCAAATGAAGCGTACTAGGTAAATATGACTGACTTGCATACTTTGCAGCTTGATCCTTTGTGAGATGCAACAACAGCCGTCTCCGCGCGCCTTTCCAGGACCTTTTCGTTGAAGATGGCGGCGCTGAGGGGTGGTAATGAAGCAACACGCCTCTTCATGTTGTACCTGTGGTGGTCTGTGCGATAATGTACTCCTGCCGTTCGTTATTAAGTATCCATATTGCCAGTGGAATAAGACCATGAAAACAAACGAACTCTGTTCTTCGGCTGATGTAAAAGCTATAGAACATGATATGCAAGTGAAAAGTGTAGGTGGTTCGGTGTATTCACTGGTCGTGGTCGACATCGATGTAACCGTCACGATTGTCAATATCCAAATTTTCAAATCCAGTACATACGCCACGACGAGTGCTACTGGTACAAGCCATCGATCCCCTCAAGCGGAAGCCTGAGGTCGGTTGCTCACTGTTTCCTACTCGCAAAAATCCTGAACAAAGTTCTGCATCCGGTTGCCGATATGTCTGATTGTCTGGGACCTCGTCAACAAGTAATGGGCGGTGACTTGATGAGTGCGCTACTTGAGTGCATCGAGAGTTTTTTTAGCTTGGTGAGTACCTATCTCGTTGCTGAATCTCATTAAAAGTTGACCCGGGACAGTGTACGCCATCGTTACCAGCAATTCACCACCGTACTCTGTACCTGGATAATCTTGCTACTAGTAGAAACTCTCGAAAGGCTTCTTCGATGTGCTACAACCTGGAACAGCATACTTTATTTTCGCCCCTGCCTCTAGATCTTTTGGCACGCGAAGCTAGTTCATAGCCTGCGGCACCCAGGAACCCCTCGCCAGTATGACCTATTTTCCATACCTTCCTCCAAGTTCCTCAACCCTCAAGAGCCTCGCTGGGGGGTACGAACGAGAATGTCTGTGTGTGTTTTTGCGCCCCACCTTCATTGACGCCAGTATGCAATGCACGCGTTCATCCGAATCGCACTATATCTGAACGTGCAACCACTCTCTTCTTGACTATGGCCGTAGGGCATTTTCCCTGAGACCGCCAAGCTAATCTTCCGACAGCCACCGTCGCTCTCTGTGAATCCCACAGGTCAGACATCGTCCGCGATGTTGCCTCCTGTCGTCGACGAACCACCCCCGCGCGCCTTCTCTTCTATTTCCGAGTCCGGTCTCCTCGTTCACCTTCCTTAAATCCACCTCCCCCGAGCCAGACGCTGGACCTCGCCCATCACAGAGGCGCAGGAAAGTGCGTCGTGGCACCAACTCATGCGATGTCGTTGACGAAGTCCCGTGGCTTGACATGTTCCCATTCAAGAACAGCCTGTCTAGGCTCACTAAGCGCGTAGTCGTACGAAACTAGACGACACCTCCAACGACCTCTTCAACCAGCTATTTGCTCTCGGATCATCCCCTAGGTCTGGCCAATGCCCCACAGTGCTCGCTTCTCCCCTCGCAGCGTACCCCTTGACAGATTCGTCCATGTTCGACCACATCTACACGCCACATCCACGGGCTTGCAACGCCTCGTGCCCGAACGCGGGTAGAGGACATCTCAGAGGACGGGGGGCGGAGCGGATGGAGGCTCTTTCGAATATACCAACCATCCATTGGCGACAAGTGAAAGTGTTACTGTAATCTCATAGAAATGAAGGGATGAGCATATGCACGCATAAAGGATAATATGGCGGACTGTTGTACAAATTGGACAATGGAAGACGACGGACAGTACAATTTTAATAGAGTTGTAGATAGATACCAGCAACACCACTAGATATGACAACCTACTGGAAGACTGGCAGTGGAAGTGAACTAGAGTAGTTAAAGAAAGGCCGTGACTGGCAGTTTGCAGAGGTACTCGGAGTCCAACGACCGTTCCGCAACGACCTGAAGTCCCATATCCCGCACTGCCTCTATTTGGTTCAAGCAGTCGCGCCACTCGTCGTCATCGTACATCGCAAGCATGAATGTAGCTCTCTGTAGGCAAGCAATCTGAGATTGGGAGGAATCCGAACGGTAGCGGGACTTGAACATTTTAGCCATTGTGGGCTGGGACATTGGAGTAATACAGCCGCAAAGGGTAATTGCAAGGAGTTTTGGACACACGCACGACCCCTGGCCTGATACGGTCCCGTCGTATGTAAGACTGTGAAACAACGTGTCTTCGAGTGGGCTTCCTTTGACAGAGAGTTCCGTAAGTGCTGGAAGAAGGTAAAGCAACTCTGTAAGTTCATTGATAGGGATCGTTGCGGTGTGGATTTTGAACGTTTTTAGGGAGCAGCCCGAGCGCGAGAGAAAAGCTATGACCGAGTTATGTGGCCAAATTAACGTACTGGCCTCTTCGAATTCTTCTGAGTCGTCCTTTTCGAACGTGAGGGAGCAAAGGGCAGGTAATGTGAGATGATCAAAGAACTCGTACATTTGTTCATGGTTATAGCAAAGCGTGAGTGCACGGAGGTACTGGTGAACAATCGACATATTTGGTGCGATGAAAAAAGGCCACGGGGATCTAATTGTTTGAAAGGTGCAGTCAACCAGGTTGGGGCATCGACGGAGCACCGTGAAACAGTCAGCCACATCGAGATCATCTATTTCAACCCGAGTGAATTGGGACCACGGCAGGGCTTTGGCAAAGCGGAATTGGAATTGGTCCCCATTGCTTTTGCGATGCCAAACGAAGTCCGTAAAGTTAGGAGAAGCTGAAAGCCTAGAAAAGAGTGATTCCATCGCTTCCCTAGTGTTATAGCCGGAAATAACCTCAAATCGTTTGAGTAATGGTGCTGGCAGGAGACGGATGCCAAAGAATGAACCACAAATTGACCCTACCAACCGAACGTTTTCCCAACGTTCAGTGAATGAGGTGATCACACCCCACATTGGATCTACACGGCGCCCTCCTACCATAGCAATATCCAAGTTGATGGAAATTGCAAGCGGCTGGACACCCGATCTCCCAAGCCAAGTTCCAAGACCTTCCACCTTCTCCTGGTTGGTAATGTGGAGGAAACCCCGCACCGCGATCGAAGACCACAACTTGGGCAGTGACAACGCAGTTGACCTCCAGGCTCTGTTCACCTGGCAAAGAAGCATCGGCGCATGCGAAGGGTTGGGCTGTATGTACTGTTGGGAAGGAAGACATTCGAGAAAAATGTTGGCCCATATTTCAAGGGGGATTCGGTCAGATGTAGCGGATGGGTTGCCTTGAGTGTCCGCCATTGCCTGAGTGATTGAGGGGTTAGTGAAACCCGGACCATTCAAGTGGAGAATGTATAACATTATTTTTCAGTCACTTGCGTGGTCAAATTCAGTTGCCGGCATCTATTTATTTATTTTCTGCAACAAAATTTTGGGGTTACCCGCGCTTTCATCTTAAGTACCTCATGGATATGCACTTTGACGCCATTCTTCTTGGTACTGGTCTCACAGAGTCCATAATTGCTGCGTGAGTTTCTGAAGTTCATATCCACACACCACGCTGAGTGCCTCCAGTGCCCTCTCCAAAGCAGGCTTCACAGTCGCACATCTGGACGAGAATCATCATTACGGTGCACAGGAAGCCAGCCTTTCGTTGGATGAGCTGATCAAGTGGGCAAACGATCGCTCTGTCTCGACGGATGATGCAGTTACCTCGCCCGATTACATTTCATCCCAGCGGTTCCAGTTTACATCTATATCTGGTTCTCTAGTCCGTCTGCCCCATTCCCATCAGTACTCTCTGTCATTATCTCCGTCTATTATTCCTGCTATCGGTCCCTTGATCTCATCTCTCGTGTCGTCTGGAGTTTCTCGATACGGCGGTTTTCGGCTTCTTGAGCATGTAGGTGTCTATGATTCTTCAGGCAAAGTCATGATCGTCCCCGGAAGCAAAGAAGATATCTTCAAGAACAAAGACCTCAGTCTACTTGACAAAAGGAGGCTAATGAGGTTTTTACTGTTTGCTGCTAGCGAGTTTGAGGGAAAGAGTGAATTGGCTGGCCAGGAACAAGTACCATTTCCACAGTTCCTTCGACGTACATTTGGTTTCAACGACCATATAGCAGGGGTCATCACATATTCACTAGCTTATTGTGCCTCTGAGTTAGGTAAATTTTCCCTTTCAGATCTCAAATTGTGAATGATTACAATACCATCATACTAGATACAACCCTCCCAGCTCTCCGCCGCCTCCGCCGTTATCTTCGCTCTGCAGGTCGTTACGGTGCCTCCTGTTTCCTAATTGGTCACTATGGAGGTGCTGGGGAAATAGCTCAAGGTTTTTGCCGGACCTCAGCAGTCAACGGAGGTGTTTATGTTCTTGGAAAACGTATACTCTCCTTGGATCAAGTTGCAGAACCCACTCTTTCGCCTGATTCCCATACGATGGAGTCCAATCCTTCAAATTACGTGATAACACTGGACGACTTTCCTGACCAGCTGTCTTGCAAATTGATCATTTCGTCTATGGACTATGTTCCGTCACGCCTACGGCGTGTTGCAACCTTCATACCTACTCCCTCCGATAGTCAATTCTTCGTTGTCGCTCGGTGTATTGCAATCATAGACCAGCCGGTATCCTTTCATCGTCCTATGCAGCCGCTCTCCAGCGAGTATGGCCCGTCGCATTCTTCAACCCCTTCCCATTTCTCTTCCCTGGAAGTTGATAATTCTCTCTTGATTTTTCCACCTTCTTCGGTTGAAGGATCCTCAACGGCCCCAGTAACTGTTCTCATCACCGGAGACGGTAGCATGTCTGCACCGAAAGGAAAATGTGTGTTACCTGCCTCACAATTTTGCAAAATAATGTTAATCCAAGCCCTATTTTTCGGTCAGGGATCCTATATCTCTCCATGCCAATCCTCGACTCTCTTAACTCTTCTCCCGAAATGTTGCTTGGTCCTTACCTAAACGCGACAGTGTCTCTAACCACGCCCAGGACGGAACCTCTTTTCACCCTCTTTTATATTCAGCGTTCGCTGTTGGCCGATGCGGTTCCTTCCACGACTACCACTCCGACGTTTCTCGTAACTCCTTCACTTTCGCAGTGCCTCCCGGAATCAATGGATTCAGCAGCCACCAATGCTGAAGCCATTTTCTGGAACGCTGTTAGCATCCTCAAATTGTCCTCGAGGGAATCAGATTCAAATGTGAAGAACCCTAGTGATAGAACAGATGAAGAGATCAGAAGCTTTTGGCCAACATTGAGTGATGCCGATGACAACGCCGACGACTGGTAGCCTGAGATTGCATTATGAATGGATTGCCATTGAACTATTCTGACTCAGGTTTGATGATAGAGGAAAGACTAGTTTACAACTCCACGCTTGATGAAAGCCTCGATGAAGACTATCTCTGTCAATTTCACAGTGAGATCATCTTCGTTGGATCCATGGACGCCCCGTCGGATGCACACGGGAGGTACAGATATGATATACCTTGGACTACCAAAACAACGACGCAGGCCGAGTAATTCGCAGTCCTACTAGATTTCTATGTTAATGAACTCGTTCAACGATGTACGAACAAGTCAGACCTCATTCGAAACCCGTTTGAACAGATCCCCTCAGGACCTTCAATGGATTGAGATCCTCGGTTACTGTCACTGGCGTGCCCAACATCGAGGGTGGGTGTTACGCCAAATGCATCAATCCATGATCCCGGGAGAAGGACTTCAACGGGAAGTATCCTCGAGAACGTCGTGGACTACAACGACATTGGAATTACAGAGAACACGCGCTGTGCGTACCCCCATCGAGTACACCCCTAACGCGAAGATACCATGTGTCGACCGTAGGCTGGCGACCATTTCCTCGCCGGGTACACACATCGTGAGCCGCTCCCGCCTTTTATTATTATTATTGTTAGTAGAAAGCGTTCTCAATCGTTTACAGAAAAACTCCTGCGACAGAAGACGGTGTTACTGGAGCCAATCCCAACATTCTCCACTTCCATGCTAGCCCCCTTCATTGTCCTCCACGTGAGTCACATCCCCCACCTACTACTGACCACATACAGCCCAGACGCTACGGCGAGATGCTCGCAGGCCGCAAAATGTCAGCTGCTGGCTTCATCAACACGGGATGGACAGGCGGGAAGTACGGAACCGGGTCAGGCCGACGATGCCCCCCCTCGTATATACCGGCGCATCGTTGACGGCGCGGTGCACTCTGGCTGAGCCGTTTGGGACGTTTGGTCTGGTGATCCCGACAGCGCTGGAGGGTGTACCGTTGAACCCACGGCTTCGCGTGGGCGAACGAGGAGACGTTTGAGAGGGAGGTGCGGAGGCTTGCGGGGATGTTCCAGAAGGCGTTTGCATTATATGAGTTTCATGCTTTCCCGTAGCCAATGCACTGACCATTATATACGGACGCAAATTTAGGGTACCAACTGTGACATTTCAGGGATAGTGCTTGGGTGATGCATACTGCAGTGTTTTGGACAGCATTCAAGTTTGAATTAGAGAAACCGCATTCCTGCTAGCTGTTGAAATAACGATAGAGATAATCACGACCAATCAGGGTGCCGACTCGGAGCTGCTTATTTCAAGTTGATGGGAATATTTGAAGCCGTATAAACTTGATGTTTTGGAAGTTTCGAGGACGCAAGTGCCAAGCGGGAGCATTACTCTTCAGAGTCTTCTAACCGGCATTCAAATATTCGCTCTTTTGCATGGGACCATTTCTACAACGCCGTCAAATTCGTCACCGTTGACACGTTGACATGCCATCAGCACAGACTTTTACCTGTAACTGACTCGAATTTGCGAATCGTTACCATACCGGACTTCGGCGAGTCGGGCGGGTCGTCTTCACTATAAAGAGCACCCATCGAGTCTTCTTTGGAATTCCCCAGAGCTGGTCTCCCATATCCTTCCCCCCCCCGTGCCCTCTTTCCATCTGAACCATGCGTTTCACTTCACTCTTCGCTGTTGCCTTCACTGTTGCCTTCACCTCTGTGACGCTTGTAGTCTCTTTGCCCCTCCAGGTCGGCCATCCACCCATTCTTGCCCTTCAGACTGATACTGATTCCATGCCATGCAGGTTAGAGACACCGATACAAACCACATTGTCAACTATTTGCAAAGAAGGTGTGTCCTCCCTTTCACACACCCACTGGCATACCCACGCCTACATGCGCTGACAATTTACCATAATCCACCAAAGTATCGCCACTGATGATAACACCTCACTGTTGACAAAACGTTCCATCTCGTACAAGCTAGACGTAAGCAGCACATTTGTTAAATTTTTTTTTTTTTTGAAAACACTCCCTCTTCCCCCGCACCAACTTCTTGCAGAGGAGAAAAGATTTCGCACCCATCAACTATTTGCAAAGAAGGTGTGTCTCCCCTCCACGCCTAACCCTTCAGTATATGCGCTAACAATTTCTGACCTTAATCAACGAAGGGTCGCTGTGGATGAACAATTGGGTGTAAGTAGCACATGTTTTAAATAAATAAACGATGCAGCTCAGTCCTTCTTCTCCTGCACCAACTTCTCGCAGGAGATAGACAATGATATATCAATAGTTGTAGAAGATGCCACCCCAGAGCCGCCGGACGGTGATCACATCACCAATGTCAACAAAGACAACGGCAAGGCTCGCGGCGATGCGGCCCACTTGGTGGAGGTTCAAGGCACAGGGAGTGGTGGTGCAGGGTCCAAGAGACAGGCACCGAACACGATGGAAGGAAATCCGCCAAAGAGAACCAGGTCTTCAAAACGGAAGCAAGGAAAAAATATTTAAACAAAACTCTTCCTTGCACATTCAAGGAAATGAAAAATGAATAAACAGTGACAAAAAGAAAACAGCGACGAAAAAAAAAATTAGAAGGAAGGAACCAAAAAACAAAAACAAACCGCCACAGATTGGCTTCCTCCTCAACCCGATAACACTCTCATGGCTATCATCGCTCTTCCTCCCGCCAACACGAACCGTTCAACAACGACCCATGCAGCTGGTGCTGGCGCCGACGTTCGTGCTGCTGCTGCTGCTACCACGCCTCTCGACCGTCGTCACGGTCGCCGGTGTTGATGATGACGATGAACCGAGCTTGCCAGTAGTTCGTCATCGTTCCATTCCAGTCTCTCTGCCATGCTCCATACCATCGCGACGATGACGATGATGGTGACGGTGGTTGCAGCGGCGACGGAAGCAGGCGGCAGCTTCTTCCCACTCCGCCCATTCTTCTTTCGCAGGCCTGCCCAAGTTATTAATAAAAACCGCAACTTCGATGACGATAACGATGAAGGAGACCGTGGTTGGCCGGCGGCGGCGGAAGATACTGTAACGTGAAGGCAAGACCATCGTGAACAGAGGCGGTGGTAGTGGTGAGTCTTTTTCCGGCTTGTCTGCCTTTTGCTCCCGCTGTCGTGGTGTTGGCCATTATCCTCGAACCTCGTTTCCAAGCGAACCGCGGGCCCTCATTGTGGTAACGGCAGCAGCCAACACCCCATTTTTCACTGGTGGTGGGAGGAGGGTGTGGGGGAGGGAGGGAGAAAGAGGAAGAATCGAGGTCTGGTCCTAGTCCTAGACCGAGTGCTACACCGAGATCGCACTGAAAGTGAAAGTCACCATCTTGGGAGCGCTGCTTTTCACTCGGAGCGCTGCTTTTCACTCGTCACGTCGTCCTCGTCAGCGTTATCCTCTTCGTCACGGCCCATCTCCTCCAGAGCTGGAATTGGAGTCATCGGAATCGTATAAACTAGAGACTGGTCGTTGGCGACATGGTCGTGGTCGTGGTCGTGGTCGTGGTCCTCGGTGATCGCGAAGACTTGGGCTTGGGAGGAGAAGAGTTCGTGGTGGTCATCGTCGTTGTGGCAGTCTCGATTTGAGGAAGAGATTATGATAGCGAGAGTCGGGTGTGTGTTGTGTTTGGCGATGAAGAGAGGTTCGAGATGATGCTAGATGACGCAGGGCGTGGATGTGGAAGCAAAGAGGAAGAATTCGTCTGAGGAAGACGGGGTGAGGCTGGCGGATGAGTGAGAGAGGTCGTTGTGGTTATGGAGCTGCCCAAGGAAGGGGATGGAGATTCAAATATTTATCATTTTCAAAACAAGATTCCGCATACGGCTGTAATAATAAAACCCTTGCTCTATCTACACGATCCTCTTCAGTGAGCCCAAAATGTCGTCTTACTCGCTCTTTTGCATGGGAAATCCCCTTCTTGACATCCAAGTCACCAATGGCGAGGAACTTCTCAAGAAATACGATCTACAATCTAACGACGCGATCCGCGCTGAAGACAAACACCAACCCATGTAAGTAGACCGCAATAATACTTTCGAATGGAGGGTCCAATTGACTTGATAACTAATAGCTTCGAAGAAATCGTCACAAACCATAAAGTTACTTACATTGCTGGTGGTGGATCGCAAAACACAGCTCGTGGTGCTGCCGTGAGTGTGGCCGCCGATCTTCACTTTGAGACTGACCGGCGAAATCTTTTTTTTTTTTTTTTGGATTTTCATCGCAGTATATCCTCCCCCCAAATTCGGTGGTGTATACTGGATGTGTTGGAGATGATGATCTCGCTGAACAGCTAAAAGCTGCGAACAGGCGTGAGGGATTGGATGAGCTATACCTCGTAAAGAAGGGAGAGCATACAGGTGCTTGTGCGGTTATCCTCACTGGACACGATAGGTGCGCACAGTTTTCTTGCATCATGGACCAAGGTTACATTCAAGACATCGATATCCAGATCGCTTGTCACGACTCTCCGAGCGGCAGAGAAATTTGAGCAATCACATCTTTCCTCACCGGCTGTTGCAAAGGCGATCGACGAAGCCAAGTTCTATTACGTTGAAGGATTCTTCCTGACGCACGGGTTTGAGTCCGTCCTCGAGCTCGCCAAAAAGGCTTCTGGTGCATCAAAGGCAAGTAAGGACACATTGAACCGTATCGATAGGCATGTACTGAACCTAGATTAGAGTTTTGCCTTGAACTTCTCCGCACCGTTCATCCCCCGATTCTTCAATTCCCAACTCCTCCAAATCCTACCCTACACCGACATTGTCATTTGCAACGAATCCGAAGCTGCCTCGTGGGCACAATCGAATGGCGCCGAGACCAATGACCTCGGAGCCATCGCCACTGCCATTGCGGGGCTCCCCATGTCCAATGCCTCCCACGTCCGCACGGTTGTCATTACACACGGTGCGGAAGCCACAACCGTGGTGCGGGGTGACGATATAACGAATGTCAAGATCTACCCGGTGCATCCACTCAAGTCAGAGGAGCTTGTAGACACCAATGGGGCCGGGGATGCGTTTGCTGGTGGATTCCTAGCGGCGCTGGTAGTGGGGAAGGCGTTGGAAGAAGCGGTACATGTTGGGCACAAGCTTGCACGGCTGGGTGTTACCCAGATCGGACCCGCATACCCATGGCCAAAGGTTTCCGTTCCCTAAGAAGGTGCAACAAGGGACCTACAATCGTGAACGATATATTTATAAACTGACTCTTTTCTTTCTTTCCACTTTTTGCTTGGGGACTTGGAGGATTCTTGACGAGCCTGAGGGAGCTTCCTATACCTGTCTTCACGAATTTCACCGTTCCTGCCCGTTCACTAGCGATTACCAAAGTCGACGAACAGTACAACGCAGCTAGAGTCACGAATTGCGACACCTCGTACGCCCATAGGACCTGATGGGCGTCATCGACAGCCTCACCATTTTGCATGATGCGCCGGCAAGAGGACCCGTTGCTCTGGAAAAGTCGACGTCGCAGTTGCGGGGTGGTCAAAGGCACGCTTATGTGTTTTCAATGTTTCGAGTTCAACATGGCAAAACTTTTTGCAATGCATTCAGACCGGCGGATCTTCTGAAGCCACTACATCTGCCGTCCTCCAATATACCCCAACCTCTATGATCATTAACGACGACGAGTCGGTGAGACAGAAATTTCAGGATACGCTCAAGGTTCTTTCGACTGAAGTCTCATCGATCTCATCCCTTATTAGATCTTTTTTGTCGAAGCAGGTTCAGGAAATATACTACAGACAACAATCGCAGCACTAGTGTGTGCTGAAATCCCATTTTTAATGGGCCAACCGCGGAGAACGATCGATCGATCGTGATCTGCCAGCCGCTCCCCCTATTCGATGCCCGTTGCCCATTTGCATCCGCTCCCGCCATCCGCTGATCGAACACAGTCAAGAACCTATAAAAGACCGTCAAGTCCTCCTCTCCAAATATAACATTGCTTTCGTCTTCACAACCACAATCCACTTTCACCCCTAACTTCCAACCTTTATTCGAACCATGTCCAACACCATCTCAATGAACAATGCATGTCTCTCTGAGAGCGTGTCTCGCGCTGGAAGCGAGGGTTACTGGAGCTGGGATCCAGAGTCGTTCACGGTCATGCTTCGCAGGAATAATTCACTACGAGATATCGTGAGTCTCCGTTAATTTCTTTTGACTCCAGGCAATACAGCTAACCATCAACTCCATAGACTAACTTCTCACCCATGACACCGGCACTTTCATCGCCCACGGTCTCCATGTCTCGATGCTCAACGCTGAAACCCAAACGGCAGAGTTCCTCACCCTATCCTATCGCCACTCCCCCTATTTATGGTGCCCTCCACTCGCAATTTCTGTCGAATCCCAAATCTCGTTATCGCAAGGCTTGCACGCCACGACCTCAGTCGCACCCTTTCTCGGACGTCGATTCGTTTATAAATGAAGCCTCGCCTACCCCTGAAGGAGATTTGGATGACTTCATCACCAGCGCTGTCAGCACTGACACATATGTTGACACCATCGGCCTCACCAACGTGACAGGCGTTGGCGGCCTGTCCCAGAAGGAGCTCAACGAAGACGTGAAAGGTGATTCCACCAAACTCACCGGCATCCGGCACGTCTCCTTCGCCCTCGTCGATGAAGTTATCACGGCATTTCCGTCTTCACCGCTGCGCAATCCAGTCTTGCAGCGTGTTTTTGCGACGCGTGTTGCTACTCCTATACGTGGTGCACGTACACCCACGCCGTATCCACACGAATCCATGGAAGCTGGCGGGGAGTATTTCCCTATGCAGGACATAGGGCTCTCGTCGTTGAAGCGCGCTTTCGCCACCTGTACCGTTGCCGCACGTACACCCACTCCGTATCCGCATGAATCCATGGAAGCCGCCGACGAGGGGTATTTCCCCACATACGACGTTGAGCTCTCCACACCACGCCAACATCCATCCCTGCAGCGCGTTGTCGCCACCCACATTTCTTTCACTCCTACACTCGCTGCACGCACACCCACTCCGTACCCGCACGACTCTATGGAAGCCAATGGCGGGGAGTATTTCCCCACATACGACGTTGAGCTCTCCACACCACGCCAACATCCATCCCTGCAGCGTGTTTTCGCCACGAGCGTTTCTTTCACTCCTACACTCGCTGCACGCACACCCACTCCGTACCCCCACGATTCTATGGAGGCAGCCGGCGGGGGATATTTCCCCGAACACCAAACTGTGCTCGGCCTTGGCATCTTCGGTCTCACTAGAAGTGATGGGTCGGGGAAATCGTTTGATGGCATGGGTGTCGTTGGTTTCCAGAGAATCGTGGGCCTGGGGAACGTACAACGGGTTTCGAGGACGCTGATCGAAGAGGTGGTTTATACTTTCGCGTCCCCTCCCTTGCCGGTGATATAGCTGTTAGATGTTATTCAGTTTTATGTTCAAAACCCATACCACAGTTGTATATAAGCATCATTATGTATTATTGGCATTCACTTATAGACATTCATCTCCTGTCACTTTCTCAGCTCTTTGCTTCAAGTCCGTATGAGCCGCAGTGGCCCACCATTGAAACGGCGTTGAGAATCATGATCATTGGTCGGTTTCGCCCGGCAGCATCATGATATCCAGCAACAGCAGTTGTTTGGACACTCTACAGACGTGATGGTTGGCCTCTTCCGTATTCCTCCAGGGGAGTGGACTTTATAATCTAGACTGTAAACATTCGTGTGAGTCCAGTTTTTTTCTTACATATCGAGAGTTCGAAGGGGCCAACCAACGCAGTTCATGATAACGCCTGTCTTTCTAACTTGAACTACATAGTAAATATGCGAACCCCGAGACGGCAAGTTCAACGTTCAACCCCCCCAAATAATTGAAGCTTTGAAGGCGTTTTCTCCCATCATGATATCATCTATACCGTTGATTCTCTGATTTGACATGGTCTAGGACGCACCACCGCCCCCTCTGCTGCCCCCTCTTGCGCCAACATCGCCGCACTCAAGTCCGTCATCGGTAACCTTACATTAAGAAATCTTCCCCGGTGCCTTCGTCCTCCCTACTCAGATCATCAGCCGCACGAAAGGAATCCGACCGGCGGGTTTCTTCGAAGTGCGGATTGAGGGCGCCAGGAGTCGTAGTCTATGGCAGTGGCGATGAGGGATTAGCAGAAAGGTCGTGATGGAAGCAGGCCTAATTTCGGCTTCCACTAGCAACTTGGCCTCGGGAAGGACAACTTATACTTGATGGAATCGCCCTGTGCGTGATGCTCTCCGCCGTCGGGAACAGCAGTCCCTCCATATAAACAATGCATTTCCCACTCAACAGCTGCTAGACACCCTCAACCCTCTGCCCCATCAGACTCTTCCCTCCAGCCATTCCACGAGCTTCACGCTGAACAGATCGCCAAACGCAGCGTGTGCGACCACTCTCGAGAAGTCGTCACCGAAGGCGCTTCCTGGAACCCGAGTCTCATGTGCTTGCCTGACGCACGCACAGCCCTCCTCGAAGATGGATCAACGAAGCCGATAGCCGACACACCTCCAAACAGGCACAAATATCGACCCCCCGAAGCTTTAACGATGCGAATGAGGCAACCTGAAGTCCTTGTACCTTCATCAGCCAGTGAACCATTGGTATGTCGCTTCGTCGTCCTGCGATATCACACAATTAACCAAGATTTACAGCCATTAGGGGCAGAATTCTCTCACCAAAGGTTGCTTTTCCTTGTGCACGACCTGCGCATATTCCAGAATCGCTTAGCTGTGCAAATACGCCTCCAAACATCTATTTCACGACATAATATCGGTCCTCCTTACCTATCTGTGGAAGAAGCGGCTGCAGCGCTCAATGAGCCTCTGCACCGATACCGATCTGCGCGCCGACGACACAGATGTGATGATTCTTGCCCCGTCTCCTTAGGTACATTCCTGGACCGGGAGGTTGACAAGATTATTTGTCGTCGCAAGAAAAGCCAAGATGGTCGTGAAGTTGCCCCTGACTTTGTGATTTGCGCATCACACGACCTCGCACCCATCCTGCAGTCTGCGATTGGCCTTGATAGAGGATTCGAGACTTCCAAGGAGTTCAAAGCCAGCTACAAGAAATGGGAAAAAGAACTTGCAAAAATGCCCCTCGATTCCGTTTAGCATGTCTGGTCTTGTCTTTACATTATCAAATTGCAATTCACTCCGACTCGAGGCCTGTCGCATCAATGTCCTGTGTCATCACTGTGGCAGAAGTCCATTCCTATGCTCCAAGATTTGAAACCAAAGCCGTAGCATTAGCCGTCACTGTCTGTGAATCCCACTGGTCAGACAGTCCTCCGGGATATTGCCTCCAGTCATCGACGAATGACCCACACGCCTTCCCTTTTATTTCCAGTCCCAGCGAAAGGATTTGCCTACTGGAACTTAATTTACCGTCCTCCAACTTCTATGATGACGAGTCAGACAGAAAATTTAGGATACGTTCAGGCTCTCGATGCCCCTATTGATAACCATTGAGATCTCATAGCGACTTTTTTTTCGAAGCTAGTGTCAGCAAATATGGGACCTCACCGGCCTCACCTTTGGTCTCCTCAGGTTCGACACTACAGACAACAATTCTTCCATTCGTGCAGTATTACCCGTCCATGCCAACCGCGGAGAACGAGCGATCGATCGTAGCCGCTCCCCCTATTCGACATGCCCGTTGCCCATTTGCATCCGCTCCCGCCATCCGCTGATCGAACACAGTCAAGAAACCCTATAAAGACCGTCAAGACCGCCTCTCCAAACATAACATTGCTTTCGTCTTCACAACCACAATCCACTTTCACCCCTAACTTTCAACCTTTATTCGAACCATGTCCAACACCATCTCAATGAACAATGAATGTCTCTCTGAGAGCGTGTCTCGCGCTGGAAGCGAGGGTCACTGGAGCTGTGATCCAGAGTCGTTCACGGTGCTTCGCAGGAATAATTCACTACGAGATATCGTGAGTCTCCGTTAGTTTCTTTTGGCTTCTAGCACTAGAACTAACCATCAACTCCGTAGACTAACTTCTCACCCATGACACCGGCGCTTTCATCGCCCACGGTCTCCATGTCCCGATGCTCAACGCTGAAACCCAAACGGCAGCAGAGTTCCTCACCCTATCCTATGACCACTCCCCCTATTTATGGTTCTCTCCCCTCGCAATTTCTGTCGAATCCGAAATCTCGGTATCGCAAGGCTTGCACACCACCCCACGTCGACTCGTTTATAAATGAAGCCTCGCCTACCCCTGAAGGAGATTCGGATGTCATAACCAGCGCTGTCAGCACCGGCATAAATGGTGCCCCGCTTCGCCTTGACATCATGGGCCTCACCAACGGGACGGACGTTGTCGACCGCTCCCAGAAAGTGCTCTACCCTGACGAGAAAGGTGATTCCACCAAACTCACCGGCGTTCGGCACGTCTCCTTCGCCCTCGTCGATGAAGTCTTCACGGCGTTTCCGTCTTCACCACTACGCAATCCAGTCTTGCATCGCGTTTTTGCCACGCGTGTTGCTGCTCCCATACTTACTGCACGTACACCGACGCCGTATCCACACGAATCCATGGAAGCTGGAGGGGAGTATTTCCCTATGCAGGACATAGGGCTCTCGTCGTTGAAGCGCGCTTTCGCCACCTGTACCGTTGCCGCACGTATACCCACTCCGTATCCGCATGATTCCATGGAAGCCGACGGCGGGGAGTATTTCCCCACATACGACATTGAGCTCTCCACACCACGCCAACATCGATCCCTGCAGCGCGTTGTCGCCACCCACATTTCTTTCACTCCTACACTCGCTGCACGCACACCCACTCCGTACCCGCATGACTTTATGGAAGCAGCCGGCGGGGAATATTTCCCCACATATGACCTTGATCTCTCCACACCACGCCAACATCCATCCCTGCAGCGCGTTGTCGCCACCCACATTTCTTTCACTCCTAAACTCGCTGCACGCACGCCCACTCCGTACCCGCATGACTCTATGGAAGCCGACGGCGGGGAATATTTCCCCGCATACAACGTTGATCTCTCCACACCACGCCAACATCCATCCCTGCAGCGCGTTGTCGCCACCCACATTTCTTTCACTCCTACACTCGCTGCACGCACACCCACTCCGTACCCGCATGACTCTATGGAAGCAGCCGGCGGGGAATATTTTCCTCAGCAGAAAACTGTGCTCGGCCTTGGCATCTTCGGTCTCACTAGAAGTGGTGTTGTTGGTTTCCAGAGAATTGTGGGCCTGGGGAACGGCCAACGGGTTTCGAGCACGCTGATCGAAGAGGTAGCTTATACTTTCGCGTCCCCTCCTCGGATCTGAGCTTGTCGTGACTCGGTTGTGAGATAGCTGATAGATATCGTGTTCAAACCCCCATACCGCATTGATTGAATTTGTATATTAACACCGTCATCGTGTATTATTAGCATTATTTTCATTATAAATTTATAGACATCATACATTGTCCCACACCTCAGCTCTTTGTTACGAGGTGGCCCAAAATGTACGTTCAATTGGTGCTTCCACATGGTTCATGATACACGACTTGACTGTGTTGAATAATTCTTTTCTGCATCAGGCCATAAGTTGGGCACTGGGCAGATATGCATCGATAGTATCAGATGGTGTATGGAGCCTGTTATCTTTGTCAAGAATGACCAGAGTATGGACTTGGGGGAAACCCAAATTCAACGACCAACGCGTATGAATTTGTCTTTCACCATGACAGCCGTTTTGAGCCAACACTAATCCCTTAATCCAACTTCTGGTAAGCTTTTGTCCTTTCCATTTCATGTACATATCACCCAATATTAATCTAGTACCCAGATATGCCTTGGGCCGATTCCATTCGAGAACAATTTGAGCTCGTTGACTGCTTTACGACGGACGAAACCGAACAACACCTTCCTGACCGACATCTTCCCTCACACCGAACATTTTCAAATTGTCCCTCAGTATAAGGGGCCCATAATTCCCTGCTCCGTCGATTTAATTTTCCATCCCATTGTGATTATGAAGGACACCGAACAGCGCCAAATTTTTTATGACCGATTTTTCCAAGAACAAACATGTGTGTTCCCCTATCTGCCTGTCAATGTTCACTCGATGCATCATCGCTCTCCTAGCAGGTCACATGGGAAGGTCAGAACCACTCTCATCGGCGCAAGAAGTCTTTCAGAGTGTCTCCCAAACCACAACATTCGCTCCATCTACTATCCCGGCGGCCAAATCTTATGGATCCGTCCTTTCCCTGCCCTCTTTCTGTGCCTAGGACATGTCTTTCCTCGAGAGGGCCAAATTTTCATGCAAGATTCCTTGCCTAGCCTCGTTTGCTAACTCTACAATAACGGGAACCTGACAGTATAATGGCAGCATCCGAGTCTGTCTATCCCCCATCATTGCCTGTGTTCTGGCTTGCGGACGGCACATCGAGGAGACCGAGGAATTGTTAGAAAGAGCCATGTTTCAATTCGCTGGTGGCGTCCGCTGCTCGCAGGCGCACTTTTCGTCGCTCCCAATCCATGGCCAGTAACTTCGCGTTGTGCTCATATTGTCTCGTTCTCGGTCCACTAAAAATGGCGCTCAATCCGAGTCCCTGGGATGATTTCGATCATTCATGTATTTCTCTAGCATGCCACAATGGAAATGTCCACAGGTCATGTCTTGGAACACGGGTTCCATTTACCAACTTATAAACCATCCCAAAAACGACCTGGCCTGGCTTATTGAAGCGGGATTCACTGAAAATCAGGCAAGCTTTTCAATTTAGTTGTGAATCTTGAATTCACATACTGGGCAGTGGAGATACCACCACCGAATGTTTCGAAAAGATCTAGTTGCGCCCTTCATCGGGCTTAAAGATGGCGATGATATCGCTTTTGGAAATGGCATTGGAGGTAGTGCAGTCACATCCCCCGAACGGCTTGAGCCGCCGGGGCTTCGGAAGTATTTGACCGATATCTCAATGACGATGATGATGGATGCCAGATCCCCATCTACTTTTGTGGTGCGTTCGTGTTGGTTTGTTGAATCCAACTATGTCATAACTTTATGGATGAGCCCTATCTTATGACCTTCGGAAGGTGCATTTAGCTTATTCTCCTCTTGGCAAGGGCACATCATGGCCAACCCGCGTACCATACTGACCAACTTCACTGGGTGACCATTGATATGGAAGCAACGGTATAACATCATGGTATAACCTCATGTGATCTCCCTTTCACCACTCGACAGTTTCTGTACACCAGCAACGTCAAACTACAACGGCAACTTGTTGAGTACTCCGTTGGTGACATCGTCGATATGGCTCGGGCCAAGATCGGGAACCGCCAGCAGCGCACCCTACAGCAGGATTAATATTCAGCTGCGTTCCGTGCATTCGTGCAATTATACCGACCTTGACTGCAGCCTTCCCTGCTGGTCCCAAAAATGATCCTACAACAGTACCAGCCACCTGCTTTATGTCGGCTAGGACCTTGAACGTTTGTCCGACTCCTTGTACGATGGGTGATTCGCCGACTGCCTTGGCAACATTCAGGACCTCCTTAGCGAAAAAATTGGCGCCCGCATTGTTGCAGGAACAGGCTCCGTTAATGCACGAGGTCGATTGGGATTTCGGGCATGAACAATCCGAAAACTTCTTGCATCCTTTGGGACTGAGGAGGTGTGTTAGGCGGGGGGAGTGGGTGAAAAGGAAATAGAGCATTTACACTTGTCGGCCGGGTGCATTGTTCGCCTTGCGAGCTTGATCCACAAAACTATTGCCAGTGTACAACGTTATCCCGGGAGGCGTTTTTGAGCCGCCTTTGGGAGGTGGTTTTGAAGGGCCCTTGGCAGGAGGCTTAGCGGCAGGCTTAGCGGCAGGTTTGGCAGCGGTGGCTCGAGCAGGAGGTTTGGCGGCAGGTTTGGCGGCAGATTTAGCGGCGGCTCTGGCAGGAGGTTTGGGAGCGGCCTTTGCAGGAGGTTTGGGAGCGGCCTTTGCAGGAGGTTTGGGAGCGGCCTTTGCAGGAGGTTTGGGAGCGGCCTTTGCAGGAGGTTTGGGAGCGGCCTTTGCAGGAGGTTTGGGAGCGGCCTTTGCAGGAGGTTTGGGAGCAGCCTTTGCAGGAGGTTTAGCAGGCTTGGGAGGTGGTTTCGTGGCGGCTTTGGTAAGAGGTTTGGCAACAGCGGCAATGGCTTTAGTAGGAATCTTCGGGGCACGGGCCAGCTACAATGAACTTGAGCGATGATAGACAACTACAGGCAGACGACGCATACCACTATTCCATTCTCATCTTCTCTCCTTTCCGTCAAAGGGTGGGCGAGGATGAGTGAGAGAGAGAGGACGCCCAAAAGCACTTTGTTGAAAAGCATGGTGAAGCAGGGAGAGTGTTAGTGTTATTGATCTACAGGCGCCAGTCCTGTTCAACGTCCAGCGTTGGGGTCGCATCAGCAAAGCGTGCGGTATACTTATATACACCCAAAAGGCTCGGGAATTGCATCCGTGGTCGTTGATGGTGGCAGCTGCGATGGGCGGTAACGACGTGATCGTAACACACTCACCGTACTACTGCCGCACACAAGACTCTAATGGAGTTGTGAGTATGTACACAGCTCTCCGAAACATTGACGAAGCACTGGCAGTTGGTTAGCAACGTTGAACGTTCTGCGGTGCGATGTACCTTGATGCTATGTGAATTGGGCTCTGACTTGTTATTCTGTACATTCTTTCTTTAGCAGAAGAACTTGGTTTTGAATCAAGACAAAGGGCTAGCCATTCAGCAATACTTTCTCTAGGACGCCTGAACGTTGCCTGAACCTTGAAGCGGCTGCACTGCTCGTTCCTTTCTCTCAGAGCTGACCTTCGGATAGCCGATAACTGACAGAACCAGGAATTGAAGCGCAAGTGAGTCATTTCATGAGATATGAAGCCATTCTGAATTTCCGTTTGAAGGTGACAGCTGAGACTCGGAATCATCGTAACATTGAACCACTCCTACTAGATCAATTTTATCTCTGCGAGTACTAGTCATTCAGCTGCCGGTGAAAGCTTATTTTGGCCCCGGCCCTTCTGTATGACGGTATGTACTTGTCTTCACGAATGTCACCGCTCTCCTGCAGGTTCATTGGCGATTACCACTGGTCCACAGCCGACGTACAGTATAAAATAGCCGGAGACTTGAATTGCAACAACTCGAATGCCCATAGGACCTGATGGGCGTATCGACAGCCTCACCGTTTTACATGATGCGCGGGCAAGAGGACCCTTCAAGTTGCTCTGGAAAAGTCACAGTTGCGGGGTATTCAAAGGTACGTATATATGTTTTCAAAATTTCAAGTGCTCCATGGCAAAGCTTTTGCAACGCATTCAGACCCATTTCCCCTCCTGGCAAGGCAAGGCGGATCTTCTGAAGCCAAAGGAATTGCCTTACTGGGGGCTGGGTTTACCGTCCTCCCAACTTCTATGATGATTAACGATGATGGCTCAATGCCCCTATTTATGACCAAATGAGATCTCACAGCGACTTTTTTTTTGTCAAAACAGAGTCAGCAAATATGGGACCTCACCCCCTAGCGTGTGCTAAATCCGGTTGCAAACCGCGGAGAACGAGCGATCGATCGTGATCGAGAACAGCCGCCCCTATCGGTCATGCCCGTTGCCCATTTGCATCCGCTCCCGCCATCCGCTGATCGAATACAGTGAAGGACCCTATAAAAGACCGTCAAGTTCTCCTCTCCAAACATAACATTGCTTCCGTCTTCACAACCACAATCCACTTTCAACCCCTAACTTTCAACACTTATTCGAACCATGTCCAACACCATCTCAATGAACAATGCATGTCTCTCTGAGAGCGTGTCTCGCGCTGGAAGCGAGGGTTACTGGAGCTGGGATCCAGAGTCGTTCACGGTCGTGCTTCGCAGGAATGACTCACTACGAGATATCGTGAGTCTCCGTTAATTTCTTTTGACCTCCGGCACTAGATCTAACCATCAACACCGCAGACTAACTTCTCACCCATGACACTGGCTCTTTCATCGCCCACGGTCTCCATGTCCCGATGCTCAACGCTGAAACCCAAACGGCAGCAGAGTTCCTCACCCTATCCTATGACCACTCCCCCTATTTATGGTTCTCTCCCCTCGCAATTTCTGTCGAATCCGAAATCTCGGTATCGCAAGGCTTGCACGCCACGACCTCAGTCGTACCCTTTCTCGGACGTCGACTCGTTTATAAATGAAGCCTCGCCTACCCCTGAAGGAGATTTGGATGACTTCATCACCAGCGCTGTCGGCACTGACACAAATGTTGACACAAATGTTGACGGCATCGGCTTCACCAACGTGACGGGCGTTGCCGGCCTGTCCCAAAAGGTGCTCAACGAAGACGAGAAAGGTGATTCCACCAAACTCACCGGCGTTCGGCACGTCTCCTTCGCCCTCGTCGATGAAGTCTTCACGGCATTTCCGTCTTCACCGCTGCGCAATCCGGTCTTGCAGCGCGTTTTTGCGACGCGTGTTGCTACTCCTATACTTACTGCACGTACACCGACGCCGTATCCACACGAATCCATGGAAGCTGGCGGGGAGTATTTCCCTATGCCGGACATAGGGCTCTCGACGTTGAAGCGCGCTTTCGCCACCTGTACCGTTGCTACTCGTATACCCACTCCGTATCCGCATGATTCCATGGAAGCCGCCGACGAGGGGTATTTCCCCACATACGACGTTGATCTTTCCACACCACGCCAACATCCATCCCTGCAACGCGTTGTCGCCACCTACATTTCTTTCACTCCTAAACTCGCTGCACGCACCCCCACACCGTACCCACAGGACTCCGTGGAAGCCGACGGCGGGGAGTATTTCCCCACATACGACGTTGATCTCTCCACACCACGCCAACATCCATCCCTGCAGCGTGTTTTCGCCACGAGCGTTTCTTTCACTCCTACACTCGCTGCACGCACCCCCACGCCGTACCCACAGGACTCCATGGAAGCCGACGGCGGGGAGTATTTCCCCACACACAATGTTGATCTCTCCACACCACGCCAACATCCATCCCTGCAGCGTGTTTTCGCCACCAGTGTTTCTTTCACTCCTACACTCACTGCACGCACACCCACTCCATACCCTCACGATTCTATGGAAGCAGCCGGCGGGGAGTATTTCCCTGAACAGCAAACTGTGCTCGGCCTTGGCATCTTCGGTCTCACTAGAAGTGATGGCTCGGGGAAATCGTTTGATGGGATGGGTATTGTTGGTTTCCAGAGAATCGTGAGCCCGGGGAACTTGCAACGGGTTTCGAGGACGCTGATTGAAGAGGTGGCTTATACTTTCGCGTCCCCTCCTGGGATCTGAGCTTGTCGGTTGTGAGATAGCTGATAGACATTGTCTTTATGTTCAAACCCAACGACCGCGGTTGTATATTAGCATCATCATCGTGTATTATTAGCCTTCATTTGTAGAAATCAGACATTCATCTCGTCAACGGTTATTGAGAAACTTGGTCCAGCCACAGAATGTGCTTTTACTTGATGTGAACTGAAACTGCCAGTGAGAGCTCAGCGGCCTTGTTAGAGCAACACTCTCCACTTTTATCTCTGCGACAGTCAGTTAGCGGCTGAGGCTCTTTCTGTGAAATTTCACCGCTCTCAGGCTCTTGCCAGTGCGGGTTCATCAAGGTCGACATACAGTACAACGTAGCTGGGGGGTTGCGACAACTCGAATGCCCATAGGACCTGATGGACGTCTCGAGTCTCGACAGCCTCACCATTTTGCACGATGCGCAGGCAAGAGGATCCTTGCTCCGGATCGTGGTCAAAAAGGTATGTATGTTTTCAGTTCGACGTCGCAAGATTTTTTACATACGCATTCTGAAGCCGCTACGACATATAAAGGATTTACTGGGGCTGGATTTACCGTCCTCCAATATACCCCAACTTCTATGATGACCTTCAACGATGACGAGTCGGTGGGACAGAAATTTTAGGAAACGCTCAAGGCAAATCCTTTCGACTGAAGTCATCCCCTATTGACGACGAGATGAGATTTCACAGCGACTTTTTTTTCGAAGCAGTATCAGCAAATGTGGGACCTCACTGGGCTCACCCTTGGTCTCCTCAGATTCAACACCACAAACAACAATTCTTCCATTCGCGCAGTATTAGTTACCCGGAGAACGAGCGATCGATCATGATCTAGACTGCCAGCCGCTCCCCCTATTCGACATGCCCGTTGCCCATTTGCATCCGCTCCTGCCATCCGCTGATCGAATACAGTCACTGGCAAGAACCCTATAAAAGACCGTCAAGTCCTCCTCTCCAAACATAACATTGCTTTCGTCTTCACAACCACAATCCACTTTCACCCCCTAACTTTGAACCTTTATTCGAACCATGTCCAACACCATCTCAATGAACAATGAATGTCTCTCTGAGAGCATGTCTCGCGCTGGAAGCGAGGGTCACTGGAGCTGGGATCCAGAGTCGTTCACGGTCGTGCTTCGCAGGAATGACTCACTACGAGATATCGTGAGTCTCATTTAATTTCTTTTGACCTCCGGCACTAGAGCTAACCGTCAACACCGCAGACTAACTCCTCGCCCATGATGCCGGCGCTTTCATCGCCCACGGTCTCCATGTCCCGATGCTCAACGCTGAAACCCAAACGGCAGCAGAGTGCCTCACCCTATCTTATCACCACTCCCCCTATTTATGGTGCCCTCCACTCACAATTTCTGTCAAACCCCAAATCTCGGTATCCCAAGGCTTGCACACCACGGCCTCAGTCGTACCCTTTCTCAGATGTCGACTCATTTATAAATGAAGTCTCGCCTATCGTTGACGGAGATTTGGACGACTTCATAACTAGCGTCGCCAGCATTGACACACTTGGTACCCCGCTTGGCCTCGGCATCTTAGACCTGACCAACAAAGACGGTGCACCGTTTAACGGGATGGGCGTTGTTGACCTGCCCCAGAAAGCGCCCGTCGAAAATGATGAAGGCGATTCTATCAAGCACACCGGCAATCGGCATGTCTCGTTCACCCTCATCGATGAAGTTTTCACTACCTTTCCATCTTCGCCATCAGTCCATCAGCACGTTCTCACCGCCGGTGTTGCTAATCATTCCATTGCTGCACGTATACCGACACGGTATCCACATGAATCCATGGAAACCGACAGTGGAGAGTATTTCCCTATGCAGAACATTGGCCTTTGCTCGCTGCTCCAGCACGTTTTTGCCGCCCGTACACTTGCCGCCCGCACGCCTACTCCGTACCCACATGACTCCATGGAAGCTGGCGGGGAGTATTTCCCTATGCAGCACGCAGGGCTCTGCTCACTGTTCCAACACGTTTTCGCCGCCCGTAACCTTGCTACAGACACACCTATACATGACTTTATGCAAGCGCTCGACGAGGAGTATTTCACTACACAGGACGTAGACGTCTTGAGTTCCTCGCCACGCATTCCTGCTCGAACCGTCGCCGCACGCATACCCACTCCATACCCATGTCACGTCATGGAGGCCCCAGACGGGGAGTATTTTCCCGAACAGAATCTGGAGATTGTCTTCGGCCTCGCTAGCAGTGATGGCGAAGCGTGCGATGACACCGGCATCGTAGGTCCCCACGGGGACACAGGGCATATCCTGCTCGGTGGGGATGATGCCGAGTCTGTTCATGCCAAACCGGTGTCACGCATGTTGATTCAAGAAGTGGGATACGCCTTCTCCTCTACCCGCCACATATCCCGTTCCCGTTTGCCAGATCAAAAGGTCGTCGCGTAACCATACTCATTCGCACTTTTTTGTGGAATTGTCACGGTGACGACAATCTGATAGATATATATTCCTTTGCAGTTGTGTATTACCATCATCACTTGATGTATTATTAGTACCCAATACAGACATCATCGCATGCATGTTCACATTCTTCAGGTTACTCTGGTCCTGTCAGCCATTTGTTTATTGCTGTCACGGTTTGCTCTAAACTTTCTACTTGACCAACCTTCGGCTGCCTCTGTCTCCAATCCTTAGTGACGAACCCCAACCTCCCTCCACAAAGCGTCGAATCTGCTGAGGACGAGGATGAGGACGAGGACAAACTCCTGACTGCACGTATTGCGATGAACACCGCACCAGATCGACCGGAAAAGACCACGCGTAAAGCGCAGTGCCAAAATGACATCTGGCCATGACATCCGGCCATGACATCAAAAGGCCAAATAGGACTCGACGCCCCGTCCAACTCGTCAGGGACAAGTGGAGAAGAATAAAACAAACCGAATTAATGGCCACGAAACAAGCATGGACGAAACCGAATGAAATCGACTTGCTGTCAACGCGAGGGGTCCAGCAGTGCGATAAGACCTGACCCGTTTGCTTTATATGACACTGATGAGCCATTGTAGCAGCCAGTGAGAGTGGGAAGACCTCTATCGGGAAGGTCTCATTCAGCGCCAGTAGAAACAGATGGGGCACCGCGGTCGCTCGTCATCCTCACTGGCCTCGAGACCCTTTTCCAGCAACGGTTGCATAAAATGCCCCAGGACTATATTGCCGGGTTGGTATACGACGACAACTCTAAAGCGCTTGCCATCATCAAACGAGATTACAAAGTCGTTGGGGTATCTGTTACCGACTATTTCCCCACCCCGGTTTTGCGTTTTTTTTGCCACCTCTTCTGCAGATCAAGACAAGGTACGATTATTGATCACTGACCTGTCTGATCGCCGTCCAATATCTACGCAACAATCTGGACTGGATACATTAAAAGATCACGAAGATGGAACAATCATGCAGTGTGCAACATGCTACGAAAAGTGGACTACCTCGCGAAAGTGGACGTTATTACTCAACAGCGAAAGGCCATTTTGTCAAAGATCGAGGGAATGAACAAGTCACACATATCGTCTATCCAGGCTTGCCCCACATCCAAGATAGTGCACCGTCCGACGTCACTGTCGAACTCAAGGATATTCCGGGACTGAGTAACAAACAGGATGGCGCTCCCTTATGTCGTATTTTAACTGTCATCATCCCGACGGAAATGGGAGAGAGTGGACGGATACCAAGACCGGTGACCATCTCTCAGCGAGTCTTAATTGGAACCTCAGTAGGAGAGGTTTCCAGACTTGGATAAGTTGGGTTGACAGTCTCAAATGAATTTAGGTTAGGGATTGAGGGCAGTCGACAGCTAGATTCCTACCCTTTCTCAGGAGGCATTTCTTCACCATTGGTTGTGCTCAAGCGCTGACCACCCAATTTTTTACGTTTTCGGACTTGCATTGATCGGCAAATATTGGTGAGCCTGCAACAGTTACTTGCCCTCAACTAATCTCATGGCTTACTAGTATTCGTTTTGTTGTACTATGCTTGATGGATGGCTCAATGTACGAGGTCGACCGTTCGTGGTTTCGGGATCGGCGTAATACTCCAACCCAGAAATTCTAGGTAAAATGAAAATGAAATACGTCAATCCAAAAGGTGCAGTCCAGAGTAATCCCGTTATCTTTGCAGATCGCAGTTTACCGTGATCATCACTCCATGAAATGTTAAGGCGTCTCCACTCTCGTTCTTGGTTGCGGCTGCGGTGGTGTAACGTTGGTCCCGCATACCCAGTACACATTCTCCAAACGACTGACAGGCTCCGGAGACTCGAAACGGGTGGCAGACCTAGCTGCTGGAGATGGCTTAGAATGGGATCTGCTGATGAAAGCATCGAGGCTGGTTCAGAGGTGATGGTGGGGTCGAAGATAACTATAGCGAGTTCGAGGCTCTGGAGTGATGGTGGAAGATGCATGAAATTATCAGAGGGAGCCGGCGATGTATAAGAAAAGTCCACAAGCGATGTACATAATCCCAGAAGACGAACAGGGAACCTGCACACTTCTGGAGTAACTTCCTGGGACTGGGGTAAATGCACTCGGAGACTAGTGAGCCGAAAACGGACATCGTTGATATGAAGGATATCAATGATCGTTGTTTCATTGAGGGTGTTTACTTCCAAAATCGCGAGCTGTCATAAAGAGGACTCCTTGAATCGGTGACCATCATACCAGCGAGTCATAAATGCGTGAGATAGAAGTTTACAAAATGGTCCCTGTTGACATACACCTTAGAATGCCTCGATTATTTACCATGCTGATCTCAAAATCACCCCCTGCTAGTTCCTTTATTTGATTATACATGTTCATCAGGCACTGCCGCTCCAAGTCCGGAGTGTCACTTTGGGGCTGGTAGCGGTTAATGGCGTTAAGAATCAGACATGATGTTGCCGAATGAGCAGCAAGCACTCCTTCATCTCGTATGTGACTGTATCATAGGTTAGATGGTACAAATGAACAGTGAAAGAAGATGTCCTTACTAGAAGACCTGGAACACAACAGCGGCATCCACACCAAGTTGCAGGGCAAAAGTCTCCTTGTGTTCGTCAATGAAGGCATTGTGGTTACCACCTTGAAATAGACTCTGATGTAAAAAAAAGTCGAGCATCATCCAAAGAGGGATGGTGATTAGAGGTCCTGCCAACTTCTGGGAAGAATCTGCTTCTGCCCAGAGGGCAGTCACCTCAGCTCGGAGGGCATCCCCCTCAGCTCGGAGAGCATCCCCCTCAGCTCGGAGGGCATCCCTCTCTCTTGCTGACTCCTCCCGGTTGTTCCTCACCTCCTGCTCCAAGGCCGCTATCCTGTGGCAGGGTCCAATGTCGATATAGGAGAAGGTGATGGGTTTCTCCGTGAGAGCAGAAGAAAGGGTGCGTGAATTTTGTGAAGACGGCCACATGGTGTTGGCAGAAGGGGAGGGTACGAGGGCGGCAGCAACATCGGAAAGGGTGTGTCCCATGAAGGGTTCGAGATCA
The DNA here is from genome assembly GCA_963556145.1 of Hygrocybe punicea. Classification (NCBI taxonomy): domain Eukaryota; kingdom Fungi; phylum Basidiomycota; class Agaricomycetes; order Agaricales; family Hygrophoraceae; genus Hygrocybe; species Hygrocybe punicea. The sequence goes on from OY744464.1 coordinate 1,303,347, forward strand.
TGAGCGGGTATTACATAAGACCTTGAGTGGAGGGACCAAACAACGACGTTGAGCGGATGCATTGGATCGTCAAAAATTATAATGAAAGGTACTCGAAAACTCACCCATTTTATATGCTGGAAGGAGGCTGACTGGCTAACACACGCAGAGGCTGCACTTTATTATAGCTTTCCTTCAGAGGTTGACAATTTACAGTGGGTTTCCTAATTGGTTCTAAGATAGAGGTCATCCAAACTCAGCTAACTTAAACACCGCTCTGGAAAATGAACACAGCATAACACACTGACCTCTAATAAGAAATGTGAAACCATAGATTTATTCCTGACATGTCATTCTATAATTCTACGGTTTCAATTTTCAAAATTATGGTCTCAATGTCCAACTCGACATCAAAAAAACAATTTTTTTGTAAATTGTTCTCTAAGACATTTACAAGCGATTTAACAATAGAAAAAAAAATTGCGTTGGAATATTGGCCACGTTCGGAATAATCCGAAGGAGTTTGAAACTCCGCTTGGTGGGGGGGGGGTTGAGGCGCATTGAGGACGGTGTGTGGTCAAAACAGGTCCAACTGACTCACCATGGCACCAAGGAAGCTTGGGGCAAAGAAACGGATCATAAATCTGGGGAAATTTGCCCAAAAGGTGTGTAACTTCGGCCTGTGCAACACAACTTGACTGAACCTTCACCAGAAAATCAGTCCAGATGTGCAAGAACAAATCACGGAACCTGAAAGCCTTTCCGACGATTCATTTTTACCTTCAAATTCATCCCTCGAAAGCCTGGACACTGCAGGATCCGTATCTTCCAGCTCTGTGGATGATGTGGAAGTCCGAAATGAAGCTGAGCTCATTGTCTTTAGTGCACGGCTCCAGGAATCCTTCGACAACTTCCTTGAAGGCTCTAAAATCCCAGTGAGGTCGTGGCATTATAATAAAATGCAACCTGCCAAACGAACCATAAGAAGGCACCAACAAAGGACAAGGGAACAGACCAAGAACCTCCGAGTTTTGGGTTTCCCCGACATAGGCCGCTGGTTTTTGAAGATGGGAAGTTCAAAGCTTGCTCATGGGCAAGCAAATTCGGAGTTGAGGCCTGTGTCAGATACCACAATGTTCTGCTCAGTTGCAGAGCGAGAGGAGGAAGAGGAGGAGGCAGATATGCAAACCTGTGCACCAATACAAGAGGATGAGCGCGAAGTCGAAGAAGAGAGCGGAAGTGAGATTGATGGTGAATGCGACAGTGGGGACAGTATCGTGCAAAACGTGGGTGACGAATCTGAAAATGCTGCAGGCGTGAACGCCGCCACAGGCAGGCATGCTAGACCACCAAAACGGGACTCAAATGAAGTGCAAGACGCGATGTTAGCACTACAAAAACGGATGAAGGACAAACGTCTGGACTTTGTCTTGCGGGGTCGCATAACGGCAATGCTTGCAATGCTTTGGCTCTACATGGCGGGCAATGGTTGGCTCGAATCTTCATGTCTTGCAGCTATTAGTGCAGGAAAGGGAAACGGACTTGCATGATCATTGCGCAAGTGGCTCTGGGACTTCCTTGAGGACCTGGACGACCTGCCTCTCAGTTTCTATGGCCTCCACAACAAGTCCAAGCTTGATGATGAAGATATCTCACAGGAAATCCAACTGCACCTTCAATCCCGAGGCAAATATATCTCTGCGATGGACGTCGTGCGCTATCTGAAGGACCCTGAAGTGTTGGCCAGATTCAAGATGAAAAAAACGCCGAGCGAACGCACGGCCCGTCGTTGGCTCGCGAGGATGCGATTCCGCTATGGAGAGCCGGTGAATGGCATGTATGTCGATGGCCATGAACGTCCGGATGTCGTTGAATACCGCCAACAAGTCTTCCTGCCGCTTTGGACTGCACTGGAAGAGCGGATGGTGAAGTGGTCAAGAGATGGGATATCAGAATTTCCCCAGTTAAGACATTTTCCCACTGCGAAACGGGTCGTTTTGATTACTCACGATGAGTCCACATTTTATGCAAACGATCGTCGCAAAAAACGTTGGATTCACGTGTCTGAGAAAGCAGAACCAGTGCGAAAGGGGGAGGGTGTTTCAATCATGGTGTCTGACTTCTGTTCTCCGGACCTTGGCTGGCTGAAGTCAAAAGATGGGTTCGTACTATTCCCTTTCTTCAGTCATAGTGCAGGGTGCATTAATTTGCCAGCAGATCATGAGAGGCGAGGGTATATTTCAAGGCTGGCAAAAATCGTGACGGTTATTTCGATTGTGATGATCTTCTTAAACAAACAGAACTTGCTATTGAACTGTTTGAAGACCACTTTCCTGGCACAGCGACTGCTGCCTTTGGCTTTGACAATGCACCAGGTCATCAAAAACGTGCCGATGATGCACTTTCAGCACGCTACATGCCCAAGAATCCGAAAGTCTGGCTCGGAAAGAAAGGGAAATGTAGGATGCGCAATGGGAAGCTTCCGAATGGTGACGAGCAAGAGTTTTACTTTCCAGATGATCATCCAACAAACCCTGGGCACTTCAAAGGAATGAGTACCATCCTTGCTGAGCGCGGCTTCAAAGAGGAAGCTAAGCTTAAAGCGCAGTGTCCAGATTTCAAATGTGCTGATCCAAAAGCAGGCTGTTGCTGCCGCCGCATCTTATTTAACCAGCCTGACTTCCAATCACAGAAGGCTGCATTGATAGAGCTTGTGGAGTCTCATGGCTACATTGCCTTTTTCTATGCCAAATTCCATTGCGAGACAAATTTCATCGAGCAGAATTGGGGAGCATCAAAGTATCAATACCGAATGCTTCCGCCAACTGAAAATGTTGAGCAGATGGAGAAGAATGTGAAGGAATGTTTGGATTCTATACCTCTAATTCAAATGCGACGGTAAAATTTTCTATAATTTATCCTTATGTATGCCTTTGGCTCATACAAAGCATACAGATATGCCAATCGGTCTGCAAGATTTATTGATGCTTATAGGAAGGGGCTTGATGGTGAAATGGCCATTTGGGCAAACAAAAAATATCATGGTCATCGGGTCTTGCCTCAAACTATTATGGTTGAGCTTGAAGAGGTTGAAAGGGCCAAAAGAGAAGTTAAAAATTTGTAGATACAAGTCTTGAGCTAGCCGAAGACAAATGGAATTTTTTGCGTCCACCATTTTGGCCGCTTACTAAGCAGTAACCCTAGGGTTAGGGAGTTAGCTGAGTTTGGATGACCTCTATCTTATGTCTGCCACCACCTGCCGCCTTCGCATCATCTGCGTCTCCGACACTCACAACGACGACCTCACTGGGCAAGTTCCCGATGGAGATGTCCTCGTGCACACCAGCGATCTGACGGACGATGGAACGCCTGAAGAACTGGAGAAAGCACTCCTCTGGGTCAGAAAGCTGCACAAGCTCAAAGTCGTCATCCCCGGTACGAATATGACCATGGCGGCACGCCCCGGTTCCCATTCAGCACTGACATCCTTGCCCACTCGTCAGGGAATCACGATCTAGGACTCGATCCGTCCCACAAGGCCTACAGCCCGCCGATGCACGCGCTCTTCACCTCCCCCGAGGTCTGCGCCGATGGCATCGTCTACCTCGGCCCTTCCTGCTCCATGACGACCTGCTCTCGGTCTACGCCAACCCGAGGCAGCCTGACTTCCTCAACACCCAGTACGCATTCAAGTACGACCCATACCCCTCCCTGGAGGCTTCCGCGGCGTGGGTGGAGGCGCCCGCGACGAGCCAGGGCCCGCTGGAGCTCTGGCTGACGGAGATTTGGACGACTTCATAACCAGCGTCGCCAGCATTGACACATTTGGTACCCCGCTTGGCTTCGGTATCTGAGGCCTGACCAACAAAGACGGTGCACCGTTTAACAGGATGGGCGTTGTCGACCTGTCCCAGAAAGCGCCCGTCCCGTCGACAATGATGAAGGCGATTCTACCAAGCACACCGGCAATCGGCATGTCTCGTTCGCCCTCATCGATGAGGTTTTCACTCATCAGCACGTTCTCGCTGCCGGTGTTGCTAATCCTTCCATTGCTGCACGTATACCGACACCGTATCCACATGAATCCATGGAAACCGACGGTGGAGAATATTTCCCTATGCAGAACATTGGCCTTTGCTCGCTGCTCCAGCACGTTTTTGCCGCCCGTACCCTTGTCGCCCGCACGCCGACTCCGTACCCACATGACTCCATGGAATCTGGCGGGGAGTATTTCCCTATGCAGCACGCAGGGCTCTGCTCACTGTTCCAACACGTTTTCGCCGCCCGTAACCTTGCTGCAGACACACCTATACATGACTTGATGCAAGCGCTCGACGAGGAGTATTTCACTACACAGGACGTAGACGTCTTGAGCTCCTCGCCACGCATTCCTGCTTGAACCGTCGCCGCACACATACCCACTCCATATCCATGTCACGTCATGGAAGCCCTAGGCGGGGAGTATTTTCCCGAACAGAATCTAGAGATTGTCTTCGGCCTCGCTAGCAGTGATGGCGAAGCGTTCGATGGCACCGGCATCGTAGGTCCCCAGGGGGACACAGAGCATATCCTTGGTGGGGATGATGCCGAGTCTGTTCATGCCAAACCGGTGTCACGCATGTTGATTCAAGAAGTGGGATACGCCTTCTCCTCTACCCGCCACATATCCCGTTCCCGTTTGCCAGATCAAAAGGTCGTCGCGTAACCATACTCATTCGCACTTTTTGGTGGAATTGTCACGGTGACGACAATCTGATAGATATATATTCCCTTGCAGTTGTATATTACCATCATCACTTGATGTATTATTAGTACCCAGGTCCTGTCAGCCAATTGTTTATAACTGGGGTTGGGCAATCTCATAAGGTGTGACATGTGTCACGGAGACCGTCACGTGTGACTCCCCGCACAAACACTGACCCAGTCCCTTTACGAGTTCACAACTCACTTTAGTGACAAGTCTTGAGTGTAAAAAATGTTCATAATGAATGTATAAATGTTTCTATCTTCAAAGTTTTTATGGTAATAATTTTAGGCAAACACTATTCCACGATTTGTCAATTCTTACAGCCAAATCCAGCCTAGAACCTTAAACATCTATAGACTCACTCCAATCAGGTCTTCAAGCTTAGCTTTGGCTGAGTGGTATGTTCCATTTATATATTAAAAGATTTTGTTCAGGCCAGAATTTTAGTAAATGTCTTTGAAGTTCTAAAATATGTCAATCTCCCAAATTCCCTGCCAAAATTGGCTTAAAAATGGAAGTCTATGGGTTCATCAAATATACATCTTACAGCTTAGCTCTAGTGACGCAATTTCATCTCCTTCATGATTAGAACATTTTGTTCAAGACCGATTTTTAATAACTTGCTCCGTTGTTGAGATATCAAGACAGCTACAGATAGTAGTGGGTCACTAATTGTCACGATTTCTGTCACATAGCGTTATGTCACGCTGCCATGAGCCTGTGTGACATTGCCCAACCCCATTATAACACATCAGCAAATCAGCAATTCCACTGAAGGATCTGGTGACGTCTGGTAGTGTCTGTGGCAGACAGTTCAGATAGGTTCAGACACCCAGGTATGTCAGTAGATCCCCCACTGGACCAGACACATCAGACTACAATCAGATGACGCTCAACTGGACCAGAGGGGCATCAGATCAATTCCAGTAGTATTTCGGTAGATGCTCAGTACTGTAGTAGATTCAAAAATAGAATCATATTTTTCAAAAACGGCTCGCATACAATATGATTGTGTCCATGCTATACTAGTCTAACCAGGATCCTGCCCCTCACGATTTTGCAAGCAAACTCGCCACTGCCACCCCGACTTCGCTGAAAAGAAATCTAATTCTACGAAAAATATGAGTGGCAGTTTGCTTTCGAGATAAATCATGTACTTCACTCCAGTTCTGATATTTCTGCACACTCGTCGCCATCATCTATTGCTGTTGTCTTGGTTGACCTGGCGTTCTTGGTGCCATGTGCACCCTGCATTATCTGGGCCCATGTTTTCGGGCCAATCTTTGCCACGTAGGCCGCGTATTTCTTGCTTGAATGGTACCAGTTTGTTTCCGAGAATTTATCTGCCGCTTTGTCATTACCAAATGTTGATGTCCCAGATATCATGTATTTCAGAGCACGTTCGAGCTGGGTATGAGGTCAGCTCATGGGTCAGTTACTGTCAAAAATACTCACCGCCGTGAGTGATAATATCAGTGCTGCACGTGGGGGTTCATTCACCAAAAATTCTTCCGGTGCACTCGCAGTATCAGCAAGATGCACGGCTAAAAGCTTGACGATAAACTCTGATTTAAATGTGTCCTGCTTAATCTAAAAATTCACGGTACAAGATCAGCATGGGTATGATTTGTGAAAAAACATACTGAGGGGTCTCCGTTGACATATAAAAACGGAAGCCCAGGCCCAAGGGCCCACTTGGCGTAATCGGCATGCCATTTTTTGTCTTCGGAAGATTTTGATGCAACATCTTCAGCCTCAAAGAAGGCGGCAAGCAGGCTAACAGCCTTCTTCGCAAATTTTGCCCTCCAGTCATAAAACCGTTGCATAGCCTTTATATTCATGATTAGTAAGAGTATACGAGGACTCAAATGACAAACCACTGAAAAGAAAACATCAGTCGGCTCAATTGTACCCTGTTCACTGTTAGGGAAGATTGAGTCGAAGCAGATTTGCATTTCTGCTCTAATTGTGGGGTCGTCGGTATCCCAGGGGTCATTGAGCGTTCCGAGGAAGTTGCGCCAGAGCGGACAGAACTTGTTGGCCCAATTGTTCTTCATGTCAACCGGAAGGTTGCTTGCACAGAGCCGAGTATTGGACTTGCCGGAGTGCGCGACATCTTCCATCTCGACTTTGATGGCAGGCGCACCCCTTGTGATTTTGGCAATGGACTGCGAGTACAAGAATGATATGTTTCAGTAACCCATCAACCGGAAATCAGGAGATGGTTATACATACTGGAATGCCTTTTAGCATTTTGACAACCGGCTGTGCCGCCCCCTCTGCAGTCTCATCCTCATCCATAAGGCCACCATACATGTCGGTAGCACTGTCATAACCATCGGCATTCCCTCCAAATGAGCCAGTTTGGCGAGGAGGGTCAGAATCGAAGTGGCTAGGAGTGACAGCTTTAGCCCATAAGTTAGGTGCCTTTGCGGCACTATTTTTGAATTTTGGGAGGAGTCCTGCCGGGTTTGCGTGTTTGACTTTCTTCACGGAACTGAAGCATGCATCAGGAATCGCAAGGTAAATCAATTCAGGATACTTGCTCGTCGACCTCATGTTCAAGTTTCCTTTTAAGGAGAGGCCTTACTAATCGTGCTGATTGGATTTGCGATTGCTTTGATACGTGAACCTTCTTCTCCTTCACCTTGGCTGGTCCATCGTTATCGATTGGAATGGCTGCCGCAGCCTTGACGCCTTTTTTCTTTGTGCTGGCCACTTCACCCATTTCAAAATCGACATCGACTAATCTTTCAGAGTCCCGATCTAGGAGTACTGTACATGTCAGTATTTGTTTGCACTGTCCAGAGTAATAACGTACCATTCTCCTGAAGGCCCATACCAGCACCCACGTCAGTCTCCTCCTCCTCCTCATAACGGACACGGAGGGCGAGCCTCTCTGGGGTAATCAGCGCCTGGGATTAGTGTTGCCACGGCTCGGTCCGGCTCGGCTCGGCTACGGCTAACAACGGCTAACCCATATATGGGTTGTTAGCCGGACCGGACCGTTGTGGCAACGGCTAAACCGCGGCTAGCCGTCCAAAAAAGGAAATTAATAGCAGACTGCCTGTCAAGGTTGAATCTCACCACCATCATGCCTGACGCCAACAGCCACGGCCACACCAGCTCGCGACAACGCCGGCCGACCCCAAACAAAGGCCACAGCACCCCAACGGCGACCAGCAGGGGGGCGAGGAATGAAGCAGCAACGGAAGCAGCGGGCGTTATGTCTTTGCTTGAATCATTGTTTTTTTTTTACTACCAACTTATTTCTGATTACAGCACAATGATCTCGAGGCAACAGCAGCCCGGACAGCAGCAGCAACGACCAATGACCACGGCGACGGCAACAGCGGCAACGACGGCAACAGCAGTGCCAGCGACAACAAGCGACGCGTGCCAGTCCCAGACGTCGTGCACCCATTGGTAAGTTTTTTTTTCTTTACTTTTACTAACGAAGGTCTGTCTAGCTACGCACGACGACAACACGGCCGCATCCCAACACCCTACAACCGGGACCTCGAACTCGGGCTCGCAAGTTCAGGCACCACCACCACCACCACCATCAGCTTCTTTGCCGCTACGGCTGCTGTGTTCGCCCTACGGCGCTGATCGGTCACAACCACAGTCACGGCCAACATCATGACAGCGGCGGGGCCGGCGGCGACGTTGGATAAAGAAAGAGTCGTCGCCTGCGTATTTGTATGCGTTGTCCGCTCAGGCGTTGTCCGTCCATGAGGCCAGTGCGCCGTTGGATCTGGATTATCGGGTCGCGTGTATATTGCATGCACAGGTTAGCAAAATTGTTAGTGCGTGTTCTATCTTTCTGGTCTTCTTGCTTCTCTCTGTTTTACTTCCTCCCACGTTTGCCTTTTGTTACGCAATTTACGTTCGCCTCTTCTTTTTTTTCTTTTCCAGCCCTTCTATTCCCTTTGTTCCTTTGTTGATTTTTTTTTTGCATGTCGCCTTCGTGTGGATAGACTCACCCAACTAGTCCGAAGGGTGAAACGGCGCACTAATGCGAACGAGCTCGGGTATACCATTGACCAGGCAGCGGGGATCGAGGTGGAGGTGTAGGCATGGTTGGTCTGCCGGAGGAGTGGAGGCTCAGCATGAATGCGCACGCAGTGGAGGATGCCAGCGAAGATGTGATGCCGCCTTGGACGACGACACCGACACCGACAACTGCTATCATGACGACAACGAACATGACGACGATGATACTCGTGGCGCAGCGCTGTGAGCTGTCACCGGCTCATTTTGAAACTCTACGTGCCGTTCTTGTGCGTTGGTGGTGCACCTGTGCTGCCCATGCACCCTGGTGAGATCCAGCGCGACGACAGGTGAGTGCCCAGTCCATCACCATCCGACTTGTACTAACAGCAACCAAGGCTATGACCGAGTGGGCGACAATGACGGCGACATCGACGTCAACGGGAAACGGCAGCAACCCAGGGTGGATTGGGCAAGGGCAACAGTGAGGGGGAACGAAGACAAGAAGTCCCCACTCTTCTCCCCGTAGCCCTGCCCCACTGCCTCTCCGAGCCAACCACCACCTCGCGAATGGGTACAGCCGTGTCAATTGACGCGTGCACGGCATTCGCGAGGTGAACACGAGGACCATAATGACGACAGCTGGCGACGCCAATGACGACGGACTGAGGACAAGTCTGCCCCTCTCCCTGCTGCCCTGGCCCATCAATTGACGTGTGCGCGGCATTCACAGGGTGTTCAGGCCACCTGCCCTTTCACAGGAGCCTCGGAAGGTGCATGTATATTTCATTTTTTCACATACATGTACATAGGTAGGCTACATGGAGATACGCAAAAAGAAAAAGAAAAAAGACAGGTGCACGTACCTGAAAACCTTGTGAAATGTGTCCGTACATGTTCGTGAGGTGTGGGAGGCAGCAGAGGGGTTATCCAAGTGATGTTGAAGCCAGCGAACAAGCTGGAAACCTAAATTTCCTAATTTGGATATTTGGTAACGGCTAATAACGGCTAGCCGTGGCTAAGCCGAGGTTTAACCGTAGCTGAGTGAACGGCTCGGCTCGGCTAATTATTGGTCTGGCTCCAACGGCTAACGGTTTCGGACCGAGCCGTGGCAACACTACCTGGGATTGCTCATCAGGGTCAAGCACCCTGCTCGGAAACACAAGGGCTGGCACATTGCGATCCGAGTCTTCAGTAAGTGAGTCCATGTCGACAGTTTCCATGGTGACTTTGTTGTTCTCAACTACTGGGGGTAAACGTTTAGCAAGATTTTTAGTAACCTTTCCTGCAGGTGGCCGAGCTGCTTCAGCTGTCCTTTTCTCTTCATCAACAACCATCCCATCTTCGACTGCGGCTACTCTTTTTATGCTTGCCTCCCTTGATGCAGCAAGAGCATCTTCCTTCTCTTTCTTTTTAGCGAGAGCTGCCATTTTGTCGGCAAGGACCTGTGCAGAGGTTCTTCGCGGCTTCGTTACCTTGACATCAGGCAACCCCGGGTGAAGATTTGCATTGGCGCGTCGTGGACGCTGGTTTTGGGATCCAGCTGCTGACGTGTCAGTAGCTTGGACTTTGCTAGCCGGCTTAAGAGATTCAAGCGGTGGAGCCACAGATTCCGACTCCAGGTGAGTATTCTGCTTTTGTCCTCGAGGTTTTTTGACCTGCTTATTAGTGACAGTAGTCTGGGCACGAATCTTGGGTGGAGGAGGCATTGTTGACGGAGTTGTGGTTTGTTGCGCTGACGTATGCATGTCGTTCGACTTTTTATTTTTGTTTTTAAAGTCCTATATCCAGGGACTTTGAACTGGCCTGGGGCCATCGCCTTCAACTGTAGTTGCCACTCCGTCTTGTACTGCCATCAACATGTCAGCTCAATCTCGCACATTTTTTTGCAACCTGGGGTTGTGTAAAGGCAAGAACAGGAGTTTCAAAAACCGCTCTGGTTACACGCAACATAAGAATTCCATTCATCCTCCAATACTACAACAACCTCGACGATCTCCACCCATTCAGACTGATGCCAACCGAGAGTTTATGAATGAGAACTGGCACGGAGATGGAGACTCGGAATCATTCACTCCTAATTCAGGCTCCCACAAACGGCATCCAATTCTTGATGGTACGTACATCCTCTAAGCACCGTCATTTATTTTCCTAACACATTATCCAGGAATCTCTTGTGACAGGAATGGAAATTACCTTGATTCTCTTATGCCACCAACTCCGGAGAATAAATCTTCTAATGACTTTTCACCTTACGCATCTCGCTCTGAATTTGAGATTGCAGACTTTCTTTTCCGTCGAAACCAGATGCCAGGAGAACAGATTAATGATCTCATGGACATGTGGGCCGACCACAGTGGTACCCCACCTTTTACTTGCAAAAAGCATCTCTATGACTTGATTGACTCAACCACTCTCGGGAATGCGCCATGGGACTCATTTTCCGTCTCATATGCTGGCAGACAACCTGTCGATAATATCCCACCATGGATGACTACGGAGTATGAAGTATGGCACCGCAATCCACGTCTGGTGATCCAGAACCAACTCGCCAACCCAGATTTCAAAGACGAAATCGATTATGCACCATATCAAGATTTCGATGAGAATGGGAAGCGGAGGTGGACAAACCTGATGTCTGGTAATTGGGCTTGGCGTCAGGCGGTGTGTGGTTTCTTTTCCCGGCTGAATTCCATGCTAACATGCCATTTTCAAGATATTATTGCAGAATCTGATGATGCCCATGGAGCGATGTTTGTTCCGATTATATTGGGCAGCGATAAGACAACGGTATCGGTTGGTACAGGGAACATTCAATATTACCCACTGTATGCTTCCTTGGGGAATGTCCACAGCAGTACCCGACGCGCTCACCGAAATGCAGTTTCTATTTTAGGATTTCTTGCCATACCCAAAAGTACGTGATCCAAACTAGATGTGTTGATCATTGACAGAACCTGCCTATAGTGGACAAGGAATACGAGGCCGACCCAGCATTTCGGAAATTTCGCCGTCAACTATTTCATTCATCTCTGGCCGCAATATTGGAACCGCTCCGCTCAGGCATGACTACACCAGAGATCACGCTGTGTCCCGATGGTCATTATCGTCGAGTAGTATATGGGATTGGCCCTTATATTGCGGATTATCCCGAGCAAGTACTTCTTTCATGTGTCGTTCAGGGTTGGTGCCCAAGGTATGTTAAGTTGGTGATTTTCCTCTGCACAGTTGGATACTGACTTGTATCAACTCAAGATGCACAGCTATACCAGAGAATCTGGACGGCGAAGGCCTCCATCGCACCCAAGATTACTCAGCTGTGCTTATCGAGGAATTTGATCTCAAAGTGCTGTGGAAGGACTTTGGTGTAGTTGGCGACATTACGGTATGCATTCACCTTCTTATCTTGACCTCCGTGGCATGCTAACTCAAAATTATTGCCAGCCCTTCACAGCATCCTTCCCTCGCGCCGACATACATGAACTTATTACATCCGATCTTCTCCACCAGGTCATTAAGGGCACATTTAAGGACCATTTGGTCACCTGGGTCAATGAGTATCTAGAAATCAAACATGGTGCAGCTGGCGCGGCTAGAATCTTGGCTGACATTGATCGCCGGTACATTTTCCATTTATTTTATTTTTTTGCCGCTAATGTCCCATTTTTGACTCAGGATTGCTGCTGTGCCACCTTTTCCTGGCTTACGGCGTTTCCCAGAGGGCCGAGGCTTTGCACAATGGACTGGAGACGATTCCAAGGCCCTTATGAAGGTATCTGTACAATGTCTAACAATGAGCGGTTTATGCTAATGTTCCTTTTCAGGTATATCTCCCTGCAATTGCCAGCCATGTACCTGCCCAAATGGTTCGGGCAATAGCGGCGTTTCTAGATTTCTGCTACCTCGTTCGCCGTTCTGTCCATACAGAAGCAAGCTTAGCAGCTGTGGATGATGCCCTTGCCCAATTTCATCGTGATTGAGTGATCTTTGAGGTTGAGGGTGTCTGCCCAGATGGCATTTCATTGCCGAGGCAGCATTCTTTGGTCCACTATCGATGGGTTATTGAGCAGTTCGGCTCACTCAATGGACTTTGCTCGTCGATAACAGAGTCTAAACACATAAAAGCCGTCAAGGAACCTTGGCGCCGTTCAAGTCATCACAAAGCACTCGGGCAAATGCTCCTTACCAATCAGCGGCTTGATAAATTGGCCGCATCTCGTGTTGATTTTATGGAACGAGGGATGCTTGGCATTGACATCCGTGGTCGTCCTCCAGATCCAACTGAGGTTACACCGGTCCCGCTGGACGTTCAACTAAATGGTGCTGATGCGGGTGCTGTTCTGGGTCCCCATGTTTCTGCAGAAGTTACTTTGGCAATTCGTTCGGGTGTGTAATCTCCTGGCTGAAGGCAAATTTCGGTAACTAATTACTTCGTCAGCAGCACCCAAATCTCAGTATCCTCGTCAGCTGCATTCTCTCATAGAACAACTTGACCTTCCAGGGCTCCCCGAGCTCATGCGCCGATTCCTTTATGATCAACTGCACCCGGATGCTATCTTACCTGGAGCAGAAGTGGACCTTGACCAATGTCCCCTCATTCGAAGCCGCATTTATGTTGTCCCGTCAGCAGTTGCTAAGTTCTATGCACCCAGTGACCCATCTGGGATTGGGGGCATGTATTGTGAGAGGATTCGGGCAACGGCATCTTGGTATGGTGGCGTGCCGCGGAATGACTGTATTTTCGTCACGAAGGACTCAGACCTGGAAGGAATGCGTAGCTTGCATGTTGCCCGTGTCCGATTCTTCTTTAGGTTCACTCACGAAGCGAAGAAATACCCATGTGCATTAGTGCAGTGGTTTTCTACAATTGGTGATGCCCCTTGTGAAGATACTGGGATGTGGATTGTTGAGCCGGACAGGGATCACAATGGGACACCAGTTCAAGCTGTCATTCATACTGAATGCATTCTGCGAGGAGCCCTGCTTGTTCTGGTGTTTGGGGAGGAGTTCCTTCCTCGTCATATCACCTTTTCAAATTCACTGGGAGCCTTCCGATCATACTACGTTAACAAGTTTGCTGATCATCATGCGAACGAGATTGCCTTTTAACTTCCACTTCTATCTAATTATATTATATATTGTATATCTTATTTTGCACGTCAGACAGTTCAGAGAGACAGTTCGGATGGTTCAGAGATGGTTCAGATGGTTCAGAAATGGTTCAGATGGTTCAGAGAATTTCAGGTCTCTCAGTGTTCTCAGACAAAATGCTGATTTGCTGATGTCTAAGTACCTCAGTGTCCTCCATTGAATTCTACGACACGCACAACCAGTTCATTTTCGACAAAAATGACTGGCTTTATCGAATAACGCTGCCTCTCCGCAAGTCCGTCAAGTCCCTTGCATACCACTCTGGCACTGCTGAACCTGGCGCAAGACTCTCATTATCGTCGTTGTTGCTAGGTCTCGGACGCGACCTCGAATACCTCAGTATCCAGGATTTGTTCTATTCGCGCACATCTTCCTTGATCTTTCCCATACCAAAGAAAATGCCTTGCCTCACGCACGTTGTGATCAAAAATGGCCATCCGCCTGCACGCGTACTCAATAAACTTCTATCTCACGCATTTACGACTCGCTGGTACGACGGTCACCGATTCAAGGAGTCCTCTTTACGACAGCTCGCGATTTTGGAAGTAAACACCCTCAATGAAACAACGATCATCGATATCCTTCATATCAACGATGTCCGTTTTCGGCTCACTAGTCTCCGAGTGCGTTTACCCCAGTCCCAGGAGGTCACTCCAGAAGTGTGCAGGTTCCCTGTTCGTCTTCTGGGATTATGTACATCGCTTGTGGACTTTTCTTATACATCGCCGGCACCCTCTGATATTTTCATGCATCTCCCACCATCACTCCAGAGCCTTGAACTTGCTATAGTTATCTTCGACCCCACCATCACCTCTGAACCAGCCGCGATGCTTTCATCTGCAGATCCCATTCTAAGCCATCTCCAGCAGCAGCTAGGTCTACCACCCGGCGTTTCGAGTCTCCAGAGCCTGTCAGTCGTTTGGAGAATGTGTACTGGGTATGCGGGACCAACGTTGCACCACCACAGCCGCCACCAAGAACGAGAGTGGAGACGCCTTAACATTTCATGGAGTGATGATCACAGTAAACTGCGATCTGTGTGCAACGATAACGGGATTTCTCTAGACTGCACCTTTTGGATTGACGTATTTCACTTTGCCTAGAATTTCTACAGGTCGGGGGGTTGGAGTATTACGCCGATATGGTAGATACCGAAACCACGAATGGTCGACCTTGTACATTGAGCAGGCAGAAATCATGCGGTCATTCAGTTTTTGTTCTTAGACCTTCTAGGTAATACTACCCATTGCCTATCCATCAAGCGGCACCACAAAACGAATACTAGTAGGCCATGAGATTAGTTGAGGGCAAGTAACGGTGCCGTGGTCTCAGTCTTATTAAAACCGAGCCTAAATAAATTTAGGACTCGGAAATCTGGCTGTAGACCGCCCTCAATCGCTTGATCAAGTAGAAAGTTTAGAGCAAACCGTGACAGCAATAATGTTATAAACAATTGGCTGACAGGACCTGGGTACTAATAATACATCAAGTGATGATGGTAATATACAACTGCAAGGGAATATATATCTATCAGATTGTCGTCACCGTGACAATTCCACAAAAAAGTGCGAATGAGTATGGTTACGCGACGACCTTTTGAGCTGGCAAACGGGAACGGGATATGTGGCGGGTAGAGGAGAAGGCGTATCCCACTTCTTGAATCAACATGCGTGACACTGGTTTGGCGTGAACAGACTCAGCATCATCCCCACTGAGCAGGATATGCCCTGTGTCCCCGTGGGGACCTATGATGCTGGTGCCATCGAATGCTTCGCCATCACTGCTAGCGAGGCCGAAGACAATCTCTAGATCCTGTTCGGGAAAATACTCCCCACCTGGGGCTTCCATGACGTGACATGGGTATGGAGTGGGTATGCGTGCGGTGACGGTTCGAGCAGGAATGTGTGGTGAGGAGCTCAAGACGTCTATGTCCTGTGTAGTGAAATACTCCTTGTCGAGCGCTTGCATAAAGTCATGTATAGGTGTGTCTGCAGCAAGGTCACGGGTGGCGAAAATGTGTTGGAACAGTGAGCAGAGCCCTGCGTCTGCATAGGGAAATACTCCCCGCCAGATTCCATGGAGTCATGTGGGTGCGGAGTACTAGTAGGCGTGCGGCAAGGGTACGGGTGGCAAAAACGTGCTGGAGCAGCGAGCAAAGCCCAATGTTCTGCATAGGGAAATGCTCTCCACTGTCAGTTTCCATGGATTCATGTGGATATGGTGTCGGTATACGTGCAGCAATGGTAGGATTAGCAACACCGGCAGCGAGAACGTGCTGATGAGTGAAAACCTCATCGATGAGGGCGAACGAGACATGCCGATTGCTGGTGTGCTTGGGAGAATCGCCTTCATCATTGTCGACGGGCGTTTTCTGGGACAGGTCGACAACGCCCATCCTGTTAAACGGTGCACTGTCTTTGTTGGTCAGGCCTCAGATACTGAAGCCAAGCGGGGTACCAAATATGTCAATGCTGGCGTGTCACACTGATTATGAAGTCGTCCAAATCTCCGTCAGCCAGAGCTCCAGCGGGCCCTGGCTCGTCGCGGGCGCCTCCACCCATGCCGCGGAAGCCTCCGGGGAGGGGTATGGGTCATACTTGAATGCATACTGGGCGTTGAGGAAGTTGGGCTGCCTCGGGTTGGCGTAGACCGAGAGCAGGTCGTCATGGAGCAGGAAGGGCTGTATGCTGTATAAACTGTACATTTATTTGCTGCGGCCGCGGCCGCATTTTGGAGTGACCGCGACTTCAAGATTTTGAGTAGATGAACCTATATACATGAACTATATATCCATGTCATTACTGGCGCATCTTCATATTACATTTTTTGTTTGCGAGGCGAGGCGTTTTGCACACAGGGCTCCAACTGTAAGAATCGGCCTGCGCAATGTTGCCGACGCTCTCCCACTGCCCATTCAATGACCTCGCAAAGCCAGGCACATGTCAATAGACATGGCTACTGCATTTTCGAGGTGGATTGCGGGGTATCGGAGGTGTCAGGAGGGTGGCCATCCTCGTTGTTGGCACTGTCGCACTGCTGCTGCCTCTGCCTATGTCATGGTCCTTGCCATTCTCCACCTTATCGTTAATGCTGTTGTTCAGACCGTCCTCGCCTTCGTTCTCATTTCCTCGTTTGTCGTACTTGTTGTCCTCGCTTCGTTGGTTGTCCTCGCTTCGTTGGTTGTCCTTGCTTCGTTGGTTGTACTTTGCAATTTGCAGCTGGCTTCTACCGTACCAATTTAGGAAAGTCGGAGTTTTACGTTGGAGTGGGCAGGGGGTGCCCACTCAGGGTGTCATGGGTGCATCATGGTGGGATAAGCTGAGTCTCTACTACAGTGTGATCTCTACTAAGTAGTCCTACGAACCGTGGGATCCTATCACGTGACCTCCTACTACAACGTGAAACTCACACGATTTTCAAACAGCAATGACACCATTAACGACAACCTGGATAACAGGGAGACCTGGACGGCTCACGAAGATGTGGACGGACGAAGATGTAGACGACTCACGAAGATGCGGGTCACACGGTTGAAGACAATATCGACAAGGAAAAAAGGACAGTGCGACAGTGCCAACAATGAGGATGGCCGCCCTACCGACACCTCCCACACCCTGCAATCCACCTCGAAAATGCAGTAGCCATGTCTATTGACATGTTCCTGGCTTTGCGAGGTCATTGAATGGGCAGTGGGAGAGCGTCGGCAACATTGTGCAGGCCGAATCATTCTTACAGTTGGAGACCTGTGTGCAAAATGCCTTGCCTCGCAAACAAAAATGTAATATTATGCGCCAGTAATGACATGGATATAGTTCATGTATATAGCTTCATCTACTCAGAATCTTTTAAGTCGCGGTCACTCCAAAATGTGGCCACAGCCGCGGCAAATAAATGTACAGTTTATACAGCATAGGGCTGGGATGGGTCGAGGTAGACGACGCTGTCAGTGCAGACCTCGGGGGAGGTGAAGAGCGCGTGCACTGGCATCGGCAGGCTGTAGGCCTTGTGGGACAGATTTGAGTCCTAGATCATGATTCCCTGGCGAGTGGGCGAGGATGTCAGTGCTGAATGGGAAGTGGGGCATCCTGCCATGGTCATATTCCACCTGTGAAGCCCAACTAACGCCTCCTATTAGAGGTGGACAAGGGTCTGTGTCCCTCTCTAAGTCGAGGGGTTTAGGGTGCGGTAGGGCCTCCTCCTATATTTCTCAGGTAGAGTGGGTGTAATATAGAGCGTAGTTTTGGTCTCTGTTTGTAGTCATTGTGGTTGTCATTGGCAACCGTACCTGAGCTCATCGTGTCAGGCGATGAGCTCGACTTTGTCACTAAAATTTGATCTCTTTACTAAAATTGAGACCAGACACAAGAAAAAATGTAAGACTACGATATGATAGAGTTTAACTGTCTATAGAAACCTGGATAACACTGTGCAGGGCTTGTCCAATAGCTTCATCCTCCTCATCGGCCACTTCATCTTCATCCAGCTCAATGTCCTCTGTATTGGGGTGTGATTGGGTGGGGTCTTCATCGTCTTCAGCATCGCTTTCTGTTGTGGTCTCCACATCACTGTGAGCATGTTGACCAGGGGTGATTGTACCGGTGAAACCATGTAGCTTTGCAATATTCTTGAAGCGGTGCATGTGTTGTCCATCAAATCGACAGCGTTCTGTGCGATACAACTTGATTTGGTGTGATAGAAGGGGATCTGATTCTCAATATTGGGCTTCCTTCTTGCGTAAGTAGCGTTGCTCATCTCAGATGTAAGTAATCACCCTAGGGATCTCAATGTTGAGACGGTCAATTTCTTCCTTTGCTCGCTGAATTTTGAAATACAAGTCCATAGCCATGCGACCAGCTGGGCGTGCCCAAGGGCGTGTCCGAACATCCTGTCGGGCGTCTCGTAAGAGGTCGAATTCAGAGAGAAAGCCATAATTGACAACGTCTTTCCACTGCAGAGTTGGTTGGGGCGGGTCAATTTCTTGTGCTGCAGCATTGTAACGGTCCAAAGCAGCCCGGACAGCCTTGGAACGTGCTTGGAGAGCTTTCGCAATGTGTTTACGGAGCTTGTATCCTAAGCACATAGTAAGCGGTCACTGTCAATATAAAGAATACATTTCATACCTGTCTGGGACATATTCATTTTTGTAAGCTCAAAAATCCGTGCAACCACCAGGCTCTTGAGATTATTGAGCGCTTTTTGATATTTTCGTGCCACAACAAGTTTGGCTGCCGCCCGCCAATTAGGGCTCCCAATCTTCCACCGCTCTGTGATTTCGAGTTTCTTCTCCAGATCCTGCACAGATTGCAGGTTTTTTTCATAGACTTCAAGTGCATGACGACGGTTAGTCTCTAGTGAACGAGTGTTATCGCGATTCCCTCGCGACATGGTCTGAGGTGTAGCTTGTACCCATAACTGCTGAGCCGCTTCAAGGGTTTTCCTACTGCACATCAGTTTGTCATAGTCAATAAGAAGTCAACCACATACTGGCTCGCTTGGAGAGCAACCAGCTTTTGACAGTATTCCATCTCTAAGGTCTCAACCACTGGCTCGGTTTTCAAACCCTGCAGGTATTCTCTCTCTTCGGAGAGCCATCTCTTGAACACAGAATCATCATCAATGGAAAGATCCCTCTTGGCCTTTTCCAGGGCAATGGGGGCAGTGCGGAGAATCTCGAGTGCTCGTTTGTAGTTATTTAGGAGGAATGTGCCTTCGGAATCAATTCAGCCCGGTGATCAATAATAAGAAAAACCTTACGTACTCAGGGACTGATAAATATCTGTCTTGTCCATGTGCTGAAAATAGGTAACAATGTCTTGGTGGTGATGGAAACGGCTTGAATGGTGCTGCGAAGCTGCCAGTGCATTTGATTGAGAGAATGCAGGCTCACAACCCTCAGGGTCTTCAAGGCCAAGTCCTTCGGTATATGTTGCAAGGTGCGAAAGCTGGCAAATTCGGTTATGTGTGTGCCCATGGAAGGCACCAACAAGGGATGTGTAATTTTGTCGAAGTGCCTGAGGTCCGAGATCACTTTGATTAAGTGTGGTGGAAAATTTGCAGCCAATATCATAGCCCCCGCCAAGGTTTGAGCCAAAAATATTGATCATTTTTTCAACCACGGCGAGTGGATACTTAGCCCTATGCATTATAAATGCTATTAGCCAGAATTACCTGAAAAATTATTTAAAAAAAGCTCACAACTCGCCGCTGCGCACCATGTCAACAATCACAAGCATAAAACCATGCTGACATAGTGCAAGAAAGATCCCAGTCTCGTCAAACACCCCCCACATACGTTTGGTGACATCCGTAGACATATTGTGCCAGCGGTGAGCACAGGGATTCAGTTCAGTGGTTTGGTCCAAGTCATCTGTGTCATTCTGGGTTTCACGGCCTCAGAGAGTGGGCATGTAGATATTTCTCAAGAGCACATACCTTTGTTGTTTGAGTCGGCATCATTTCTTGCTCAACATCTTTAGCCCACTTATCCACATCATCTCTCGGTATGTAGTAATCTGTCTTCAGTGTACGAGGGTCGTAACGTTCAATAACTGGTCCAATTTGTTCTTCGGTAACTTCATCAGGGGATCCACGCCGGAGGATTCGTTTCAGGGAATCATTGCCATCCATGGTAAATAGCATGTTGAACTTCAGCGTACGTTCATCTTTGAGTTTGTATGTACAGGCAGGGCATGCGTTGCCCAAGCGCCAGTCATGGGAGTCACGTTGAAGGGCAGCCCGGACAAGAGAGTTGACCCTGCGCCATATATCTAGATACAGATCATATGCGATTGAAAATTGCTGTGAAAGCCAACGCTCAAAGGGTACCTGGTGCTTTATGTTGAGAAAGTAAGGATTGATAGCAAACTGGTCTTACTGAGTGCATATCGCAAAGTGTCTTAACATACGACTGAACCGAGACATGAGGGCAACGTAAATGTGAGAGGCGGAAAAACTCCATTGCACGGATGGTGATTGCAACTGATGGATTCAAGGAGGAACATGGAAGATAACCTTGCCAGACGAGGCAGGCTGCGATTGTTGGGTCTGTTGAAAGTATGGGTGCTCTTCGTAGCTGAACGTCTTCTAAATGCTTAGTGTATGGAATTTCAAGAACATTAGGAGCTCTTACCAAATAGATCGACCACCCGCACAGCATGTGCATGTGTCGATGTGATGTTCTCATCCTCGTGTATAGAATCATCACATTTGGCCTCTTTGAAACTCCAAGTCATGTAAGCCTTGACAATCCCTTCAATTTGCTTCTCAAAAGCTTCAGTGCGTTTGCGTGTTCGGTCCCGGCGTGTCCGCCAATCTTTAGCACGTTTCTGCCTGACCGAAGATTGTTAAATATATATGCATTAAGATCATTGTATTCTTACCTCCGGATTCCCGAAACAAGTGTGTCCAGCTCTTCCTCGACATCCTGCCATTCACTGCCAGCGTGACTCAGCTCAATTCTTTCATCCCCTGCCAGTATCGCGTCAAGCATCACAAAATCAACATCAAGGTTGGATGGACTGTCTTCCATCACCATAGTGAGCAAATTTTCATCCTCTGTGACTGATAGTGAACTTTGGAAGACCATCGTGTGATATATCAGACATACCTGGCTGCGATGCTTGAATCTGATCAGCTGTGATAAGTTTTGCCGCTGTGATTTGTTTCCGCCCCGAGGTCTTGCTCTGAAGCCATGCCTTGGATTTATGGCGCATTGAGATTTCCTTGACATACTTGGACGATGTGGAAGCCCGTTGACAAGGCATGAGGTGGATGTGGTCTGAGTCTGTCACATGTGCCAGCTGGACTCGAAAGTCTTTTCCCGCACAAACAGAAACTCCCTACATGTTCACCTTCAATCCTCGTCTTTATGCATGAACAGACTACTCCATAGCATGTTCACCTTCTTTCCTTCAGGTCTTTACTAACCCGTGTCTTTATATCTGTACACACAAATGAACAACTCCCAACATTATTTATATTGTGGTCTCTTATTGTGCAAACGCTTCTGTTCCATTTAATTGAGCAACATATTGCATACAAAAACAAATGGGTTACAATATGGGAATGCAAGAAAAAGGGACACCAAAATCAAGTTGAGATAGGAGGGGGTAGAACAAAGATTTCCGAGGCCATATAATATCGAACAAATGAATGATTCGCCATGCTAAGGGAGTCTGCCTGTTCCATGACTCCTCCTGCCGCATCACCGATTCCTTTGAGAGCTTCGGTCCTAGCCAAATGAGTCAGAAACCAGTAACCCTCAGATCAATCAACAAGAACGTACTCTCCAATATAAACACCTGGATGTCTGCCCCGGACGACAACCCAATAGGTGTGCCTTGCATTTGGTCTGGAGTTCAAGGGCGTTCCCAGCATGGAGGGCGTTCCCGGCATGGAGGGCTGAGCAGTGGTAGTCATCGTGTTTCCATTCCCAGGTGGGCCAACTCTGCCTGCCTGCTTAGCTCGCTCCCAAGCAGCATTGGCTTCTTGCAGAGAATTGTACCCGGTGTATCGGCTGTGCAGAAAGCCTGATGTTGCAGCGTTCGTCTCATCCCTGAAAGTTGGAATGTCAGGAACAGTAGCAGACGAACTTGAAGGAATGCAACTTACCAGGTCGAGAAGACCCCAAGATGCCGCCCGTTGGTGACAACGTAAGCAACACGGCGTCCTCCGGATCTGGTGTGGGACTGAGCAGGAAGGGGACCCGGGGACCTCACTTGGACTTGTTGGCTGTATAGCGGTGGGCTGGGGTCATCATGCGATCCAACGGCCTCATGGGAGTCAGGAGAGCCATTGTTTTCCATCAAAGTTACCGATGCCATTTGCAAGGCAATATCTAAGTAAGCACATAATTGTAAGAGAAGGGGCATTAAAAGAAGTAGAAATACCTGTTTTTTTCATAGCAGGACAGAGCCGATTGTCGTGGGGAGAGAGAGAAGTAGCGGTTGGTAAGGTTATTTGAAAAAGGAAAAGTATGCTGGAAATTCCCGTCGGTTGT
Organism: Hygrocybe punicea; assembly: GCA_963556145.1. Classification (NCBI taxonomy): domain Eukaryota; kingdom Fungi; phylum Basidiomycota; class Agaricomycetes; order Agaricales; family Hygrophoraceae; genus Hygrocybe; species Hygrocybe punicea. The sequence goes on from OY744464.1 coordinate 1,326,215, forward strand.
TGCTGAGTGAACATCAAACGGCATCGGAGACCTACCCCAAAAAAAAATCGGCAAATTTGGCCAAGTATGGTATGGACATGTTCGTCTCACTTGTCAGTGTAAATTAGGGACGCTGTGTTCTAAAAATAAATAAATACTCACTAGCCTAAGTAATCCCCCCAAATCAACGAACCACAACCCAGTCAGAGACCATAAATCTGTGATGAACAGCAGCAACCCTACTCCAGCAATTAATACCACAGACCCAGCTCCAGTGACAAGCAGTGGAGACCTTCCAGCGACGAATGGCGGAGACAAACCCACAACAAATGGCAGAGACCAACCCACAACAAACAGCGGAGACCCAGCGACGAATGGTGGAGACCTGAATCCAGCAGGGGGCATGGCAAATGGTGGGGGCCTGGCTTCAGTGGCAAGTACGGCAAATAGTGTGGACCCAGGCCCTGTGAGCGCCAGAGATGGCGGCATGATGAATGGTCAAGCGCCAAATGGTGGAGACCTGACTCTAGTGGTGAGCCCAACGAATAGTGGAGATCCAGCTCCAGTGGCAAGCACGACGCAAGCAAGCACGACGAATAGCGTGGACCTGGCTCCAGCTGTCAGCACCACAAATGGTGGAGACCCAGCTCTGGCAGAGAGCAGCGGAGACCCCACTCCAGCAACTGCACCAGGAGGAACCAGCGAGACACAAGAAAATCAAAGTCATGAGGACGCACCAAGGGACAACAATTGGGCTACGAGGAACCCAATGCGGGATGTCATACCTGCCCGATCCAGGCCGAAACGAAAACTCACCAAGGCACAGTTGGCATCGCGCAAACTGGCAGCTGAGAGCAAGAGCGCCAGCCAGGCTCTTCTCATGCAGGATGTAGACAAATACCTTGAAGCGCTGGATGTCAAGGTGAAGGTGATTGCTGATGAGCACAACGTCAAACCAGAATTCGTGAAGAAGCTTATCAATCCTGTTACAACATACAAAAAAACCCGCGCACCTACCCTGCCCAATGCGATTGCACACTTCAAAGCTATGGAAGTGAACGAGAGTGAGTTCTTGATGCTAAAGCATAGTACTTACTTGCTAATCACTAATACCAGGTTTACCAATGGGTGAAAAACTGAAGTTAGCAGAGCTCAAGAGGATGGCCAATGAAGATGACGCCTACAAAAATCTCTCCCCCGAAGAACAGAAACGCCTGAAAGATGAAGTTTTGAAGTATCGCGACCTGAAAAGAAGTGGTGCCCGACCCTCGAATCGTGCCGCTGCACAGGATATCCGCTTCACAGTTGAAAACATTACTTCTGAGGTTAGGGCGACATTAGTATTTCATCTTGTATTACTCAGCTGATAAATCCGAATCATTAGCTTGATAGTCTGTCAGAGCGCACGGGAATATATGCCTTTTTCTTCCTGAGCCGTGGCCATGTTGATGATGCGGCGAAACCGGCTTGGTTTGGGACTGCCGAGTGCGACATTTTCATGTGGGAAACATTGAACTTGGATCCATTTGACATTACACGAATGTTCGAACAGTGGGCTTGTGCAAGGGAAAAAAGTAAGTGTTGCTCCAAGTCATATAATGTCGTTGTCGGCCGACGTATGTGACAGATACTGTTGACCACGATACTCTGGCATCCGTTCGGAAGGAATGCACCAAGATGATACTCACTGGCCTTCGTAAGTATTCCAACACTTGTATTGTAGAGCTCTGACTTCCACATCACACAGGTATGGCAACAGGTTCGAAAAAAGTTGACATGAACTATGCTAACTACGACACGGCCATTGTTGAGCACTACAAGGTCAAACTGGTGGGGTGGACATATGAGAAATTTGTCAATCCGTCACATATTGGCACAATGACTGACATTTGCAGGCTCCGTGATGCCTTGAAATGTGGGGAGTGCAAATGGACCAAACTAGACAAGCATCAACTTCAAGCACACCTGAACGATATTAAAAACCGTCAAGGGAACGGAGAGGTCATCGGAAAGCCGCGCTGTGAACGATCAGACAAGGGAAAGTCTCGTAAACGAAAGAATTTGTCTGACGATGAAGATGATGAAAATATACTGCCTCGTCGCACTGGGAAGCAGAAGGCCGGGCCCTCCAAGTCAAGCATGGTGGCCAGGAAGAAGAGGAAGATTGTTGAGTCATCCGACAATGACTCCACTGATGACAGTGACTAGTGGGTTATACGTAGCACAAAGCAATTTGAATTCATATATGTGCTACTATGACGCGATGAGCTCGACTTTTT